>JACMZG010001859.1:16768302-16784853 GCA_018340805.1 Microvelia longipes
AAGTTAAAACCCCCCGTTATTGAAAATTGGTGAAGAACTAAAATAATACTATAAATTTAGACATATGGTGACAGTTAAATAAATTAAACCAAAATAATTAAGACAAGTTAAAATTACTGCTTTGACAGCAGTGACACTCCCGGCCTAGAGTGGTGCTTCAGTCGCTTCAACCAAAAGCACCACTGATTTGACCGGGCGTTCCTTAACCCCGCCCTTTGCAAACTTAAGGCTCACGGATCTCACCAACCCATCCTCGCCAGTCGATACAGCAACTATCCGAGCTACTGGCCAAGAATTTCGGGGTACACATTCATTCTTACAAATTACAATATCTCCTATTTTTAAGTTTCTTGATGGTGAGACCCATTTGTTTCTTACTGAAGAGTCTGTAGGTACTCTCGCCTCCAACGCCCCCAAAAGGCTTCAGCTAAACTTTGGACCTGTTTCCATTTCTTTTTCGCATAATCTGCTTCGTCTAAAGCCCCAGGAAATGGTGGTAGTGGGCCCTTCAATTGGAGCAGGTGATTGGGTGTTAGTGGTGTTGGATCAGGCTCGTTACTTAGTGCCAACAAAGGTCGACTGTTAATGATTGCCTCACACTCAATTAACCATGTTCTGAGGCAATCTTCATTAAGTCTACCTTTGTTCGCGCTAAGCAAATATTCGAGGATTCGCCTAACGGAGCCTATCTGCCTTTCTACGGCCCCTTGACAGTGGCTAGCTTTGGGCGTACCTACTTTGAATTCAAAGGTACAATAATTTTCTGTTAAAAATCTTTGAATCTTTGAATATCAATATTAGTTGCGGTCCGCCGCAACTCCTCCCTCCGCCTACAAAATTGGTGCCTGCGTCAGTTCTTAACAGTTTAATTTGTCCTCTTCGACATAGGAATCTCCTTAGGCTGTTAAGAAATGCATCAGTATCGAGCGAGTTAAGTAAATCTAAATGTACGGCTCTACTTACTAAACACGTGTAAACGATACCATAGCGCTTTACCTGCGATCGTCCTTGCTTGACAAAAAATGGGCCAAAAACGTCAGCTGCCGAGTATGTGAAAGGCAGCGATGGTGTTGTCCTCTCTAATGGTAGATCCGCCATTTTTTGACACTGAAATGAACCTCTAAGACGTTTACATGTAACGCAATCTCTAATATACCTAGCCACTTCTGCATTACCTTGTATTATCCAGTAACCGCTGATTCGTATTTTCCCAAGTGTCATACCTCTACCTTGATGATGAACGTTGTTGTGATAGTGCCGTATAATTAATTTGGTGACATGGCCCTTTTGTGGCAATATTATTGGATTTATTTCAGAATTGCAAAATGGGGAGTGTTTTATTCTACCCCCTACTCTTATAACACCGCTATTGTCTAAAATTGGATTCAATCTTAATAGACGCGAGGAACCCTTTTCTCTGAATTTTGATACATTTTTAATTCCTCCTGCAACTTACTTACTTTCTATATTTAACAATGATCACCTCCGCTTCTATTATTTCCTTTGGTTCTAACGGATGGTTTTCTAAATATGATTTTTCTAATTTTTTAATTTCTTTTTTTGTATTTGTTGCCTGTTTTAACCTTTGGTAATTATTTTTTAAAATCTCCCTATCTATCTGCCCTTGCCTATAATAAATCCGGTTTTTGAGCACTCTAACATACCTTATTACTATTGCCAGTGCTCTACCTAGCCGAGCCCACGAAGAAAAATATTCAAAACATTGTAAAATTGAAATTTCCCTCTCATTAATTACCTTATTTACTCTAGCAATTACCTCTAAGTTATTTGACTCTAATTCAAAATTGTCGTTTTCTAGTAGAAATTGCAAGTTTGTTTGCCATAGAAATTTCGGGCCTTTTATCCATCTAGAATCTACTAACTCTGCTGCAGACAAACCCCTAGAGGCTTCATCTGCCGGATTCTCTTTAGACCTAATGTAATGCCATTCCTTAACCTCCGAACAGTCCCTTATACTCTGAATCCTATTGGCCACAAACAATTTAAACCTTTTTGTCTCATTCCTAATATATCCTAATACTACTTTACTATCACACCAGAAATACCTGTCAACCTTATAATCTAATTCTCTAACTAACATTTCACTTGCCTTGGCGACTGAAACAGCCGCTGTCAGCTCTAGCCTTGGCACAGTAAGTTCTTTTAACGGACGTACCCTTGATTTTCCAAAAAGAAAAGAACAGTGAACCTTATCCTTGTTGTAAATAAATCTAAGATAGCTGACGTGCCCGTACCCCGTAAATGAGGCATCAGTAAAATGGTGCATCTCTATTTTTTCTATTGACTCACAATCCTTAGGTTTGTAACACCTTGCTACACTGATCTTACCGTCTGCAAGCGTTTTTAATTCCTCTAACCATTTCTCCCACAATATTTTAATCTTTTCTGGTACAGGATCGTCCCAATCACCTTTCGTGTCCTCTCTGCAAAGATTTTGCAGAATCACTTTACCATTCATTACAAACGGAGATAAAAATCCTAGAGGGTCGTATGTCGAGCACAAAGTTGACAATATTCCGCGCCTTGTAAAGGGACGTGCTTCTACAACTACTTTAAACTGAAAGACGTCATTTTTAACACACCATGACACTCCTAGAGCTCGTTCTAAAGGCAACGCACCACTTTCATCAAATTTTTTAAGCCTGACGCTCGATCATCAGGGCTTATCATTTTAACTACCTCTGGACTTGATGAAAGTAATTTGTGGAACCTAAACCCTCCTTTCTTACATAATTCCTGTAATTCCCTAATCATGGTAATGGCTTCCTCTACTGTGCTAGCTGACCCGCAACCATCATCCATATAAAAATTTCGACTGATAAACTTCGCTGCTCTGTCCGAAACATCCTTTCCATAATCCCTAGCTATCCTTCTTAACGCAAAATTAGCGCATCCAGGTGATGACGCTGCCCCAAATAAATGTCTAGTCATTCTGTACTCTTTAGGAACCTTACTAGTGTCCCCTTCCTCCCACCATAAAAATCTTAAAAAATTTCTATGCTCCTTAGATACCACTACCTGCATAAACATGCCCTCCAGGTCACCTACATATGCTATCCGTTCCTGTCTAAATCTAACTAAAACTCCTATCAACGAACTAGTTAAATCTGGACTAGATAATAGTACGCTGTTTAAGGACACTCCCTGATAAACTGCCGAACAATCGAATACAACACGTAACTTGTTCTTTTTTGGGTGATACACTCCATGGTGCGGCAAATACCAACCTTACCTTCTTTAATATCCTCCTCTATTACTTCCTCAGCATGCCCCTTATCGAGTGTATCTTTCATAAAAGCCAAATAATCGGATTTGAATTTATTGTCTCTAAATTTTCTTTTTAATGATCCTAACCTTTTTTCCGCTAAAATTCTATTAGATGGCAATTTAATGTTTGGGTCCTTAAATGGAAGCGGCATTTCGTAACGATAATCCTCCCTCTGAACTAGGCCTTCTTCGACCTGTCTAATGAATTGTTTGTCGTTTACAGAGAGTCCTAATTCGTGATCTTTTTATCTGTCAAACTATCTAAATTAAAAATATCGATAATCTCCTTAACACTTATTTTCCTAACCTTATTTTTAATAAATAATTTTGAACAAGCCGGACGCGGTCCTATAATTCCCCACCCGAGTTCAGTTTTTACCGCATAAGGTTCGTCAACTTGACCTTTAATCACCTCCACTGGGCATAATGCCCTAGGGCAATTGTTGCCAATTAGCAACTTAACATCAACTTCCTTCATCAATGGATGAATATGGTTTTTTATACGATATAAGTGCGGAAACTGCTCGGCTATTTCAGGGGTTGGAATCTCCTCTACGGACCCTGGTATAGACTCCCTTACGTAAGTATTTGAAGGCAAGTTGAAACTGAACCTTACCATCAAAACTTGCTATTTTAAGGCCTACTATTCTGTCGGTTTGCTCGTAAGTTTTTTGATGCATAGTACATAATTCTAAATTAGTTGGTATACCGTTACATTTGAGTTCCTTTTTTAAATCTTCAGCAATGAAGCACGCGTCACTCCCATCGTCAAGTAGGGCATAAACTAACTTGCTCTTATCAGCATTATTTGGACTGTAGACCTGAACTGGGATAATAAAAGACGTAGTACCTGTATAAGGTGTTGATACCATCCTCGATTTCGATGAATCTTTATCGACGCCATCCTTTGATGTAACCTTTGAGTCTTTATATCCTGTATTTGACTCGTACAAGACGTGTAGAGACGTAGGATGCCTCTGGCCGCACCCTGCTATATTACACCTTGCTCGTCTCTTACAGTCCTTCCCTATGTGGCCTCGAATTAAGCACCGAAAACAAAGATTCTGCTCACGAATAAATTTTTTTATAACCTCCTGTTTTTGTTTTGACAACTCCGTACACACTTGGACAAAATGATTTTCCTTACAATAAATACAATTTACCTTTTGGATACTTACCTGGGGTGAGTTGTCAGTAGGTTGAGACACGTTTCGTCTCCCTCTAGCTGCATAAGCTGTACCCTTATTACTATAATAACTTTCTTTAGACCCTTTACTAACCTGAGTGTATACTGGATGGTTTAAATATTTAGCAAGCTCATTTACGTAAATACTTAAATCCTTAATTGATTCTTTCCCTTGTTTTGGTTCGATATATTTCACCCAACCTCTTAAATATTTGACCGGAAGTTTGGCAACCATCCTTTTTAAACAAACTTTATTGCTTATTTCTGACTGAGCCTCCTCCGATAAGACTCTACTTGCAGTTGTAAGAGCTTCTCCGTACTCGAGCAAGCCTTTAAAATCGCTTAAACCAATAATTGGCCCCTCTACTAACTTGTTTGTCCACGCTTCAGTCACCGCAGCTGGGTTGCCAAACCTTCGCTCCAATAGTGCAATACTGTCACTATAACTAAGACCAAAGTTTTGTTGAAACACTTTTAGTGCCTCACCACCAAGAAACTTAGATAGAAATGTTTTTCGTTCATTTTCAGATAAAATGCCATCCTCTAGATAATTTTTTATCTGATCTCTAAATATGGGAAAATCAACACACTCACCAGTAAAGATAAAAGGAACAAATTTGAATTTTAGACATACTTAGAAATGAATTTAGAAGAGGATTATTACCAGAAACAGTATCTGGTCGGAAAGTTGCTGTACTGTCGAGGATTGGTCTCGAGATCGGTTGGTTGCTCAAAAATGTGTTAGCTTCTTGACTAGGTTCCCCAATGTTGGTAGCCTCTTCATTCGCTAGTGGTTGTCTTTCGGTCGATGTTGGATGACTCTGCAGATGTGTAGTTAGTCCTCTTGATACCTGGTACGCTGCGATGTTCTGTGTCATGCTAGTCGGTGTCCTTGGTGATGGTGCAACAGTTGCTTGTATACCTGATGGGTTTGATTGAGGTAGAGCAGGTGGTGTTAAGCTATGATGTAGAGCAGCTTCTGGTGGTGTTACGCCCTTTAAGCTATTTAGAATACCTTCTACTTCATCAGTTTCAAAATCTGGGTCCTCTAGCGCTGCTTTTAATATCCTTGTTTTCTCAATTTCAACTTCTAAGTCTCTCATCTCTTTCCTTTGTCGTGCTAATAACTCTTCTTGTCTAGTTTTTAGCTCATTTTCCTTAATTAAGGCTTTTAGCTTGCCTTCCAGCCTTTTTGCTGCATCGCTTTTTCCTGACATTCTAGAGGCCCCGGATTTAAATGATGTCGATCTTTTCGACATCCCTTTTCCTGCTTCACCTTTGTTAACCTGGTCGAAACTGTAACTCTCGTTTTCTAACCAATTGATGGTTGTAGTTAGTTCAGCGTAGAGGCTGTCAACAATATCCCGGTTTACGTCTGGATAAGTTTCGATAAGTTGATCGAAGCTAGATCGACCCTCGTCCAACGACATCTTGACCTCACTTAAAGCCGCACTCAAGACTCCATCAGGTACGGCTCGGTCAAATTTTAACCTGTCATATTCTTCCCTTTTTTGTCTTATGTTACCTAGCTTAAGCTCTAAATGTTCTATATCTCTCTCCATGACCTCTTTTCTAGTTTTTCGGGTCATAATTCCCAATGTTCCTTGTTCTGACATAGTACTTTTTCTTGACATAAATTTCCTTCTATCCTAATTATGAATTTTACTTCTTACCTTGGTTTTTCCTTGTCTGTCTTAGTTCAATTTTCAATAACTGTTACTGCATCCGCAGTCCTTATGATGCTTTCTAATAGATACAAAATTCTTAACGGTTTAATAGGGATCCTTTTATTAACAGATAAACAATAATTAATAAACCTTGTAATGTATATCTATAAGTTAAAACCCCCCGTTATTGAAAATTGGTGAAGAACTAAAATAATACTATAAATTTAGACATATGGTGACAGTTAAATAAATTAAACCAAAATAATTAAGACAAGTTAAAATTACTGCTTTGACAGCAGTGACAGTATTTTTATACAAAATCTGCACAACAGTGACATTGAAATGTCTATAAAACCTGATGAATTTAAAAGTACTATTTGTTATGGTTAGCCACCTCCGTGGCCGAGGTAGTTAAGGCGTTAGTCTTTACACTGACCTTTGACACCCACGGAGGTCTGGGGTTCGCATCCCAGGTTACGCTCTCAGTTTGTAGAAGATTATTGATTAGATAAATTATCGCCAGCTTTAGAATACACTTTGAGCGTAACGGTTGCTACTACCACCCGAGGTGGTTCCCGTAGGGGTTATCCCTGATGAGCCGCAAGGCTCTAAACGGGCATCATCATCATCATTTGTTATGGTTAATCTTTAGACAAAAATAAATTGTATAATTTTTCTCACATCGGATTTGCAACGCTCATTCTTACTACTTTGAACTGATTACTAAGCACAAAATCAAAGCCTTTGAGAGGAAAAACTGATTAGATTTTGATGTTAATTAAACCAAGAGAATTAATATGGGGTCACTTTAAACATTAAAAAGAATGTGAATGAAATAATTGTTTAATAAAAATTGTTCCTACAGTGTATCGTTAAGTTTAAAAATCCCCAAGGTCATAAGCATTTTGGGGATCGACCAATCAGAGAAGCCGCTGCCAACCCCTCTCTTGAAAGAGAAAAAAAAATTCCCTACTCCCATAACCCCTGTAGGGAAATAACCTCCTTCCCGGCATTCGTTCACTTCGTTTGTGGTTCTTCTTGTGTTTATTATTTCCCTTCACAATTCATTTTTTCCCACATTTGCATACTTCCTAAATAATAAAACTACTCAAAAGAAATGTAGAAACATCGCCAAGAAAACACGGGTAACATAACCTGATTTGTTTACAAAGTTTTTTCCCCGCTGCCTTTTTGTAGATTTTTTTTTTAGAATCGGTGGTGCCTAAACTGAGCTGTCAAGATTTTTATAGTAGTCGATACACTGTAAAGACATTTTGAAGTTTTTTAAGTACTTGAAGGTCTCAACATCATCTGTGGCTAGTACAGCTCTCTAGATATTTATAGAAATAGAAATTATTTTCTCGTAAATAATTAATTTTTAATTAACTTTTCTTGTATTATAATTTTTAAGCTTACAGGTAGGAAAGCCTCGTTCCATTATTGGCAGATTCTTTTTACTTTTCCTCATTTATACAGTAGGCATATAGGAAAAGTATTGCGTTTGCAAAAACACATATTGTTTGGATAAACAATTTTAGTCAATTTTCATAATTAAATGAAGCTTACGAGGTTGTTTTATTCAATATTGTTTTGAAAGAAATAATTGCTCTCAATATTCAAATAAACAGAGATGAGATAGCTCACCAGACTTGTTAGCGGAGCTTATGTAGTCAGTGAGATTAGCGACCTGGTTTCCTATCTTGAGGCCTCGAATACAGCCCACATATCCCTCTAGCTTTCTCTCACTGGGTAGGGACAGCAAGCTGTCATCATACCCTCCCAGGCTAACCTGGAAGTACTCTGTCGGAGAGGATGGTGGTCTTTGCGGCGCTAGCACTTCTGCAAACAATACCAACCCCATTCACACAAAAAATAGACACAAAATTTAAAATAAGTTAATAAAAAATCAGGCTGAGGGTATCTCTGGACTTTTTCTCACAATTTTAGACTCAATTCACTTGTCTTCCTAATGTCATATTTATCCAAAGCTTAAGGTGGTTACATATATAACCACCTCTAGTTGAGTGGTTATCCAAAGTCTGGAGTGCTTCGCTCATCCTAAGAATGACATAAGCAGTATCATTACTACTGGTCACTCAATTATCTCAAAGATTTCAAAGGGGAATGCACTGAAGCATTGTAAAGATAGCATAAACTGAGAGCCCAAGAGCCTTAAAAATTTCGAATTGGGGAATTTTAGTCCCCGGGCCCCTTCAAAGCCCAGAAAATGGTCCCAAAATAAGTTTTTGCCCTATAGCGGTGTTCATATGGTGTAAATCAGTGACTTTAGTTGTCCCCAGGATGTTATTAAAAAAACACACTAGAATAGTGTGTAGAAGAACCACAATAGTATAGAATAGTGTGTAGAAGAACCACAATAGTATAGAATAGTGTGTAGAAGAACCACAATAGTATAGAATAGTGTGTAGAAGAACCACAATAGTATAGAATAGTGTGTAGAAGAACCACAATAGTATAGAATAGACATTAGTTGTATTTTTGGGAATATTTGAGGAGGTTTATTTCAACTCTCTGATTCTATTTAAACAAGTTTGATGGTAAAGACATTGATTTGACACAAATTTAATTAAAGTAAAATAGAGCTCTTCACATTTTTTTGTTAAAACCAATAGGAACACCGCTTGAGGGCAAAAACTGGTTTTGGGGCCATTTTCCAGACTTTATAGTAGCCAAATGTTTGGCTTTTTGCCAATTGGCAAAAATTTACAAATACAAAATGACAAAAATATGATTCTTTATCAAGGAGCTGAAAGAAGTCAACCTAGTGTACTAAACCTATGAAGCTTAACAGTCACTTTTTTTACAATGAGCTTTAAAGTTCAAAAGTGTAATGCAGTACCGACTTAAAAAAGAATGAGCACAATTTTGCAAACTATAAGGTTTCTGCAAACACGTATTTCCTTTAAATAAAAAATCTATACAAATTTTAAGAGAGGTAATAAAGTATAAATTGAGAACTTGGGCAACATATGGATTGTTAAGCAAAAAAGCAGCACTTCAAAATAAATTTGACTAGCTTGCAAGCCTCCGCACTAGAATTTTTCAGCCATATTATACAGTTGACATTGAGTCTAAGACTTTCATAAAGGGCACAATCTTAAAATAATACTAAATATAGAAGGAGTACTACTGATAACACAAAAGGCTGATAACACTGGTGGTCTTAAGTAATGCTACCACCCTAACAATATACAATGTTCATATAAAAAAGTTGGCATTACTTCCGGTTGCTGAATTATTATGTTCTATTATTAATTAATGATTGATTATTCATAAAATACTAATATAAAATCGATGCATTACAATATTTTAAGCTTTTTATATTGTAGTTTAACGTTTTTAATTAAAATTATATTAAAAGTAGTCCTCGTCAACTAAATGTAGATTCTTGTATTCCGCTATCCTTTTGCCATCTAAGATTGTTTTATTAAATACTTAGCAGGTGTTTTAAGTTATTATATTTGTTCTTTACGATCTTTCTTCATTAATGGATATTTATGAATGTTTTGTTGTTAGGGTGGTACCCCTACTTAAGACCACCAGTCAACCGGCTTTCGTGTTAACAGTGGAAATACATTGTGTTTACGGTCCTATGCTCCTTCTATATTAGTATTATTCTAAGGGAACAAAGACCCATATAAGAGGTCTAAGTGACATGAAAAGTTTTTGTTTACATTTTATTACTATTCATAATATTGTCATAATGGTGAACCATACAAAAGTTAACTATAGTATAATACACAACTAAAATCAGTTGACAGCGTGCCAAAAATCTGTAAGGGAATAAATTCCATTGGTTCAGACCGACCAGGCCCCTTCCCCCTCCACCTCATGCTAACCTTGGTACAAAAAATACTTTTTTCGTAAATAAAATAATAAAAAGGCAACACTGGTTTTAAACATTTGTTACCTCGCATTGCTTTTTTCCCCCTCATGGTGCATTACATAGTTGATAACTTGAACTCCACTTATTTCATACTTCTGAACAAAGTTAAAGCAACACTTAATTGGTGACTTAAAAAGATACAACAAGATTTTTACTTAAAAAGTAAATAAATAATTTTTTAAAATAAAAAATACGATATAAAATAAAATCAAATGATAAAATTCAAAACATAACCTGACTTACAGTGTTTCCAGAGTAAGGATTTTTTTATTACTTAAAAAAAGTTTTTTTTTGTTAAAAAAGAGAGTTATTATTAAAAATAATAAATTAAATAAACTATAAATATGACTGTTTAAATCAATAAGAAGTTAAAGAAATGATAGTGTAAAATGCACGAGTCATTAAGTTGAAACAAAATAAAACAAGGACAAATAAAATTATTTTCATTTTTTTAAATTATAGTTGTTTTATCTAAATATTAGTTTGTTACATGAAATATGTGTTTTTTTAAGAAGAACAAAATTTATTCCATACTTATGAAAACCTTATTCTATAATTATCATATTTTAACTATTAATGACTATTATTTTTAAAGAAAAGATAAATTGAAGTAATATACCACATAATAATTGGTTGAATGTCATTTTGGAGGCACTAAAAAGTCAAAATCTTAGACATAATCAACGATAAAAACAATAAAAATGAAAAATAATTAGTTTATATGAACTGATTTATATCAGTTTACATACTTCAAGTTAACTGTTTTTATAAACAGTTAACTTGAAGTATGTAAACGAGATCAACAAAAAGATAAACAAACAATTGTTTACGGTCACTCAACAAACAAAATACAACTTGAATTTGAGTTAGTTTAGGGAATACACCAAACACAATATGAGACGCAACCATTTTAAAACTGTTTTTACTTAAACTTACTACTGGGAGCAATGTAACCAATTTCAATGAGAGACAGAACATCTGAAATAAAATCAAGCGTCATGAAATTTTATGGATTGAAATTAAATTATTTGAGCTCGTATTGGACTGGGTAGTAGTTTATTGCAAGTTTATTGTTGAAATTGATATGTAGTTACGCCCTTTCCATTATTGCCCTTATAAATTGCCCTTTCTGTATAGACTGGATCTCATGAGAGACAACGATAAGGTCCAATAGTTGCAGGTAGATCCAACCACAGAACCCTGAGTACAGTCTATGCATTTAATTTCCACACCTTCACAGTTCAACAATTGGATTTGTTGCACTCTATGAAACAACTCTGGACTCGCTATGCTCGCCCACAGAAGTTATAGAAAAAATATGAAAGTCTGTGTGATTTAATGTCTCATTAATGGAAAGCTTTTAATCTGACTAGAGGCCTTTTAGACTAGAGCTTTTAAACGGACAATTCAAGATGTTAAAAAAAGAACAAAGAGTCTTTTTGAACAGAGAGCTTTCCAATAACATTTTTGTTAGAGATTTAATTGTTTAAATTATTCTTAAATTTCAATATACATTAATAAACGTTAGTTTGCAAAGAAAGCCTATAAAATTTCTTTTTTTTTAGTTTTTTAAAGAGAAAAAAATTCTTATCAAGAGACCACTTCATGATACATATGAATTTGTAACAAAGTAATGTTTTAGATCATAATTGATTTGTGTAATTTACTTATTATATTGATTTTATTCTGAAGTATAAAAAAAATGTTTCTGTTTTTCACAGGCTTTCCTTCCATACAAAGAAATCTTCTTGTTTAAGTCAAAATTTTCCTCCATACAGAGAAATCTTCTTGTTTTAGTCAGAATTTTCCTCCATACAGAAAAATTTTCTTGTTTAGTCAGAATTTTCCATAATCTACTAGTTTTAGTCATAATGTTCCTCCATACAGAGAAATCTACTTGTTTTAGTCTGCATGTTCTTCCATACAGAGAAATTCTTATGTTTTAGTAAGCATTTTCCTCCATACAAAGAAATTTTTTTGTTTTTGTCAGAATTTTCCTTCATACAGAGAAATCTTCTTGTTTTAGTCAGAATTTTCCTTCATACAGAGTAATCTTCTTGTTTTAGTCAGAATTTTCCTCTATACAGAGAAATCTACTAGTTTTAGTCAGAATGTTCCTCCATACAGAGAAATCTACTTGTTTTAGTCTGCATGTTCTTTCATACAGAGAAATTCTTATGTTTTAGTAATAATTTTCCTCCATACAGAGAATTTTTTTTGTTTTTGTCAGAATTTTCCTTCATACAGAGAAATCTTCTTGCTTTAGTCAGAATTTTCCTTCATACAAAGTAATCTACTTATTTTAGCCAGAATTTTCCTCTATACAGAGAAACCTCCTTATTTTTGTCAGAATATTTTCCTCAATACAGAGAAATCTTCTTTTTTAGTCAGAATTTTCCTCCACAGAGAAATACAGAGAGAAATCTTCTGTTTTAGTCAGAATTTTCATCAATACAGAGAAATCTTCTTGTTTTAGTCAGAATTTTCCATACAGAGAAATCTTCATGTTTTAGTCAGAATTTTCATCAATACAGAGAAATCTTCTTGTTTTAGTCAGAATTTTCCTCCATACAGAGAAATCTTCATGTTTTAGTCAGAATTTTCATCAATACAGAGAAATCTTCTTGTTTTAGTCAGAATTTTCCTCCATACAGAGAAATCTTCATGTTTTAGTCAGAATTTTCCTCAATACAGAGAAATCTTCATGTTTTAGTCAAAATTTTCCTCCATACAGAGAAATCTTCTTGTTTTTGTCAGAATTTTCCTCCATACAGAGAAATCTTCTTGTTTTTGTCAGAATTTTCCTTCATACAGAGAAATCTTCTTGATTTAGTCAGAATATTTCTCCATACAGAGAAATCTACATGTTTTTGTCAGAATTTTCCTTCATACAGAATAATCTACTTGTTTTAGTCAGAATTTTCCTCTATACAGAGAAACCTTCTTATTTTTGTCAGAATATTTTCCTCAATACAGAGAAATCTTCTTGTTTTAGTCAGAATGTTCCTTCATACAGAGAAATCTACTTGTTTTAGTCAGATTTTTTCTCCATACAGAAAAATCTACTTGTTTTATTCAGAATTTTCCTCCATACAAAGAAATCTTCTTGTTTAAGTCAGAATTTTCCTCCATACAGAGAAATCTACCTTGTTTTAGTCTGCATGTTCTTCCATACAGAGAAATCCTTATGTTTTAGTAAGAATTTTCCTCCATACAGAGAAACCTTCTTATTTTTGTCAGAATATTTTCCTCAATACAGAGAAATCTTCTTGTTTTAGTCAGAATTTTTCTCCATACTGAGAAATCTTCTTGTTTTAATCAGACTTTTTCTCCAAACAGAGAAATCTTCTTGTTTTAGTCAGAATTTTCCTCCATACAGAGAAATCATCTTGTTTTAGTCAGAATTTCCTCCATACAGAAAAATCTTCTTGTTTTAGTCAGAATTTTCCTCTATACAGAGAAATCTTCTTGTTTTAGTCATAATGTTCCTCCATACAGAGAATCTACTTGTTTTCTGCATGTTCTTCCATACAGAGAAATCCTTATGTTTTAGTAAGAATTTTCCTCCATACAGAGAAACCTTCTTGTTTTAGTCAGAATTTTCCTCAATACAGAGAAATCTTTTTGTTTTTGCCAGAATTTTCCTTTATACAGAGAAATCTTCTTGTTTTTGTTAGAATTTTCCTTCATACAGAGAAATCTACTTGTTTTAGTATAATGTTCCTCCATCAGAGAAATCTACTTGTTTTAGTCTGCATGTTCTTCCATACAGAGAAATCCTTGTTTTAGTAAGAATTTTCCTTCATACAGAAAAATCTTCTTGTTTTAGTCAGAATTTTCCTCCATACAGAGAAATCTACTTGTTTTAGTCTGCATGTTCTTCCATACAGAGAAATCCTTATGTTTTAGTAAGAATTTTCCTCCATACAGAGAAACCTTCTTGTTTTAGTCAGAATTTTCCTCAATACAGTGAAATCTTTTTGTTTTTGCCAGAATTTTCCTTTATACAGAGAAATCTTCTTGTTTTTGTTAGAATTTTCCTTCATACAGAGAAATCTTCTTGATTTAGTCAGATTTTTTCTCCATACAGAAAAATCTACTTGTTTTATTCAGAATTTTCCTCCATACAGAGAAATCTTCTTGTTTTAGCCAGAATTTTCCTCTATACAGAGAAATCTTCTTGTTTTAGTCAGAATTTTCCTCCATACAGAGGAAAATGATTTTTTTTGGTACTTATCAGGTTTTTCTTGTTTTAGTCAGAATGTTTCTCCATACAGAGAAACCTTCTTATTTTTGTCAGGATTTTTTTCTCACAAAAATAAGATCCTGGTTTCTCTATATAGAGAAACCATTATTTGGTCAGAAATTTCTTCCATGCAGAAAATCTTCTTGTTTTTTTCTAAGATTTATTTACCTATTCATATGTTTAAAAAATATAAATAAAAGAAAATTACAAATTTGTTTCTCTAAGTCAAATCTTTAAAAAAAAAAATCCCTCCATACAGAGAAACCTTGTTTTTGTCAAGATTTTCTTTCCTCCATACAGAGAATTACTTATGTTTTTGGCAGGTTATCCTTTCATACAGAGAAATATTTTTTGTTTTAAGAAGGATTTCCCAATATGTAGAGAAACCTTCATCGTGCAGGTTAATCTTGTTTAATTAACTACAGTATAGACAACTTGTTGGTACCAGTAGAAGGGTTGAGCCATGGTCGTTGGGAGTATTCAGTCATCAGAGTCAGATTGGTCACAACTGATTTGTTGCGGTCGTTTACATGGAGCCAAGTCTCATTAGATGATCTGTTTATAGCTATCTGAACTGATTTTCCACTGGATAACTCTGCAAAAAAAAATATTATAAAGTAAAAGTTTCTTATATAAAATACATATAAAGATATAAAATAAATAAAAGAGTAATTTTTTTGGACTAGTATTTTAGTCCAAAAGAGTAATTTGGACTAAAATAATAAATAAAATAAATAAATAAAAGAGTAATTTTAAGGCATGATTATGGCCAGCTTGGCCGAAACGTCGCCACATTAATTCATTTTTTTATTATCCCATTCTTGGACTATCAACATTAAAAATAAGTTAAAAGGGATACAGCTCAACGTCTTGATGGACTAGTATAATATATACAATTTAAATTTTTAATATTAATTTATTTAATAACTCTCACAACGTTTCATTGAGCGAAGCTAAACATCCTCAGGTGAATCTAATAAAACTAAAATTGTAATGCAATTTTTTTTAAACGAAACTAATAAAATTGAAAATAATTTAGAAAAATGACATAAAACGTCAGTAAACAAAAATATTAAAGAAACAATTCCCAAATTTATACTAAAGCATATATTCCAACTCGCTTCTCTCGTCTTCAGATAGTAAATGCATCTGTTTCATTCTCAGTGGTCACCTATACAGCACTAAGCATGCTCAATAATAAAAATAATAAATATGTATATTTATACATCAATAAAGAAAAACAGATTAACAATTTTACATGTATGATTGATGTAAGAGTCCTCAAGAAATGATTCTGAGTGAGGACTCTGCTTAGAACCCGTACAGCACTGATTAGGCTGATAGACAAACCTGGGTTAAAAAATCCTAGACGGTTATTGTTAAAACTGGTACGGACCCAGGGATGGCGCCACCGTAGAATTCGATGTTATGGTACGGACCCAGGGATGGCGCCACCGTCGAATCCGTGGACATTTTAGTTAAATAGAGAAACGAGAGAAATATATTAGTGACTTATCTATTCAAAGTAATACGTCTATGAAATATGATAGTGTTATCAATTTCAATAGTTTGCCGTTTTTTATTTTGTTACTATCATTTTGTGACTTATAATATGTAATTAAACATGTAAAGTGTTAGTGATATTTTTAATAACTAACTAAAGTAATAACTTTTTAATAACTTTGCCGATTTCGTATTTATAAATGAAAGTTTCCAATGTTATTGTGAAGACGTAGCTGAAGGTGTACTATCATGGATTGAATAGCAAACAAAATAAAATACTTCCTATTTTATTTTAGCGCTAGACATAAAAGGTAAGGCAAGTTTAATTAATATTTTGTTTTATTTTTGAAGTTTCTTTTAAAATGGACTGTTTACTTTGACGTACTTTGTATTTCATTTAGATCGATTTCAACTCGGTGTTTATTAACTGTTTGTGCCGTGTTATTTTTGAAGTATAGTTTTGAAGTTTACTTTCCGAACGGACTGTTTACATTTGACGTATTTTGTGTTTCATTTACATTTTGTTTCAACTCGTATTTGTCTACTGTTTGTGACGTCTTATTTTTGATTTCTTTTTGAATGGACTGTTTACATTTGACGTATTTTGTGTTTAATTTATATTTGTTTCAACTCGTATTTATGTACTGTTTGTGCCGTCTTATTTTTGATTTCTTTCCTGAATGGACTGTTTACATATGACGTATTTGTGTTTTATTTAGATTTATTTCAACTTGTATTTATTTACTGTTTGTGC
>JACMZG010001859.1:16785853-16857117 GCA_018340805.1 Microvelia longipes
TTGAATAGCAAACAAAATAAAATAATTCCTATTTTATTTTAGCGCTAGACATCAAAGGTAAGGCAAGTTTAAGTTAATATTTTGTTTTTATTTTTGAAGTTTCTTTAAAATGGCCTGTTTACTTTGACGTACTTTGTATTTCATTTTAAGATTCGATTTCAACTCGGTGTTATTAACTGTTTGTGCCGTGTTATTTTTGAAGTATAGTTTTGAAGTTTATTTCGAACCGGACTGTTTTACATTTGAACGTATTTTGTGTTTTCCAGTTTAAAATTGTTTTCAACTCGTATTTTGTCTACCTGTTTGTGACGTCTTATTTTTGATTTCTTTTCTGAATGGACTTTTTACATTTGACCGTATTTTGTGTTTTAATTTATATTGTTTTTCAAACCTCGTATTTTGTACTGTTTGTGCCGTCTTTATTTTTGGATTTCTTTTCCCTGAATGGACTGTTTACATATGACGTATTTTGTGTTTTATTTAGATTTATTTTCACCTTGTATTTATTTACTGTTGGTGCCGTTTAAAGTAAGCACCTAAAAGATAAGAATTTAAATCAATTTTTAGTGTACATTGTATGCATACTACGTTTATATGACATTAAATTTAATTTAAATTTTTTTTTTTTTTTTATAAAATTAAGAGGATAACATTGAACCCAGGTTTAGTCAGTCAGGTAGAGCTAATGCGTTGCACGGTTTAATATAACCTGCAAGTTGAGGGTAATTTGGTAAGTAAGTAAGTTTATGTCATATAGTGTGATACATCTTGGCTAGTGTGGCAATTCATTCCTGACTTATAGTACTCTATGACTAATGATATAATCTTGTTTTGAAGACATCTCCTTATACTTTCCGTTCACATGCGTTCGTGTACTTTAGCATGTTTCAACAAGGGGGGGATGCATGGTTTGCAGTTTTGAATAAAATGTTAAAAGGCATAAGCATTGGCATTGTGCACAGCAGGAATTGCTAAATAAATGATAAGGAGGGGGGGAATTTGAAGAAGAGTGTCTGTGCATTGTATTGCTTCTTAAAAGTTAGCAGTTTTTAATATAACACGTTTGACACACATCTATTTAACTTTACTATTGTGTGGAAATAGTGTTAAGGAACCAATGAGATTGCCCCTATCAAGTCAATATATACTTTGTTTCAGGCGCCAGGTTTTGGCAGGGATTCCCCCCGGAATTTGTTGTGTAAATGGTATTAAACACATTTCAACCTACAACTCATTTTGTATCGGGTTAAAGTCTAACCTTCGGTTTTAAATTCTGTGTGAACAGTTGAAGTTGAACCCTAAGGGGTTGAACACAGTGTTGAACGCCTGCCTAACCCGCAATGTGGAACAAATTCATAGTATAATCTGTGTTAATTTGTGATGTGGTTTAAAACCACAACTTGAATCATTGGCTGTCACTTGAATTGGTTTTTTCTACTTGTCAATTGCCTATAACCATTGTGTTTATACTACTAATTGAACAATATTTTATTGAATGTTATGAATCTCACCCTTTAAGTCTCAAATTCGCCCCTGTAATGCTTCTCTGTTTAAATAAATTTGTTCAATGGCAAGTACTTATGGTATTTGTGTTTTCTAGGCTATGTCTTGTTATATTAAATGTACCATTTAAAAATTTTCTGATCAAGACATATTTTAATTTTATTGTTTTCAGGTTTGATACTGATAAATGATCGCAATGGGATCGTTTAGAAGTATTAAAAGTGTATCATCTGTAAATACACATCACACAAAGAAATGAGGAACAGTGCACAGGACAGATAAAATGTAATAATCATTAGTTGTACATCGACTTCATGAACATATCCACTCAATGCATGGAGAGCATTCATCTTTAATCTAATGCAAATTCGGACATTCATGCGCAGGAGTAAATTCTAAGTTACAATTCAGTGGCCCTGAAGTAGGGTGAATTTGCCGGGACCGACCCTGATTTGACCCCTTTGTCCCACTCAAAATTCTTCTAAATGTGTAGTTATTACTATTTTTAATTAATTGGTCTTAAAATACTGAACGTGCTAGCTTTTTTTTGCAAGTGTTACTACTTATAACTTGGACCCCCGCCCCAATTACCACTTATGTCCCGCTTGATCTTGGTGAAGCAGGCCCCCAGTTAAAAGGAAGTTAGATGCTGGCAATCTTTTAACTAACCAAGGCACAATAAAATAATTTCTATTTTACTCTCTTTTTTGAAATAAAATGTATCTGTTTCATGTTTTGCTTTTTAATATATTAATCTTCCTTAATGCATATCTGTTGCTCAATCCCAAATACTGCAAGATAAATTAAAATATTACACAACCGGCATTAAATTTTTATTTACTTTCCCAAAAGGCAAGCGTCTTCTCAATGGGTGTGATTTGTTGCCAAATCACTCTGTCAAACGTCGACAGAAAAATTTGTTGACGGTTCGAAACGGGTTGTTGCCGGTGAAAAATATTCCATTGGCACAATGATTTGTCTCGGTACGGACGGTTTGTTTTGCGTCAACAAGTTATTATCGACCCTACGATTTGTTGCGGAACGATACGGAATCCTTCTCATAAATATCCTGCCTTGTTCATAAGTCTCATCAAATAATCTGGCTTGTGATGGGCCTAGTCTTTAATTAAACTCTGGTGGAATCTCTGTTCTTTAATCCACAATTGATTTTGAAGGCTTGCCTCTAGTATAAATACTCCTCCCATGGAGGGAGCTTAGTGACAATTTCACTCTTCATTGCTGTGGACTGTGCAGCAACAATATTTGGAACTATAGCGTAATATAGTGATCTGAAGCCTTCTTACCACTCGCTAGCTATGTTTAACAAGTTTTTTATCGTTTATACCAACCCACAGACCCCAACAATCAATACAGGTCTGGTATTCAGTTGAGGAAACAATGTGATTTCAATGAATCAATCATCAACAATCAAGTAATCCCTGTGGACAAGATTGTGTCATAGTATATATTGCGCACAGTTTTCATTTGACTGTGTGGGAAATAGAGTAGAAAACAACTTATATGAAATTGCTATTGAGTTATTTGCTACACAGATGCTAATGCACTTCAGTCATCACACACTGATAGTATGGAAACAGGTTAAAATCAATTGAACCGTGTGGGAAAATAATATGAGGGATTGAATAAGGCAAGGCGCCGTAGCAAATCCAAAACTTGTAAAAAGGGTGAAAAACAATCCTAGAGGGGGTTGATTTTCACTAACCTTTAAGGAACTCCTGCTGAAAACTACTTTGTCAAGAGACTTAGGAGCCTTAAATTTTCCTGTGCAACTCACATGAGTTGAAACAGTGGAGAAGGACACCTAAGTAAAAAGAAGGGTAATTTGAATGGCTTAAAATAAGAAGTTTATACTCTCAGCATTCTTCTATCCGAACCATCTAAGTTGCCTCTGGTGAGAGGCACTGAAACGAAAAATGGGACAAATTTGTACTTGGAGTATAAAAATATTACAAAAGTAACTCTGAAATTGATGCCCAATTTTTCTTTGCTATCGCCAGCAAGCCAAGCTAAGGTTTGATTGAAACGATTCAAAGAGTAAAAACAAATATTTGGCCGATAAAATGAAAATCCATGGTAACAAAGTAAGCTTCTATTAACTGTTCGTTTTTCTCACTGTGCATCAGAAGCAAGATTTCCAGAAAAAATTGTTATTGTTCCCTGGCACTTTATGCCATTGAAGTTTTCCATCTGCTTTCAGATATCAAAATATTTATCTGGTACCTAGTGGGGCCCCAGGTATGTGATTTTCAGAGGCTAGCATACTAACCCGCAATAAAATAATGCATTGCGGGTTCTGAATTCGGCGGTAATCGTACGAAATATGGCTTTTTTTGAGTAACAGCATTATTGTGATTTATTTAATGTTGACTTTTAAATAAGATTGTGAATGTTTATTTACAACAGTTTCAATGACATATATACTCATTATGTCGCTTTCTTCATAGATATATTCTATATATATATATTAAATATATATATATATATATATATATATAATATATATATATTATATATATAATATCCTTATATATTTTAGATTTTTTGTATCGTCATGTTAGGAAGCTGATTTGCTTCGAGTGACATCATTGTGTTAATTTCTAATTGGCACTTAAATGAACTAAGATAGTATGAATCAGTATTAGAAGACTTTTTCAAAAGTTTCCGTACTGATGTCACTCTAGATCTTTACATTTATGCATATAATAACTTGTTTATATTTAGACATCGGTAACGGTATAGAATTTGTTTGTAAGCATTTTTTTTAAGTGACAACAATAATTAATTTCCTAATTTCTACCTTTTGAAGAAGCTATTGTAATAGTATTTAGAGACCTTAGCAACGCTTTCGTACATTTTCTTCTAAATATTAACATTATACATTATTTGTTCCACTATATATTACTTTAATGTACTTTCAATTTCTCCGCAATGGACTATAATTATTTAAGAATAGAAATTAATTATCAAATTGTTTGTTCACATGTCTTCAATTGACCAACTAATGGAGCCGTATGAAAAAAATTTAAGGATAAATTTTTTTTATTTTTAGTTCTTAGAGTCGAAATGAGTCTTTGAAGTTCATTGTTCTCTCTTTCTCTGCGTGCAATTCGAGCGAATTATAACAAATGACCTTCGCCTCGGGCACACACCGGTAGGCGCTAGAGTCGCTTCGCTATCAGTTTCGTCATAATTTACTAAACTTTATATCAGTAGTCGAGATATCGAGGCTTCTGCTCGATATCAGCGAATTTTCAAACATATAAGTCAAAAATTCTCGGCGGAGGTCCGCACTGGCCGCAATTCCCTTTGAAAATGCGCGCTTTCCTGCTATCATCCAATTTTTGCTTACTTTTTTGTATATTAAAAACTGATCATAGAGCACCACTATTTATTTTTTTTAAAGAAAATGCGCATATTATCCTAATTGATTATACACTAACACCAGCAACAAAATTATTTGCACGTCATTTCAAGCTCAGTTATGCCTTAATGCTACTTTTTATTGTATTTTCTTTCGAACAAATTAAATAAAAGTTGTGACGCTATTGCTCAGGTTTTAAATATATCAAAAAATTAAGTCAATCTTCTAAAACGAATTTTAACCATCTCATTAGCGAATTTTTTCAAAGATTCGCTGACAGCTGATGTGTTTACATTATGTTATACATGTCAATTAATAACACCAGAACTACTTCTGATAATGTAACTTCTTATTTTTTGTTAACACATACCTGGTAGCACTGTTAACATTTTAGCATAATCTAAACCATATATGAAGATTGTACCATTTGAATGTTTGGTGGGGTCATTATTGCGGTTATGAACGTCGCACAAATTTCCTAAACAATAGAGTCTGGACATAAGCCTCATTTTTTTAGAAAATCGCTAAAAACCAATGCCATGTTGCCTGCGCATTAATGGCCCAATAAAGCACGAAGTTTATAACGGCTCTGGTTCACGAGAATTTGGCTGGAACCAGTTTACTCTACTTTAACGGAATCCAAGTCTCCCTTTTTTTTAATTTTTTACTTGTATGAGATACATGTTTTTGAAATTTGGGGAATTCTATTTGTTTTTTTTTGCATTGTCCATATATGGGCGCAGCGGCCCACATATACGCCCTACGACACTAACTTTGAAAAAATAATGTGAATTTCGATTGAAATTTTGCAACCATTTAGTCATGTGTAAGACTAACATATGGTGCCAAATTTCATCTTAATATAGCATTAATTAATTTTTATCGAAAGACTTGTGTACGTATTAAAAAAATCAGAAATAATTCAAATATGTTAAAATTTAGTATAAGTGTATACCTTTACTTAATAAATAAGTAAACCAAAGTTTTGTTTCAATACGAAAAGTATATCCATATTATTGTTGGAATAATAAAAGTTAAGTATTATTGAAGCGTGGTCAGTGCAGAGACTATAGAGCAGGGTTCCCAACCAGGGGTCCTGGACCCCTTGGGGTCCCAAATGAGTTTTTAGGGGTCCCGGAGCAAATTTTTACAAACTATATGTAAAGTAAAAAATTTTTTTTTCTTTTGAGTGTGTAACTTCAATAAATATAACATTATATTTATTATAAATTAATTTATATATCTGGATAGAGTTAGAATTTTTATTTAATACTAATCCGATCAACTCAAAAGTATAAGTTAAATAAATTAATAAGAAAATTGTTACAGAATACCTATCTTTGTGAGTTTTGGGTTTAATAATTTAAATAGCAATAAAGACCCAACAAAGAAAAGGCTCAATCCAGAATTCTGATCTGCGCCTAGCATTCAGTGAAAAGATCTGGCAGTTGTAAATAAATAATTAATGAGAGGCAGCAACAAAAGAGCCACTAATATTTTAATAATATTTACTTATGTATGTTTGTTTAATTAAACCGTTTAGTATTCCTTTATATCGTCTTTGTATTTCCTTGCTTTTATATATGATAATATACAATTTAATAATATATATAATAATATATATATTAAATATATATTATATATATATATATATTATATTAAATTTGTTACTATTAATATATAAAAGGCGATATATATATATAAATAATATTATAGTATATATATTATTACTATATATATATATATATATATATATATATAGCAAGGGGTCCGGGAAGTAGTTCAAATTTTAAGGGGGTCCAAAGTAATAAAAAGGGTTGGGAACCACTGCATACGAGCTATAAGATGATATTGATGAGATTATTTTAGGTCAGTCTGTACAAAGTTCCAAGAATTTAAACTCGCTCTAAGAACCTATAAGTGTAAAAACAAACGACAAGAAGTTTTTACAGCGTTGCCGGATATCATTCCAACGTGTCCAACACAGACTTATAATGTACCAGTACCCCCCACCTCGTAAAACGGCAAGGACTTCATAACGCCTTTGAATCTTTGATTCTACCTTAATTTTCAGTTTCATAAGAAACGATAATTTTAATTAAAGGCAAAGCTTTTTTTTGTCTAGCATAATTAATTCTTCTTTAATCATAAATATTCCTTTGAATATTTCGCATAAATGGGCTAATACTATCATATTATATTCTACTCAATTATTTTGTATTGATATCACTTAATTATTCTATATTTTAGTCAATTATTTTATATTTGGTTCATGTCTAATGACTTCTGTCTGCATTATTTGCTTTGAATCAATGGATTGATGGATGAAGACCCAGCTAAATTCATGCTTGATGCAATTTTTTATTTTAATGCTTGTTTATTTTTACTAATGAAGTAGTATAAAGTATTAACGTCAATTTTATTCTTTTCGCTTTCGATAGGTTTTATGAATTGTGTTATTTATTTTTAGCGAATTTTCAAAAGAAGAATGAGCTTATGCATACATACGTACACACATACATACACCAACCACACAACACACACAACAATATATAATATATATATATATATATTATATATATATATAATATATATATATATATAATATATATATATATATATATTAAGGTTCCGCAAAATTATGGTTGAAATTAAGGTTCGTATTTTTTTTGTAGTTGAGGACTTCTATCTAAACCGAATGTTTGGAAACACTTCCGAGTGGCCCCCAACCGGAAGTTGGAAATCAGTCGAGCTCTTGAATAATGAAAATTGAAAGAGGAGCCAATCGGTCCTTTGTGATTTAAAATTAGGTGAAGCAAAGGCCTTGGCCTTTTGTGTCATATTACTAGTATATATTAGTAGCATACTGCACGATATATGCGGATTTTCAATGTATTGATACATTTGAAAAATCCGCATATATGTAATGTACATAAAATGTAAATAAATCCCGTTTTTGACTGATCAGTCAAAAACGGATTTATTTACATTATGTTTTACATGTCAATTCAATAAACGGAACTAGTACTGATAATAAAATGTATTTAGTATTTTAATTATTTATGATTAATTATTAGTGTGGAGGGCAGAAGAATGCTTCTATGCACTGCGACTTGAAGTCTTTTGTACATTGAAGTACTTGAAGTATTTTTAATTAACAACACAATGTGTACAAATCCAGGCCGATCTAAAACACTTTTGAAGATTTTGAAATGTTAAATAAACCCACATTATTGTGGGTCTTCATAATGGCCTCTTCAGATATTTCATGAACAATAGACTTTTGTACCAACTTTATTTTGATAAAAGAAAGTGTTCGTAAGATTATCGTGTCCCATAAAAACGTCTAGGAACAAAAAATCTCGTAACTCTGTAAATATACATACACACAGGTAATATATTAGTGAGTCCCTTCCCCTCCATAACACCAACCTTGTAAGCTCATTTCTTCTTTGAAAGTTCCCTAAAAATCGTCCTAAAAGTAGAGCATTCTTTATACTTCATATATCGATGCTGAATTTTAGTAAAACATTTCAGAGCTTGCTTGAAAACCGCGCATGAAAAATTACTATTTTGCAATATAAAGGGTGTTCATATAAAGTGTCCACCAGAGAAGAGGTGATAGTACTCTCATAAGGAACAAACAATTTTCTATATATATAATCAGATCTCCACCAGTTTTTCCCACAATGTCCACAAGGTAGGATATCAATAGCAATAATTAGCAACATCTACTTTTTTGAGCACCCCAGATCTGGGACACGTGATATGGATTGACCCCTTAAAAAAATTTGTGGCGATAGAGCAAAACGGTTGAGTTCTGGTGAACTCCACCGTTTTTTGCTGTAGAGCACTTCTCGATGATATTTAAAATCATGGCGAAGGTTGCCACATGTTTTGTTCTTATTAATTAATTTATCAATTAAATGCAAACTATATACATAGTTAGTATAAATATGTACAACTTAAATAGTATAACTCAGTTTTATGTAAAATTCAATATTTCTATTGAGGAGTTTTGAGAAATACGTATTACATACGTAAATCGAGGTACCTCATTCCCGATAATTATAGGGGGGAGTGGTTATAGGGGTCAGTGGGGTATCGTTCTTTATGGCTTTTGGACGGAAGGACAATAACCGATACTCAGCATCACGCTCGATGCTGCTTAACTTTAGTGATCGGACAAAAACAGTAGATAACCTGTTCCTATTAATTGAAACTTTGTATACATGTTACTTTCCTCACCTTCTTATACAGAAGGTATATAGAAAAAGTATTGGTTTCACCCAAAAAAATTTAACCCAAGATTTCACTTGAATTATCCATTTTAGGTGTTTTTAGGACCATCTGAACCGATTTCAGCTTCATGTCTTTTCTGTGTTACGCTAACTCTCCCACTATGTTATGCTAGATAGTTGAAACTTGGTACAAAATCGTCTTTGGGTCTAGTTGTGCTGCCCGGAATATCAAATAAATAAATAGTCTTTATTTGCTTGGGTGTACATAATGTAAAAAAATTTATGACAAAAGCATAGGTCTTACAAAATAAGTTAAAATAATCATAAAAACTATTTAAATTTTATAAATTCTAGTGAAACTAATTTTAAGAAAAAAATACATAATAAAATATAACAGGACAACAGACGACAAGACAACATGACTAGATAGTAATGGTTTTTAGAGACAGTACTCAGTAATATTAAAAAAGGTTCTTTAATAAGAATTCCTTTAACTGCTTTTAAAAATTTTTAAAGGTAACTTCTGACTAGTATAATCTAACTTTATTAAATAACTTATACCTAACACTGAATGCCCAACTTGGGACTATTTAGCCTGTTGCATTGGTACTGGCAGCAATGTTTGGACCTAGTACTATAACTATGATTGATTTTTCAAAAAATCAGCATCATTTGATTTAATATAAAGTAAGCATTATAAATAAATAAATTCACTATTGTTAAAATATTAAGTTTTTAAATAGAGGTTGCAGTGTTTACTTGGTTTTGATCTGGTCATAATCTAAGCATCTTTTCAATCCTAAGCATAAATTGTATGTCACCCTATTTTGCTTAGCCAGCAAAAATTTTAAAAAATCGAAAAATGACCGATGAACTTAAAATTAGGTAGGAATAACCTCTCAAATGACAAAGAAATATTCCAAATTTAGTTTGATTTGGCCGCCATTTTTGAAAATAATTTACTTTTGAAATTTTAAAATTTTGACGCTTAATGCCAAAGTATACACGTGTTTTGACATATAAACACGTCGTTGGAACCGCAAATAGAAACAAATATATAAAACTCCGATCAAAATCTACTAAATTAGTTAAAAAAGTTATAAGCGAAACTTAATTATTAATTAGTGTGGCACTTTTGTTAAAACGTAAAAGCTTGTTTACATTTGCCAAGGTTACAAATTTCGCCAAAAATTTTATAATTAATAAACCGAGGAAAATCGAACTTTTAACTTATTAAGATTATGCGAAGTTTAACGCTCTTGTATGCTTTTTTATACTAATTAAATTATTATTTGTTAAAAATAATAGAAAAAACGGATACGGGGTACCTCGGAAGTTTAAAAACCATTTAAGTTTAAAAAAGGCCATTTGCTAACCATCCTATTCTGAGGACGAGCGAAGCGAGTCCGAAGTACATAAACTCTAGCCATTAGTAACCATCCTATTCTGAGGACGAGCGAAGCGAGTCCGAAGGGTGTGGAAAGTTCCGAGTACCCCGTACCGATTTTTTAATCATAACAAGAGGTACATTCGTACCAATTTCATCCAAAATTTCTGATTTTAAAATAATTTTTAAATTAAGTATGTATGTCATTCGATAAAATTTAACTAATGCCTGATAATAGATGAACTTGGCTCTTTAATGTCTTACTAGGACTACATGCGTATTAAATTTTTAATTTGATCCGATAATGTTTTCGTGTTTTATGAATTTTGTGAAATTGTTGTTGAGTCATTAATGGCGGTTAATGACGTCATTAAATACATTACCTTCCGGAAAGCACAACTAGACCTGGAGGTGATTTTCGTACGATATTTCAATCTTTTCTAGCATAAACACACTGGGAGCTACGATGATAACTGACACACACACACATACAGACAACTCCGCTAAAAAACCACTTAAATAGTCTTAAAACACCTGAAAAAGATAGCTCTGGTGAAATCTCGTTTCAGAATTTTGATGCAAACACATAACTTTTCCTATATACCTACCGAGCAGGTAAGGAAAAGTAAAAACTTAATTGCGAGTGTGCAATTTTGAAACTGCTAAATTAACTTTTGAATCTATTTGACCGAAAGAATTCTATGGGCTTATAGAGAGTTACCCATCTCATTTTTTTTATAATTTTAGGATCACCCCTTCTTGGTTAGATAGGGGGGGGAGGACCATTTTTGGTGTTTTTTATATTTGAAGGATATAATGGCCGCCATTTTGAAAATGCGACACATGTTTATAACTTCTCATCAATACCTACAATTTGATACCCCAATCGATGTTTTCCAAAAATGTTCGCATTTTGGCGATTGTGCGCATGAATCGCAAACTGCGTATTTAACATAACTGGCTGGTATTTTTCCATGATAAGTTGTACATGTGTACCCAAATTTCAAGTCTCTAGCTGTTATAGTTCAAGAGATTTAGGTGATTGACAAACAGAACGACAGACACGTGACAGAAAGTATCAAATTTCGAAATTATCTTCGAAACCCTAAAAATATTATCAATAAAATGCCAGTTTAGGGCCTCGTGCTATCGCAATCAACATGCTTCAAAAATGAATTAAAGTTGACGAGACTATTTTACAATATATACAATTCATAAAAACTGAGAGCACTCCCGCGTCGAACCCCGACCTTCGGCGTCGAGGCAGAAATAACAATTATTATTTAAATAAAATTAATGTGTATTATATTAAAATAATAAAATTAAGGATTATTATTTTAATTATTTTGATTTTAGGTTAATTTATTAAATAATTAATGAAATCCATATTATTAATTAAATAATTAATAAATTATGTTAGTAATAATAAAATTATGTCTACAAATTATGAATGTTATTAATTTTTTAATCAATACAAATAACGGTTTATTCATTAATTAATTTAAAAATTGATAATAATAATATATCAATAAAAATATCCATTTAAACAATTAAATGTAGTTTTATAAAGTAAATGTGAAGGTCTAAAAGAATTTTTAGAAGTCAAAGAGTAGTTGTAGTAAACAGTAAGAAAGAGATAAGGAAAAAGGAAGGGTCAAAATAAAAGCAAGGCACTCTCGTCATAATGGCGGCCCTACGCGTGTGAGTGTGTCCACTGCCCTCTTCTACCCCTTAGTTCTCACGTAGCAGCGATATAACGGCCCCAATCGCGTTCAAAATTTGGTTAAACACTCTATTTAGACACCTAAAATGTGACGTAACGTTTTACTTTTCCTGAATAAGAGTAAAAATGGTACTTTCTAAGCGTGATATCAAGATAATTAGAGAGATAAAGATAATTAGTTGTAGAGTAAGTGTACAAATTTTAATGCTCTACGACCAATAGCGACGATGCTATCCAAGAACTGTGCAGCGGATAGCCTTAAACTACGCAACACTAAATAACTTAACGCAATAATAAACTAACAACCCGCCATCAGCCAAATAATAAATACATATTTACGATAATATTACGTTATATGAACAACGGCTTTAAATTATTTTATTATTTTTCAGTGAAAAATAAAACCAAGTTATTAATGTTAAAATGTGTTTAAATGTTAATTAATTCTAATGTCAAATTTATCGTGGTCGTAATTTATTAAAACCAAGGATCGATGTCATATTACTTTTATGAAAGTGATACATAGTGATAATATAAAAGCGGGAACAACATCTGTTCTTTCAGGAATGTGACAGGTGTTGTGTAGTTGGGAGATCAAGGTTATCGAACTTGATAACGCTTCAAGCGGATTTCCCCGGAACTAGAAAGTTCCGGGAAATCCGCTTGAAGTGACACTGACGGACCTGATTTAATTCCTTGTCCATAAACTGTCCGAAGAGTGGACCGACTAGGAATCCCCTATCTAGTTTGTCTCTCTGTAGTACTATATATTCCTCTATGCCGTACAGATTATATTTTATTTATATAATTTTGTTAATTCGTAATAATTATTTAAATTGAAACAAACAATTTTTTTATTTACAATTAAAAAAAATAAAAGGAGAGAGAGAAAAAGTTAGAGAGAGAAGAGAAAGAGAGAGAGAAAGGGGGAGAGGTGGTGATACAGAGTATTTACCACAGCGTAATTTAGAGGCTGTTGCTATTTATTTATATGCCATTATTTAAAATGGCATATAAATAAATAGCATACAAATAATATAAATTATTTTTCTATGGAAAAGTTATTGTTTATGTTTTACACTTATCTTATTACTATAATATGAAACATTATGAAATAGTGATTCTTAACTTGTTGTTAGACATAGTGTTATCAAAGTCTAAATTATATATTAGTGTGTTTATAATATTATAATATGATAATTATTTTATGTTGTTATATATACTTTTTATTTATTATTATCAATTTAATGTACGTATTTCGGTATTTAATTTTATACTATTTGTTTTAAGGTTATTGAAAAATATTATTTTTATTTATTGGTAAATTTATGTCTTTATATTATTTTTGTATCAATTTTTAGGTTTGTTAGAGGATATTGATTCAAATAAATATTTACTAAGAGCTTTTTTAAATGCATTTAATTTTTTATCAGATTTAAGTAAAATAAATCCTGCAATCCTGCTTAACTTTTATAATCTAACAGAAATCATCACTTTTTGTATTGAAACGAAACTTAGTGTACTTATTCATTATGTAAGAGGTATATACTTGCACTGATTATCACTCAATTGCATTGTTTTCCAATTTAAAAAAAAAACACACAAGTCAATTGATAAAAAATGAACTAATGCTAATAATTAGATGAAACTTAATACATATATTAGTCTTATACATGGCTACATGCGTGCCAAATCTCTTACAGATTACATCATTTTTTTATTTTATGATTTTTCAAAATTTTCACTGAGTGATTATTCCTATATACTTATGTTATAAATGAGAAAAACTAAATTAAAAAATATTTTGGGTACATGGCCCAACACTTTGAAATAGAACAATGTAAATTTTATAATTAAATGTAGTCATTTTATTTTATTAAAAGCTATTTTTTGTTACATTAGATTTTTAAACAACTTCTCTCTTGGTGATTTTACGTGTTTATTTACACTTTACTGATAATTAAAGATTAACTCATGGTTTTATTAAATAATTAGAGTATAAACCACGGTTAAAATCAGTTGGCAGTGTGGGAAAATAATGCAAGGGAGCCAATGAGATTAGTCCTGGATATCAGGCCAATCTTATTGGTCCTCAATACTATTTTCCCAAGCTGCCAACTGATTTTAACCGTGTTTCATACTATAGTAATGCTTAGCTTTATCAGTAAAAAGTAATGCCTCATAACGTTTATTCGCAATTCAAAAAGGTTGGCAATACCAATGGTGAGAAAACAAAAAGGTGATCAAGTTTTGATTTATCATTGTATTAGCATGGGAGATGATCAAAATTCTTATTTTGTTAATTAGTTATTAGTTAATTTGTGATAAATGAGTGAAAAATTAATAGTATAACCATTGGCGAAATAAAACTAATCAATATATCATGAATAAATATTTAGATTATTCCAGGATTTTAAATATAGAATCAGGTTCTTATCACTGCAGGCTTAGATTTATTTCGAAGCTGGTATTTATTTTTATTTAGATTTTATAAAATTATTCAAAAATAAAAGTTTCCTTTTTGTGGACTTTTAAAAAAATAAAAATAAACAGATTAACTACACAAAAGTCCTATAATTTTTTAATAATTAACTAAGCTTTCGACTAAAAATTAGTCATCATCAGAGTTTACCAATATAAAATATAAAATAAAAAAAAACAATTTTACAAACTACTTCATATTGCACCTTGGTATGGTTTGGTAAGCTATTTTTTTATTTTATATTGTTAAACTCAGCTGACTAAAAGTGGAGCTGACACAGTGTCAGCTCCACACACAAAAAGATATAAATTGTGTATATCTCTATGGCGAACCCACGAGTAGGGCATTTAATTTTGGCATAGTTGGTAGCAGTGCAGTTTGCATGAATTATGGGAGAGGTCTAATTAGAGATTAGAGATCTCTCATAATCCTTGCTTCTACAACTAATAGATATACTATAATTAAGATTTAAAGAAAAACATTCGTTGACCCTGTAAAATAGAGTCTATTAAAATTTTGATAAACCAATGTGTACAAACCTGGGTAATAAACAGTCAGATTGACGATGGTGTGGTTACTGTTAAACAAGAAGACAATGTTGTCGTCCTTGATGTACAGCATGACAAAGTTGTTGAGATGGTCGTTGGCATGCAGTATGAGGGAGTGTTGGTCGTAAGTCCTCAAATTGAGGAGTAAGTCCTCTGTTAGAAGTCCTCTGAATAGTTGCTTGTCCTGGAAGTCCTTGACTAGATCAGACGAGAGAAAACTTCTCTTGTAGAATGATTCCCTACTAACTAATGTCATCCCATTTTCATTGATATCTACAACATTTTTTAATTAGAAAGAAACAGCATTATTAAAAGATAGGCTTTCAGCTGCTTAGCCGCTTTAAACCCTCGGATATTTGTAATAATAATAATTTATTTATTTATTTTACAAATATACAGGCACAGGCCCTTTACAATATTATATAAATACACAAAATAGTAACAAAAGCAAAATAAAAAATAAAAAAAAGAAATTTTAAATTAAAATTAAAAGAAATAGATTAAACAAATTTTGAAAAAAGAATGTGAAATTATTAAAGTAGTAAGAAAAAAGAAATATATATATACTAAAAAGGAACAGGAAAAAAATAATAAATATAATAATAAATAAAATAATAAATATAGTAATTTACTATATTATAGGAGAATTTGCTCCTACTCCTTTATCTCTTACAACTTCCATGGGGCCAAAAATGTTCCTTAATGCGTCATCCTCTTTATTCAAGACCCTTGATTGCTAGTAATGTTATATAGTAATTTAGTAATGTTATATAGTAATTTAGTAATGTTATATAGGGAGAGAGAAGAGAGATCAGGTCCTCTTTATAAAAAATTAAATATTCTTAATATTGAGTATATGTGGCAAATGACATCTCTTATCTTTCTTTATAAACATAATAAATCGGTTAAAAGAGTTTCTGGTGTAACCAGGGCAGCAAAAAAGAATACTATATTAGAACCTTCAGTGAAAACAACCTTGGGGCAAAGACATTGGAAGTACACTTCCACAAAACTGTACAATGAACTACCAGATAACATAAATTTTAATATAACGAAAGAAAATTACAAAAACAAAATTAAAACTATTCTTATTGATAGACAATCTAACACATATTTAAAATCCTTATAAGTCGAAATTTAACAAAAACTATTTTAGAGGGAAATAGAAATATTCTTGTAGATATATATATTTAAAAGAACATAGTACTGAAAGATAGATGACTTGATGTGTCTTTAAATTAGAATAAGAAAACAACATCCTCTTTGCAGCACGAGACTAATGTCTTACAGCAGAGAGTATTTTCCTATATGCTGATTGTAACTGATCTGCTATATTTATGTAATAAATGGATAAATTTGCATATTTCATAATTAATTGTCATTAATTTAAAAATCATAGAGTCAGTTATTTTGTACTTAAATTTAGTTAAAAATAAAGGAATATATAAAAAAAAATATATATAATAAAAAATAAATATATAATAAATAATAATAAAAAATATAATAATATTTATTTTGGGTTACTTCTTAAAATCACTGATAATGGACCTTACTCACAGCCAAAATAGCTGGGTTACTTCTCAAAATAATTTATAAAGGGCCTTATTTCACAGCCAAAATAGCTGGGTTACTTCTCACTAAATAGTCACAGCCAAAATAGCTGGTTACTTCTCAAAATAATTTATACAGGACCTTATTTCACAGCCAAAATAGCTGGGTTACTTCTCAAAATAATTTATACAGGACCTTATTTCACAGCCAAAATAGCTGGTTACTTCTCAAAATAATTTATACAGGACCTTATTTCACAGCCAAAATAGCTGGGTTCCTCTCAAAAATAATTTACAAAGGACCTTATTTCACAGCCAAAATAGCTGGGTTACTTCTCAAAATAATTTACAAAAGACCTTATTTCACAGCCAAAATGCTGGTTACTTCTCTAATTACTGCCAAAAGCTGGTTACTTCTCAAAATAATTTACAAAGATTATTTCACAGCCAAAATAGCTGGTTACTTCTCAAAAAATTTAACAAAGGACCTTATTTCACAGCCAAATAGCACTTCTCAAAATAATTTACAAAAGACCTTATTTCACAGCCAAAATAGCTGGTTACTTCTCAAAATAATTTACAAAGGACCTTATTTCACAGCCAAAATAGCTGGGTTACTTCTCAAAATAATTTACAAAGGACCTTATTTCACAGCCAAAATAGTTGGGTCATTTCTTAAAATACCCTGAAAGATTTTTTTTCACTTCGATAATGACTATGTTATTCCTGAAAATAATTTTTAGAGTACTGTATTCTACTCTACAATAAGAACAAAATACAATTAAGCTTGAGAAAAAATAAAATTCCTAAAAAAATCAATTTTCATACAAAAAAGCTGAAAATATTTCAGTTAATATGATATGAAAATGAAACATTTTTAAACAAAAAAACATTTAATCAAATAATTTATCAAGGATTGATAAATAATATTGACAATACACTGAAAATACATCTTTACATTTTTGAAGAGAAATTATTTTTACTTTTGGCACAAATTCAGAAAATAAAAGGAATTCATAACTTCATTAAGCGCAGTGGAATTGTCAACAATAATATCACCAACAACGTCTTTCCACTAATTAAAACATAAATCTTCTCTGTGACTCCTTATCAGTAAGTTTGTTAGTTCTTATCAGTATATGCTGCCAGTTTGAGTATTTGTTGATTACAGAATTTCTCTTATTTAATTAACTTTATAGATCTTAAGTTATAAAAAAGATATCTATTAACAATGAGTGATAGACGCAGTTGATATGAAGAAAATACTCCGCCTGAATTAATACAACGGACCATAAACACTACAAAAGATTTGATGTAAAAACTTATTGTAATTAATCTCTTTTAAAACATAACAATTGTAGATAAGGTACAGTAATCAACAAGTGGGTAAAACATTTGCATTGCTCACGATTATAAATTATATCATGAGGGTTGTCAAGTCACGAAGGGCAGGATCAATCCATCAATTCAAAAAGTCCTTAAGTAATGTAAGTCAGGTCATGGTGAAGCCAGAGCCTTATAGCAGAAAATGAAACCGAGAGAGCTAGTACTGGCATTAAGAGCCAGCTTTAATTTGTATTTGGTTATAAGTACAAAGGGATTAAAACTGACTGGTTTCACAGTAGGTTCCGATGTAAGCCCAGGGATTCTCGCAGATGCACTGGAAGCTAGACCAGAGTTCTTTGCACTTAGCTCCGTTCTTGCACGGATTAGGATCACACGACGGCTTACAGTCTTTGATGATCTCACTCAGATGAACGGACATATACGAATAGATATCCAAGATCTCTCCATTTACTACCAGTCCTCGAAAACATCCGATCAGACCTTCCCTCACAGAGCCTTTTATCAGCATGTCTCTGTAAACATAGTAAACAAATTCAAGAAAATGTTATTACAGTCTATCGTTTAGTTCAAAAATCCTCAAGGTCATAAGTATTTTGGGGATTGACCAATCAGAGAAGCCGCTGCCAACCTCTCACTTAAAAAGAGAAAAAATCCCTACCACAATAACAGCTGTAGGGAAAAAACCTTTTTTCCGGCAATCATGCACTTTGTTTGTGGTTCTTCTTTTTTTTACATTGTTTTGAAAACTACTTTCAAATTAATCTTAAAAATGATATTTTAAAACACAAAAGAAATGTAAAAAAACATTGCGAAGAAAATACGGGTAAAATAACCTGATTTGTTTACATAGTTTTTTTCCCGCTCTCTTCTTATAGGGGTTTTTTCTTATGAATCAGTGGTGTCTAAACTGACCTGTCAAGATTTTTAAACTAAATGATAGACTGTAATTATTTTATAACATTTGATAATACCAAGTTTTACAAAAAATTAATAGTTGACACCATCTAATTGTGTGAGAGACACCTAAGAAATGTATCAAGCAAAATGCAACACTATATCTGGGAAATGTTCCATCAATCGACACGTGTCATTATTGATTGCTCAACATAATGTCATGTCCCACTCTGTATATCGTTAACTCTAACTCATCTGGTTCTGACTAAAGTTATATATAAACCAAGTAGGGAAACTTCTATACTAACCTGTGAAAAAAAATCAGACATGCATAATCAGCTGATAGCTGGCTCAAAAATATATAAATTGCTAAAATTGGAATAAGTGCGTATAAGCCCTCAAGGATTTAAATTTTTTGTTCAATTTTATTCGTAATACTGATAATTCAAGGTGAGTTATACTTTCTATCATATTCTCGAGCATTATCAGGTACGTGCTAGTTTATTTTTTTAATTAAATACTAAGAAATAATAGCATTTTTTCCTGGCAAAAAATATTAACCCTGAATTTGACCAATTATTTTAACATTTTGCTGACTCAGCAAACCAGGTTAATGATGTCACGAAAACCTGGTTTTCAATAAGTGTTGTGTTGTTTTCCCCAAGGAAGATTTTTGTATCAAGTTTGTTTAAAAAATATTAATCCGTTTAAAAGATAGCGTGTTTACAAGAAAGTGTCAAGAAATACACACACACACAGATATATATATATATATATATATATATATATATATATTATATATATATATATATATATATACACATACATATATATATATATATTCACGAAAAATATTTTTTCTTGATCAGGGATCTCTGAAACAGATTCGTGTCACAACCCGAGGTTCGACTCCCGCCATGACACCTATCCCATTAGCAAATGTCCAAAGGAAATTTGTTAAAAACCAAAAATAAATAATTATAAATATAATAAACACGTAAACAAATAAAGTTTTGTTACTAATACATTTGGAAGTTTAGCTATATTGTAGGAGTGTGCTACTTATGGATACTATGATTTAATGCAGTGATGTCATAAAAAATTTAATTTCTGGATAGCATGACTAGACTAGATTGATATTTGTACCATTGTTTAACCCTCTACCATAAGTATACTGGGAGATACAATGATAACAGATACAGACAAACAACTTAGTCAAACTATTTAGGAGGGTTTAAAAACATTTATAATGGATGGCTCAGGTGAAATTTATACTTGGATTTTAACTAATGAGGTTATACTTTAATTTAAGAAAAAGAATAAGTTTCGGCATAATGCCATCATCATCAGGCAACACTCGAGCTCTCAATTAATAAAGTTATTTAGTTGAGAGCTGGAGTATTACCCAAGCAAGTATCGATAATAGTTAATTCTTTAATTAAAACACTTTTCTACAGTATAAATGGCGAAAATTAAAAAGAGAGACACCTAGGAAATGTAACAAGCAAAAAGCAATGCTAGACCTGGGAACTGTTCCATCATTCGACATTCGTCATCATTGATGGCTCGACATAATGTCATGTCCAACTCTGTTTCGTTACGTCTAACTCATCAGGGCGCCGACAGAGCCTGACCTCACTCTGAGCTTCAATTAATTCCAAAGATTTTAATGTGAAGTATTTACCAGAGACGAGCGGCACTCTCTTACCACCATCATGCATGGCAAGCAAAACATATATCATTTCATACTACCGAGTTTTGCAAAACATGAATAGAAGTTCAGGCTCTGTTGGTGCCCTGATAAGTTAGACGTAACGAAACTGAGTGGGACATGACATTATGTCGAGTCATCTATACGACGAGTGTCGAATGATAGATCAGTTCCCAGGTGTAGCATTGCTTTTTGCTTGTTACATTTCCTTGGTGTCTCTCGCACAATTATATTGTGTCGCCTATTCATGTTTTGCAAAAAACGGTAGAATGAAATGATACATGTTTTGCTTGCCATGATAGCGGTTTACTTTTACTTTTATCAAGTGATAAAAGTAAATAGTGTTAAAAATTCACTCAATAAACTGGTTTGGTTCGGTATGAGCAAATCTAAGGTTGTTATTTCTATACCGAACAAGTAATACAGTTAACAAAGTGCTGAGTAATAGAAACTCACTCAGTTGCCCCTCCTATGAACATGCTTCCCTCAAAGGGTCCAAACTCCTCCTCTGACTTCAAATCCACCATCTGGTAATCCGTGTTTATCATAAACCTGCAATCAGCAATTGAAAAAAATACTCAAAGAATACATAGATAATGAAAGATGGTCCTGGCATTTATTATTTCAAACAAGAAGCTATTTAGTTTCGTAGACAGTTAACAGGAGCGCTAGTGTGTAATTTGGTAGTTTCGCCATACCAACTACAAGAATATTTCTAATTATGTTTTAAGTTTTCTGAGAACAATGAGGGCTAAACCACAGCTGTGGTTAGCACTGTTTTTAAGATTTTTATAAGAATAAATTTGAATAAATAATAAAAAGAAGAAGGTTCTCCACAAAAATATATATTTTTAACAGCAAAGTGCTTTCAACCTAACAAGAGGCCATCATCAGTACTTTAATACAATAAACAATATGTTATATACTATAAAATGTATATAAATTTATTCTATATAATTGTATATTGCAATTTTATTTTATTATATTTGTTTGTTAGTGTAGCACTGATAATGGCACTTAATTTGCAAATACACTAGCTTACGCAATCACTTGTTCAATACTTCTATAATTTTTAAGCTTATAGAGCTGCCTCAATCCATGATTGGCAGCTTGTTTTAAGTTTGTTACATTCTTTTCTTTTTAGCGAATTTTTATGGGAAAATGAATGGAGGAAAGAAATGGGAATGGATGGAGGGGGAATTTTTTAGGGGGGGACTTACTGATCATGAATACATAAATATGAATTTCAATGAGCACTAGTGGAGTTGTTCATAATGAAAGGAACGAAGAAAAGAGTCTCTCCACAAAACTATAATTTATTCAAAGCGCTTTCAACCTAACATGAGGCCATCATCAGTGCCTGTACAAAGAAATAGAAACCATAAAAAAATTAATCATAAATAGTCAATACTAAAACAATAAATAAAAGCAAATAAATAACAAAGTTAAGACAGTAAAACAAATTCGCAGTTTTCCTTCTCTTCTTTTTCGACTCGACGATGTCGGTGAGTCGTAATAGACTGGTTAGAGGTGGGGGCGGCACCTTGAGAAGAGCAAGAAGAAGGGGCGACCTTTCCCCTCTCACATTAAGGTTGAGCTCTCCCACTGCCTCCTGGCTCCTTAAGATTTCTAACTTCTCTAAAAAGTCCAGCCTCCGTCCTTTATCAGTAAAATGAAGAAAGCCAACTTGATGGGGACCATCCATATGACCTTCGGAGCTTATATGGTCAAAGAATCTGCTACCTGTATTCTTCAGGTGCTCTGAAATACGGGTACTTATGCTCCTACCTGTCTGACCTAGGTACTCCGACCTACAAACACCACATTGCACCATGTAAACACCACTTCTAGCTTTATTAGGTACGGGGTCTTTAACCTTGCTCAAGTGACTTCGAAGTGTACTGCAAGTACTAAAACTGACATTAAAATTATTTTTCTGCAAAACGGAAGCTACTTTCTGAGACAGAGGGCCAATATATGGAACAGAGCACCATTTTTATCTTCAACTATCTTCTCTTCTCCCATAGCTTTAAGAGTAAGGCGCTGTCTCTTCTTCGATATCAGTTTATCGACAAGTAAGGTGTTGTAGCCGTTGTTTTTCGCTATGAGATGTATTAGACGTCTTTCAGAGCACCTGAAGAATACAGGTAGCAGATTCTTTGACCATATAAGCTCCGAAGGTCATATGGATGGTCCCCATCAAGTTGGCTTTCTTCATTTTACTGATAAAGGACGGAGGCTGGACTTTTTAGAGAAGTTAGAAATCTTAAGGAGCCAGGAGGCAGTGGGAGAGCTCAACCTTAATGTGAGAGGGGAAAGGTCGCCCCTTCTTCTTGCTCTTCTCAAGGTGCCGCCCCCACCTCTAACCAGTCTATTACGACTCACCGACATCGTCGAGTCGAAAAAGAAGAGAAGGAAAACTGCAAATTCAACAGTTTGACTTATATTTTACCTTTAATGTCTTTCTCTTAGCCGTTTATTCTTTTTATTATATCTGGTAATTTTTATTCATATTTAATTTATATTTGTTTTACTGTCTTAACTTTGTTATTTGTTTGTTATTTATTTGGTTTTATTTATTATTTTAGTATTGACTATTTATGATTAATTTTTTATGGTTTCTATTTCTTTGTACAGGCACTGATGATGGCCTCATGTTAGGTTGAAAGCGCTTTGAATAAATTATTGTTTTGTGGAGTGACTCTTTTCTTCGTTCCTTTCAATACATAAATATTTTTGAGTTTTTATATATATATATATATATATATATATATATATATATATATATATATATAACTTAGTGTTCCCTATCCCTTGTTTTCTTAGTGTTTCCTATCTTAAATTCTGTATATATAGTATATATATATATATATATATATATATATATATATATATATATTATATATTATATATATATATATATATTTGTGTGTGTACAAGAGATTTTGTTCCTAGAATTTCTATGAGACACGATAACTCTTTCAACCACTTTCTCGGATCATAATCAAACATAAATGAAACTGAAAAAATCGTGGTCAGTTGTGGGAGAAAGATCAGGAGTGCTAAGTTCCCCTATAACCAATTTCTTTAAATAACGTCAATAACTCTAAAATTCATACAAACCTAACATGGTGCTTATTATAATCAATCCATATTTTCTGCCATTCACCAGAGTTAAGTTTCCTCTGGGATTTGATCACCAGCTCCTTGTCTTCCCCAGTGTTTAGAGTGAAATTGAATGTCAACTGGAAATCTACAAATTAAAAATATTTACAAACTATAGAATATTTCTAAAGACCGTAAACAATTTGTTAAAATCAATACTTTTATTTTAGATCTGATCGAAGTCCTATGGTGTACCTCAGAGTGCACAATTGGCCCCTTGGGTCTTTAATTAATTAATGATCTCCCACTCGTTTTAAAGTATAGTCTCATTCTCTCTTTGCAAAATTTTAAAAATAATTTATTGAGTAAAAAATTTTTATGATCTCAAAATAAACTTGTTTATCTACTCACGGCAGCAAAATTAGCCATTACTGGACTGTTTTTAAGCTGCAAAATGTCATTTTACCTACACTGTCAAACAATACGGGAAATATTTTAAAACAGTACGCAAAATGTTTCAAAACAGTACGCAAAATGTTTTGGTAATGAAAATAGTACTAGGGAGTTATGGCTCATTTAAATAACATGGGAAACAAGTCTAAACTCCCTAGGCGGGAAAATGAATGAGCGGAGGTTATTATTTTACAAATTATTGCGTGAATTTCGGTATTGTTTTATTTTGTAAACTATGATTTATTCTAGCTTGTTTCTAGTATGTAACTTTCTTTATTGTTACTTAAAATTACGATATTATTATTAAATGTTTAACATTTAACATTTTTTTATCTAATAATATATAATGTTTTGGAAACAAATTGGCAACCCTGATAATTTTGGCATTAAATTAAATTTTATTTACCAGCTGTTTATGAATTGACAGATTTTTAATGTTTAAGTCGTCAGATTTTGTATTTCATGTTGTTATATTTAGTTTAAGTATATAAAGTTATAAAAATAGAACGTTACCAAAAACTAAAGTTAAGTTACTAAAACATAATGAGTCAGAACAACAGTGAAGTGAATAAAGATACAAACATTGTTGACATTCACGAGTTATTGGACCACACTCCACCTGATATTGTCAGCGTTGCATCTACTTCAAAGCAGTCTTTACTGCCTGTAAAATCTCGCAGCAAGTATTTAAAATAATCTTTTGTGTATTTTTTCTGCCGTTAGTAGATAAAATAGTATATGCTACTATGCAGCAAAGGAAACATTGCAGACTCGTGCAATTAATTACCTGCCTCGGCTTACGCCTCTGCAGGTAATTCGCCATTTGCCAGCCTCGGCTTCGCCTGGTCTGTCAAATGGGTTAATTACCTGCCTCGGCTTACGCCTCTGCAGGTAATTTCCATAGCCCACCCTCGCCTTCGGCTCGGGGGCAAATTTATAACACTCGTCTGCAAAATTCCATTTTGCTGCCTAGTAGCATAATATACTATTGCTTTAAAAGAATAATGCATCAATGACAGTTAAGTATGAATATTTCTGAAGGTTGTGTCATCAGGTACACAAGAGGTTCAAAACCCATATTTTTTATTACAAACTTAATAGTGTTGTTCTTGAAACTAATAATGTCGTAAAAGGTGTTATCTAGGTGTTATCTTTAAAACTAATGAGTCATTTTCCATGTCAAATCATCCCTCTAAAAAATAAAATTCACAATTTTGATAAAATTTGGTGGGGATGTAGGGTCTATGCCTAAAAGAAAAAATACAAATTTTTAAGAGCAAAGTTGTGGAAAATAGCCGTTTTTCAGTGATTTTGCAGTCAGATTAGCATTTGTATCTTGAAAAGTCAAAATTATAGAAATTTCATTCCGCTTGCAATTTGTAGCTAAACCCTAAGGATTTCAATTGCATTTGATGTCATTTTGGCCCGAGCCATTTTTTGCCCTCAGACGAGATCCTTTCTTAAAAAATGCTAAATATCTCAAAATGGGTATTTTTAAAAATTTTGAAAAAAATCCTAAATATAGTCCATAGTTATAGGAAAGTGTCCACAAAGTTTCATAATGGGACCTCCAAAGGCTCAGGCCCAATATTTTTTTAAATGACAAAGAGTATAAAGAATTTTAGGAAAATATAACTTTTTGTTAGGAATTTGTGAGATATTTAAATATTTATATTATATTATCTATATAAAATTGATATATTTATATTTTTATTACAGTTTTGATATATAAACTTATTTGCCCAAAGGTCTCCTACCCCTATTATATGTATTTTGAACAGTTTTGAATATAATAGCGAAATTATTTTATTATTAAACTATTTATTACATGGAATACTTGCCCTGTGTAGAGGGAACTAATTTTAATGGCTTGATACACTTGTGCCATCCTTCAAGTATAGGCTAAGCTAAACACCTAACATTAATTGACGAATGTACATATTATGGGATATTCAGATTCTAAGGATTATTCCGACATTTTGGCAATGAAATAATAGCCCAAAGCTCAAATATATTTATTTTTGACACAATATAATTGTGCAAGAGACACTTAGGAAATGTAACAAGCAAAATTAATACTAAGAATTAGTAGCAATGTAGCATTGCAAGCGGAATGAAATTTCTATAATTTCGACTTTTAGAGATACAAATGCTACTCTGACTGCAAAACCACTGAAAAACTGATATTTTCCACAACTTTGCCCCATCAGTGCGCAGAAGCTGCTGCAAATTTTAAGCTAAAAATTTGTATTTTTTCTTTTAGGCATAGACCCTACATCCCCACCAAATTTTATCAAAATCGATCACCACGCTTGTGAATTTTATTTTTTAGTGGGATGATTTGACATGGAATGCCTCTAATGTTAACTATCATAATCAAACTGAAAAGCGGGTCTTCTCTGTCAGAAGAAGAACTTAGTTCGAAACGTTAATAATTTTATTTAAGTATTTTCTTAGCATTTTCTATCTTAAATTCTTTACAATTAGTGTAGATATATATATATATATATATATATATATATATTATATATATATATATATAATATAATATATATATATATATATATATATCATAGGGAATTATGTAGGAGTGTCAAAGAGGGGTTCCTAGGCTAAATAAAGCTTATTCATTTATCTAATGTTTGGATATTTTATTCTTCATGGTGATAATTTTTAAAAGACAAAACTCACCACTAGTCAAAGCCACCATGAAAGATGGATAGTTGGTCCTGATAGGTGGTTGATACAGCAGAATGGCAGTAGTAGCAGTAGTTCTGAAACTGAAAGCTATATCACCCTTTCTCCACCCAGGCACCTCTATGTAAGACTGACTCGTAGTGAACGTAACAACGTATTTCTGAGTATCTAACAACAAACACCAAATTAAACAAATCCATGTAAAACATATTTCCTAATTCAATATTTTGAATTAGGAAATAAATGAAATTAATAATTTCCTAATTCCTTTATTTTTTTTATATTTCCTAATATTTTGCTCAAGTACAAGAGATCCAGGCAAGTCATAGACACAGAATAAAAATATATACTAACTATCTGTCTTAAAGTTATAGTTTCACAACACCAGAAGCAGCTATACTTTTATTTTTCCAAAGCATTTGATGGAGTGCAGATTGAGATATTAAGGGTGAAATTAGAATACTAAGGATTAGACGAGACAGTAATAAATGTCTTGATAACATATTTACAAGGGTGGCAACAATACATAGACATAGGTGGCTCCTGTTCAACCTTACAAAGCATAATACACGGTGTTAGACAAGGATCTAAATTATTTCTTATTTATATTAACGACTTGCCCAACGTCATGCGTTTATTAGTAGCTGCTGCTTTTCTTTTTGCTGATGATTATGGGGTAATTTTTTCAACCGAAATTCAATCCGTCTTGCTTGATCTACAGTCAATAGCTCTTAATATTTTAAATGACTGGTGTAAAGCCAATAAGGTCAAATTTAATAACAATAAAACCATAAATATTATATTTAATTTTATATATAACAGCGTAAACTCTTTTAAATTTTTAGGCATCTATATTGACAACATATCATCATGGGAACCTCATATTGACTATTTAGCTAAAAGATTAAGTACAAGCTTTTATGTGCTCAAGAAATTTTCAAGCTCCCTCTCCCAAAATCCTCTTAAAATAGTTTACTTAGCTCATTTTTTAGTATAATATCTAATGGCACAATGATTTGGGGAGCTTCACTCTATGCAAGTAGACTATTCATTATCCAAAAGAAAGCACTATGGATTATCTTAAATCTACCCTACAAAACATTTTGTAAATTTTTCTTCAGACCCATGAAATTCTTACTTTTAATTTTTTATACTGCTGTCAGCATTTATATTACATTCATAGTATTAGATCAAGTCTAACTAAAGTAGAGAACATTCACTCTCACTATACAAGGCAGACTATGAATTAAAAAAAAAAACAAAAAAAAAACAATTGACAAAAAATTAAATACAAAAAACATATTATTACTTGTTACCTTCTTTATTTGTTTCAAAGTTTATTTTAAAATACTCTTTTACATAGTACAGAGTATAAAGTTTTAATACAGTTTAGCGGAATTTCGTAGGTGGAGTGATTTTAATTGAATCAGGTAAGTGGTTATACCGTTTAAGACCAAGATAATGAAAACTATTTCTACATATATCAAGTTTAGAGTGGTGACGGAAAAATTTGCTATTATTCCTAGTAGATTGAGAAAAATTTTTGGTAACAGAGAAGTTTTGGAATGAATTCAAATAGTGAGATTTGATACATAACTAGTAGCAAATGTAGGTATATTAGCCAACAAAAGTACAGTGGTGTGTTTATTAATGAACTCTTTATTACATCTATAAATCTTCTCCATTAAAAAATATGGGTGTATGGCAAATTTCACAATAATGAGTCCTAAGGCATAAGAGTTATGGTGAGAAAACAAATACTCATTTTATTATTATTACTATTAAATTAGTGGTTACTAAAATAAGTAGCATCACTTCATCAGAGAGAGTAAAATTAAATCAAAATAAGCAAGACTGTTTGAATGAAAACTCTTCACATGTAATGAAGAGTTTTTATATAATTATATTTACAATTATAATTAATTTATAATTATATTTTTATATAAAACAATAAAGACAAAGTTAAACTCACTGGTTTCGACACACTCTAGAGGTCCGAGTGTTATCCTTCCCTGGGCGTCCTTCTCCAGGTCTTTCTGTTGTAGAAACACCATCTGTGTGATTCCCAGAGAATTGGTAGACACATAGAAGCCTTCGTCACTGTGCCACTTGGCTTCCGACATGTCACAGTTGCATGACAGGTCAGGATTCACACATGTTCTGTTCTCTAAACATAAACACAGAATAAAAATTACCTATTTCACAAATATAACAATTTAAATTTGAAAATTGTGAACGGGGTACCTCAGAACTTTTCTTACAAACACTGGATTTGCTTCGGTCTTCCTCACAACTTCAGACTCACTTTGCTCGTCCTCACAATATAAAACTCACCAAATTTATACTGTAGTACACAAAGAGACTAATACTTAGAAGAAGGATACAACAGATCTTATCATTCCTTGGGTAGCTAGATGATGTAACTGTACAATGGACGTCATTCTATTTATTTTTCATAATAATTACAATTCAACATAAATATTAATTATTTTCCCCACTATTTTGTCTTAATTTAAGTAAATTAAATTTAAAATAAGGTTTAATTATTATCTATTGCATGCATTCTTTAATTGTCTGTTTTGAATAAAGTGGTTTAATTTGGTCACTGAAAAATGCCCCCCGTTTGTAGAGTGCGTACTACAATAGGGGTTGTAGAGGGGTAGGGGAGTATCTAGTCTATAGTCTCAGAGACTAAAGTAGAGGTAAGTACAGTTATGGCACCTAGTGAAAGCTGTCTCACTTCCAGACTCCTTATCACTGTGCTATTCTGCCCATGTACTACCTCTAAGTATTAGCCTCTTTGGCAGTACATCTTTGGAGTTGTTTTGTTTGTCCTTATAAAAATAAAACAAACTTTTTTTTCCCAGTGATCATCCATCCTGGCACTAACCTCTCTTGATGCTGCTTATTATTTAAAATCTAACAAAAATTGTAGACATACTTTCAGAATTGGAACCAAACTTAATTTACATATATATTATTTAAAGGGATATATTTGTACCAAGTTTAAACTCAATTATATTTGAAGATTTAGGTCTTCCGGTGGTGACCGCGTCAATGAAGATAAAGAATCCAACGTCTTCATGACAATAACCGCGGAAGCCTACGCAGTCAATTAATTTTTTTGATTTTTAACAATTTTAAAAAACGTATACATGTCATACATTAAAAATTGAACTAAAAAGCAGGTAATGAGATGAAAATTGGCATATTTGTCAGTCTTCAACTATAAGTGTTAAATTTCAAATTGATTTTTCTCATTCTTTTCTCACTTCTTGTCTCACTTCCAGACCCCTTATCACAGTGTTAATCGGGTTCTGTACTCCCTCTAATAGTATTAGTCTCTTTGACTGTCTCACTTCCAGACCTTTGTACTGACTCTCACTTCCAGACCCCTTATCACAGTGTTAATCAGTATAAATCAGGTTCTGTACTCCCTCTAATAGTATTAGTCTCTTTGACTGTCTCACTTCCTGACCCCTTATCACAGTGTTAATTGGGTTCTGTACTCCCTCTAATAGTATTAGTCTCTTTGACTGTCTCACTTCCAGACCCCTTATCACAGTGTTAATCGGGTTCTGTACTCCCTCTAATAGTATTAGTCTCTTTGACTGTCTCACTTCCAGACCCCTTATCACAGTGTTAATCAGGTTCTGTACTCTCTCTAATAGTATTAGTCTCTTTGGCTGGTAGCTACGATGATAACAGACACAAACACACAAAGAGACAACTTTGAGAAAACCAATCAGGAGGTTATAAAACACCTGAAAAGGATTAATCAGGTGACATCCCTGTTTCGGATTTTTAATGCAAACACAATACTTTTCCTATAAACCTAAGGTATAAATAAGGAAAAGTAAAAAAATAATTTTTTAAACATAGACATTACAGACCAGCACAGGGGCAGGTGCCTCTCTTACTGTTGCCTAGGTAATCCACAGTGCCATTATTAGCAGCACTAAAGAACCAAGTAGCACTGTGCAGATCTAAAGGGGCTTTGAAGCAGTCATACTTGACATACTGACTGCAGTACAGAGAGTGACTAATCAGTTCTTGCAGCATCTCCCGTGTGAACTCCCTATATGTTATAGAATAACTGAAGTCTTCCTCCTGAGCCCTCACATCCTGCAACACAAACAAATTACAGTCTATCGTTTAGTTTAAAAATCCCCAAGGTCATAGGTATTTTGGGGATTGACCAATCAGATAAGCCGCTGCCAACCCCTTACTTAAAAAGAGGAAAAAAATCCCTACCACAATAACCGCTGTATGAAAAAAAACCTTCTTCCCGGCAATTGTTCGCTTTGTTTGTGGCTCTCCTTTTGATTACATCGTTTTGAAAACTACTTTCAAATTAATCTTAAAAATTATATTTTAAAATAAAACTACTCAAAAGAAATTTAAAAAACATCACCAAGAAAATACGGGTGAAATAACCTGATTTGTTTACATAGTTTTTTCCCGCTCCCTTCTTGCAGAATTTTTTTTCCTTAAGAATCAGTGGTATCTAAACTGACCTGTCCAGATTTTTTAAACTAAACGATAGACTGTATAGGTTATAACATTATGAGTCGGCAATTTTCAAATATTAAACATAATGTTTAAAAATCAGATAGGTAGTACCGTGGAACTTTACCTCACCACATCAAAATCACTACCCTCGTCCTTAGGGAGTAAATATATTTGTTATATTAACAGCGGTCACCCATCCATGCACTGACCTCAATCAATGCTGCTCAACTTTTATGGTCCAACAGTAATTATAGATACATTTGCCTTATTGAAACAAAACAGTATAATCAGAGTAATAAAATTAGTCTCTCCACTGGTATCAAAAATTTATTTAAAATAAAGCATAACCGGCTTTCAACCGGTGTTAGAAAGCTAGGTTTTGAGTCTTTTCTTACTGTTGACTGTTATTAGAGTCTAATAACAGTCAACAGTAAGAAAGACTCAAAACCTAGCTTCCTAACACCTCACCGGCACTGATGATGACCTTTAGTTGGTTGAAAGCCGGTTATGCTTTATTTTAAATAAATTTTTGACACCAGTAGAAAGACTAATTTTATTATTCTGATTATGATGAACTCCTCTAGAGATCATTTTTTGAATTCTAAAACAGTAAACTTATTTCAACTCAATTTTGATTATTTTTATGATTTTTTAAAATTTAAAAAAAAAACCATACAAGTTATTTGAAAAAAAAATTAACAAATGCTGGCAATGAGATGAAACTTGGTACATTAGTTTTTCTTGTATATGACTAAATTAGAGCTAAATCTAAAATCTATTTTTTGTGTGTTTTGAAAGTAATATATTTGTACCCTATTCTAATTTTGAAAATGTAGCTGAGTCATTAATACCCCTCGCGCTATATCTTGCTACACGGTCACATGACTAAAAATCAGCTGAAAGGGAGAAAGTGCAATGCTTGTAACACAGTAAAAGGGAAGAGAAAAGTCCCTACAGCTGCAAGGGGGGGGGGCGATGTGTAGATGGGGATGAGTCAGGTTATTTTACCCACCCCGCACACTTCTTGTCTTATTTTTATATTTGTATTGTACTTAAATTTTTATAATGTATAAAAAAATTTTTATTTGTGTGTGCAATTTTTATTTAATTTAATTTTTTCTTAGTTGTTATTTTTGTAAAAAGGGTAATTTTGCCCGTTATTGTATTAATAAATAAATAAATTATCTCTTATATTCAAAACGAATTATTTTTAACTAGATTTTTGTAATTTCTTTTTACTTTAAATAGTTTCTTTTTTAATATTGTTATTTCATATCATCCTTTCATACTCAACCTGAATTATATCATCATTTATTTAACTTCTACCCCGAAAACTATAATTAATAGTAATTATAAATATAACAATAAATGTTTTAGAAATCAATAAATGAGCTCTAGAGGAGGTCATCATAATCAGAGTAATAAAATAAGTCACTCCACAGGTGTCAAAAATTTATTTAAAAAAAAGCATAACTGGCTTTCAACCAACTAAAGGTCATCATCAGTGCTGGTGAGGTGTTGGGAAGCTAGGTTTTGAGTCTTTTCTTACTGTTGACTGTTATTAGACTCCTTTAGTTGGTTGAAAGCCGGTTATGCTTTATTTTAAATAAAATTTTTGACACCTGTGGAGAGACTTACTTTATTACTCTGAATAAATGTATTGGCGTAGAGGCAGATGAGAAAGTCTGATATAAGAAAATTAAGGTCGACTTACAATCTGACTGGGGAGGTTGTGCTCGACAATGGTTTTGGTGGAATCCTCCAACGACTGGAACTCACACTTGACATGTGCAGGGGGGAACTTTCCGTTGCCGTCTATGTCTATAAGGTATACATCTGGCTGTGTATAGCCCAGCAGAGCAAGCTCTTCACATGTTTTTTTAAATTTAGCTGAAACAGTCAGGTTCAGAAATTACAAGGTAATTACAAGCTACTATAAGGTAGAAGGTTATTAATTACATTATTTTTCATATATTTTGTCTTAAATTAAGTAAAATAAGTTTTGTATAATTTGTCCCGACATATATTCTTGTAATTATTTGTGTTATATTTAGTGATATAATGTGGCGTAACAAAACAGTTTATCATACAAAGAGACTGATACTCAGAGGAAGGAAGGATACAGCAGCTCTTATCATTCCTTGGGTAGCTTAGTCCCATAACTGTTGGTGGACGTTTTTACAGGAAATCGTAAACACACCATGTAGTATATGAAAAACCCATAAACAAAGTGGTTAGCGTATTTTTAAAACAGAATAAAGCACTACCTGTTGCATCAAAACGCACACACACCTATCTTCATATAAAGTACAAGCTTACAAATTTATGGGGAGCATTTTAAATTTGTATGCAGATTGGGGTTTTGGAAGGATGGAGAGTTTCTAGTCTCTATAGAGGTAAGTACTAATATGGTATTTCATAGATAATGCCATATAACCATGCTCTTTAACGCTGTGCTATCTACTTTGAGTTCTCTCTCTAGTAGTATGTCTCTTTGCAAAAAAAATATTTAAAATCGTTGATGTGAAATTCAAAATTAAAAGTAATAAAACTGACCAAAGTGGCAGTTCTTGCCTATGTAGCCGGTATCCTCACAGTCACATGTGAGTCCATTCTCGGCCACACTACACCTTCCGTTGTGTTCACATGCATTGGGTCGCTTGCAGGGATCGACTAGTTCACAGTTATCCAAGGACACAGTGCCCACCATGTGGACAGTTCTCACTATGTAGCGAGGCTCTATCTCCACTCCTGATATCACAACCTTTCTCATACACCCGACTAAACCTGCACCATCAAACATACTAATTAGAGTAATTTGCGATTCAAAGAGATAGTTGTAAGGTTGGCAATACCAATGGCGGGAAAACCATAGGGTGATCAATTTTTTTATCATAGGAGTCGATAAAAATTCTTTTTTTATTTTTTTATTGTTAGTTAATTTGTGATAAATGAGGTAAAACCACTATCGGTGCTAAAAAAAGGACAATATTTCATGGATAAATACTTTCATTAATCCAGGATTTCAAATATAGAATCAGGCTCTTATCACTACTGACTTGGATTTGTGCGATTTAACCTAAACAAGTTTTGTAATAATAAAACCTAAACAGATAATTTATACAAACATTTTACAAAAAAGTGAATTTATTGACTTACTAATTATTTATTGAGTAAATAAAATTGATTAATAAATTAAAACACCATTAAGGTGAAAATCAGCTTGTTATCAGTTAATTTAAATACCTGTTACAACTAAAGGCCCGTTTACAACTTTAAGTTAAGTTAGGAAGAATTGAAGAAGTGAAGAATTTCTCACTTAGAACAAACCATTCTTTTGACTTAAGAGATCTGTAAACACGTCTACAACCTCTAAGTTGTTAACTCAAGTTTTAAAGTTACAATTACACATATAGCTGTATTTAGACTACTTTTCTTTCTACCGTCTACACACATTGCTTTTTCATGGCCTTTCCCACCGTTTTTAAAGACTTTTTGCAAATATTTCTTTACTTTACTTTTAAAATTTTCTAAAATCGTGTTTTATTTATTTTAATTAATAAATCAAATAAAAATGGATGAGGTAATTGTTGGGAGCGTTATTTTCCTTATCTCTAGTTTATATGTCTACAGACGTAGGAACCAGCGGAATCCTAGGTAAGTTTTTAATTTATTTATGTAATTGCATAAATTTATTTGTATTAAAATATATAGTTCTGTAATGAAAATAAGTTCATATATATTATATAAAAAATATTCAAACAACAAAACAATCAATCACATCAAATTGTTTACAAAATATTGTAATCATTCAAAAACAGATAACGTTGTACAATCTTCTTTAAAAAACTTATAAAAAACCATTTCTATGGTTTTCTTAAGTCAAAAGAGCGGGAAAAATAATTATTTAAGAAGAAAAAGAGATTTCAAAAAATTCTTCACTTCTTCAATTCTTCCTAACTTAACTAAGGTTGTATACAGGCCTTAATTTAAACAATTTAATGCAATATGAAGGTAAATTTGTGTGTTTGTGCAAACTAAAATTAATTAAAAGTAACATTAATCAATAATAACTAAAATAAAACACAATATTGTGATATTCACCTTCTTATCCCTCAATTTAAATACTTGTGACAACCCATTAAAACCCTATTTTTCAATGAAATAGTGATTCTACTGAATTCATACACCCTAAAATTAATTAAATTAATGCACTTCAAGAAAAAATTTAAAGATATAATCGTCACAAAATAAGAGAAACCAAAAAACCCCCATAAGGGCTTTAACAACGATCACCCTTTCGTTATCAATTTCTTATCAGCGACGGTGGCGCTGCTACGGACTTTGAATCGCGAATACCTTAGAATAATACTTTATATAGAAGGAGCACTACTGATAACACGAAATCCGGTTGACTGGTGCAACTAAGTAATGCTGCCAACCTAACAAAATAAAATGTTTTTTAACAAAGTTGGCAATATTTCCGGTTGTTGAAGTATTTAATTAAATTATTTATTAATGCTTCATTACTTATTAATTCTAAATGTATAAAATGGTTAATTATAATAGTTTAGGTATAAGAAAATATATTTGAACCATTATAACAAGAAAAATTTTAATTATGCATTATCGAGATGGCCGATAGTTTGATGCGTCTTGTGTTTACTTAAAATAATGCAAGTCATTTACAAAGGGAATATTTTTCACATTATTTTACGACTATTTCTTTTTCGTGTTTATGAAAAATATAGTTTGTTTTTTACTAAACAAAATTTGTCCAATAGATCCGTGTTTACCCACGTATGTAAATGAAACAAACTTATTTAGTTTACGAAATAAATAATAATGTGTATCATTGTGTTCAAAAAATAGTATATGAGACTATTGTATGACGTCAGAACTGGATACTTGCATTGTTACTGTATTGCTATCATACAATATTTAAATTTATAATAGTGGGGGAGTCAAAATATTTAAATACGACAGGAACTAATAAAAAATTTAAATAATGGCGGGCTAGCACACCGACTATGTAAGTATGGCAACATAAAAGCAAAAAAAATATGTTGTTGTCAGGTTGGCAGCATTACTTAGTTGCACCAGTCAACCGGCTTTCGTGTTATCAGTAGAATTACATTGTGTTTACGGTCCTGTGCTCCTTCTATATAGTATTATTCTAAGGCGAATACAGTCTGTCTTCAGTCCGAACAATGAACAACTAAGATTATAGTTGAATTCAATACCTGAATCTTTGACAGAATTCTGTGCACACAACATTTCTTGATTCATATCACACCAAGAAATAATTAGATGATTAGATCTACTGAATCTAATTATATTACACTATTTAAAGTTGAATGGTAAGTTATGATATAATTATTAAAGTATAATAATGTTTATTTAGGTTATTTTTTAATAAGTGACAGTCTTTTACAAACTTAATAACTTTAAACATTTTAATATCATCCGCATACATGAGAATCATTGAATATTGCACTTGCGCGCTATAATACGACACACGGCTAAAATCAATTGACAGCCCGCCAAAATCTCAATGCTTTCAACCCTCTTTTTTTAATAAAAAAATCCCTTCTTTTATGTAACAAAAACAATTCCCTACTCTGGCAACACTGAAAGTCAGGTTATGTTTTGAATTTTATTATTTGTTTTTATTTGATATAATATTTTTTTATTTTTTAAAATTATTTATTTTCTTTTTAAGAAGGAATATTGTTGTATCTTATAAATTTACCAACTAAGTGTTGCTTTAAATTTGTTCGGGAAGTATGAATTAAGTGGAGTTAAAGTTGTTAATTACGTAATGCAATGGATCATAATAGTTCTATGATAAAAGTTTGACGATTTAAATAAATTGTCATCTATAACTACTTTTTTCCAAAACAAACTCCTTTTTTGTGTCAAGTTTGTAATAATTGAATGCGTATTGTTTCATTTTATAAAAATAATATGAAACAATATGCATTCAAGACTTAAACAAGTCAAGGCATTTTCAAAAAAATGCTGTCTTTTGGTTGACAGAGCACAAAACCTGCGCTGTACTCAAATAGCAAGAAATGCTTGAAGAATACGTCAATGTCCAAGCGTCATATATAGGCACTCAGATCATATTAAAACTTCGCAATAATTGGATGAATTGAACAGATTGGAATGAAACGAAACGAAATCAACAGATCAATATGCACAATGAGGGAAATAAAAGCGACGCGAGGTTACAAATATTTACAACCAGTGTTGCCTTTTTATGATTTTATTTACGAAAAAGGTATTTTTTTATACCGAGGTTGGCATGAGGTGGAAGGGGAAAGAGCGGGGTCGGTCTGAACCAATAGAATTCTTTCCCTCACAGATTTTTGGCGCGCTGTCAATTGATTTTAGCCGTGTGTCGTAGTATAATACTATTAATTAAAATAATAAAAAGAAGTGGACCCATGTTAGAGCCCTGTAGCACTCTATAAGTTGGGGTGAACATTGAAGTTGTGATTTATTTAAACCCTTGGAACAAGGGTTTTACACTCATATTCTGTACATCTTGGTTATAACTAAATCCATGAGGTGGGAATAGTTACCGAAGGTTCCCTTAGCAATGTGAGTGGAGCCAATGATGGTGCGGTTGCCGGACTCCCAGCTGATACCAAACAAGTTGGCTTGTTTCTGCATCAGATCCACTGTGAGACTCACTTCTCCTCGAGTAAAGTTTAACTCTACCTACCGACATGTCATCCATATAAACTAATAAATAAATTTTATTGCGGGGCATAATTTCAAATTTGACTCCACTGTCAGAGAACAGTGTGTAACTTTATTCACCATGTACTCATCTGGTGTTTTACATGATATTTTACCTGATGAGTGGTAAGGGAAACAAATCAGATAAAACATCAGATTAATAAAGATACACATCATCACGTCCCTCTTGAGCTTGTTCAGGTTTTTTAACGAGCTATCACTCATCACTTAAGAAAACAAATTTACAAACAGTACAGAATACAGAATTAATATATTGAACTTTAAAAAAAGGAAATATAGAAGATAATGTATTTTTACTAAAAATCTTGACTCCCAACTGAAAGACAGCCAAACAAATAGTATATTGATGAGTGGATGTGATAAAGCTGAATAAATAAACAAATAAGTGTTCATTTATTTTGTACCATATTCACAACGATGGTAATCTAAATCTGATCAAAAACATTGTAATGAATGCCAATGCTTAATCAATAAACTGAATAACTATCTGCTATTGATAGTAGCAGTAGTACTATGGGGGGGGGAGTGGTAGTAATTACCAGGCAAGAAGGCCAAGTTGTGGGGCCCTTTTTGCCAGCTCCCTAAGATAGTGTTCTACTTCTTTTAATTTCAAGTGAAGGTATATTTCATCTAATCTAGACAGAAGAGCCGTGAGTTTCTATGGTTCATCTCATGCTTTTTTTCAAGCAACCATACATATTTTTACTGACTCTTAGAGTCCAGTGAAAACTAGGAACAACACGTGCCCTCGCTGTTAAACCAAACCTCCATACAGTTTAAACTACAAGGCAGACACATTATAGTATTATAATGAATCTACTATGAGAGTCCTAAATTTTGTCAATACCCAGTTTCATTTAGGGTAAGGGATCTTTAACGAGTACCTGACAACACCAGGCTCGAGACCACCATGAGAGTCCTAAATTTTGTCAATACCCAGTTTCATTTAGGGTAAGGGATCTTTAACGAGTACCTGACAACACACAGGCTCGAGACCACCGGCTTCACGTCCTTTTTGAAAGACATGGTATGCAGAATTTTTATCCCTCTCATAAAAATCCCAGAGACCCATGCTGGGATTAAACCTATGACTAAATAAACTCAAATGTTTAAAGTCCATTCATTCTGTGTATTGGCTTAACCACTAAACCACGGGTGACTCCTCTGCTATTGATAAACATATATATAAATTACCACTGTTCTATCCTATAAATAAATATGGAGACCATATAATTATAATGGAGACCAATACAGTTGATAACGTCCTATAAATAAATATGTTTTTTCAATAAAATATCTAAACCATGCTGTTTTTTATTATTTGGTTGTGGGAACTGGAACTGGTACAGTTGGGCTCCTGCCACCGCATGCCCCGACACAACTTGCAGCACCCTGGTCAGGTGCTCTAATGCCCTTGAGGGAGGATCCTTTGAGGGAAATGTAAGATAAGTAACAGTAATAATTTTTAAGATGGCCCAGTACTACCATACACTTTACTAACTCTCACATTTACAAAAACAGACGGCACTTCTGACATAACTTCAAAAATGTTTGTTAATTAAGGCTTGAGATGGAACATCTACCGCAGCCAATGTGATGTGAGCCAAGTTTAACCAGGCTCTGTCCCGCCAAAAAAATTTGTATTCCCTGCACAGATTTAGGGGAAATTTTTAAATTTTATTTGGGTTGAAAAGCAGCATCCCACGCTGCCAATTCAACATCGTGGTCTTCTGTAAAGCGATTGCAGGAGTCTCAGCCCTGTCTCCCAGACAACATATTTTTTCTTTCCCGCTACAGAGCATACTTTGAAGCGGGACAGAACTTGGTGTGGTGAATAAAACCATATAGTAGTGGTGTCGGTGCCAGAACATCCTTTTTTTATTTATTTATTTATTTATTTATTTATTTACAAATTAGTGCTAACAAATTTAAAAATTCAAAATAAGCACAGTCAACTTAGTTACAAAAAAAGTAATTAAGATAAAGTTAATTTACTGACATGAGTCCTAAATTGCTGGAGAGAGACCATAAAAGGGTCGATGTCAGAAAAGTACTGGTTAAAAATGGTCATCGCTTGGAACATAGTGCTGCTCTGTCCATATAGAGTTCTATGAAAGGGTAAGGTGAAAAGATGCTGGCTCCTCAATTCTCTGCTCGGGACTCGAAAATCGCATCTGCCCAACAGATCCGGAACATCATAACCCCCATTTATAATTTTAAATAGAAAAATCACTAAAGCTTGATGCCTTCTTTCTTGAAGCGACTTCATACTTAAGGTTTCTAGCCTCTTGTTATAGTCTAGTGGAGCTGATCCATTGTTTGAAAAGCCCATTATATTATTGGTAAAGCGCCTCTGCAGCCGTTCCAAATGGTTAGAATGAGTTGATGCTGTGGGGTTCCATACTACACTGCAGTATTCGATGGTAGGTCTAACCAGAGCATTGAAAAGGACTATTTTACTACTGGCACTGAAATCTTTAGAAACCCTTAACAAGAAACCAAGATTTTTAAAGCCCTTGGAGTAGATGTCTGCTATGTGGGGGACAAAAGACAACTTGCTGTCGAATAAAACTCCTAGTTCCCTCACAGTATCAACCTGCTCAATCTTTTGGCCTTCAATGAAGTAGGAGCAGACGTCCTGAACTTTCTTTTTTGAAAAGCAAATTACTTGGCATTTTTTAGGATTAATTTTTAAATAATTTTCATGGCACCACTGAGTGAAAGTGTCAAGATCCTGTTGTAGCGTAGTTTCGTCGCTTGAGTTCCTTATGACCCGAGCTATGCGATGATCGTCCGCAAAAAACCAGGAAGAGCTCAAAATGCCACAACTGGCTCCAATAATAAAGATAAGGAACAACAAGGGACCGAAATGAGATCCTTGTGGCACTCCTGAGGTGACGAGGAATTCATGAGAAAGAAAACCATCAATACGCACTCTTTGGCGCCTTTCAGTCAAGTAGGAAATTATCCAGTTTAAAAGTAGTCCGTGGATCCCTATCTCTAGAAGCTTCTGAGCAAGAAGAAGGATGTCAAAACGGTCAAAAGCTTTAGCAACATCAGTATTTATAGAGTGGACATTGAAACCTAGTTCCAAAGCTTCAACAACAAATTCTTTAAAAGAAACAAGATTGGTTGAGGTCGATCGTCCAGAGAGAAAGCCATGTTGGTTATTATCAATGAGAGGTCTTACTTTTTCAGATAAAAAGTCGGTTATGATAGACTCGAAGAGCTTTGGAATACATGACAAAATACTGATTGGCCTGTAGTTCTGTCTATCGTCCTTCTTACCGGATTTATGAACTGGGATAACAAAAGAAGATTTCCAGACTTGAGGGAAGGAACCTGAGGACAGAGATCTTTGGAAAAGTATAAAAAGAGGCACGCATAGGGTGTCAGCACAGTACTTAACTAGTATTGGTGGTATTCCATCCGGACCCTGGCCTTTCTTCACATCCACCGACAAGAGTTTCTTGTGTACAATCTCTAGCGACAAGGGGGCACAGAGGTTATATTAAGATGAGAGTAAGAGGGAGTACTGGAAGCAATAACAGGGGGCGAGCCTGCCCCAAGCCTACTAGCAGCGTATACAGATTTAAAAAAGTCAGCAAAATTGTTGGAGATTTCCTCCTTATTAGTGATGATATTGCCATCAACGTTTAAAGATAAAATTTGTGATCCTGGAACACGCTTCTCTTTGATAAATTTCCAGAAACTTTTGGGGTTGGTTCTGAACTCATTTTGAACTCTGTCAATATATAAGTCATAATCCCGCTGAATTAATGACTTTGATTGACTTCTGAGTGTGGAATATGCTGAGTAATCAGAGTCAAGTAGAGATTTTTTCCATCTATTATGGACTATAGACTTTTTCCGTATCAGTGATTTAGTGTCTCTGGCATATCAATGCGGATATCTATTTTTGCCTCTACTCAACTTTCTCGGCACAAAAAGAGATAATGCATAATTTAACAAACTGTAAAATTCTTCAACAGCAGACTCTAGTGAGGTATTTTTCAAACAATCCCAGTCTATTGAGCTCAAGAACTGATTAAGAAGATCATAATTCCCTTTATTAAAGTTGTAGTCAGCACTGTGGTAAATCTTGTGCCGTTTGGTTCTTCCAGTAACCCTGAAAGTACCTTCTAAAGGGGGATGCTGGACATCGATAGAAACAATCGGAGTTTCACTTTTCTTTATTATTATGGGCTCCACTGAAGACAAAATAAGATCGAGAGTTTTGTTGTTTGAGTTTTTAACACCGTTGAACTGTTTAAGAGAAAAATAGGCTAATAACTCGTTTATGAAATTTAGTGAGGCTAAGGAATTTGATGCTGGCAGTAGATTGTGGGATTCAGACACCCATTCGACATCGGGTTGATTAAAATCACCTGCTAAAAATATATCAATATTTGAGTATTTTTTAACTACTGACTCCATATTTTCCAAGAACTGATCATGCATAGAGCAGGGACTGCTTGGAGGGATGTAGACTGAGCCAATAATGAACCTCTTGTCGTTAAGTGTGCATAACAACCACAAGTCTTCAATATTTTGGTGAGGAGTCACAATTTGAGAGGCGTTGCTTATGGCTTCATTAGAAATGGCTATAAGAACTCCACCACCGTCGCGTTTATTGGTGAGGTTTAAATTCCTGTCCTTTCTAAATAATTTAAAATTTTTATCCTACTCATCCGCAATGTTCTACCCAGTATAACAATAAAATAAAACAAAAATATCTAGTGAATGTATTACTAAGCAAGTAATAAATTATAACAATTGGAAATGAGGGGAGTTAGTACTTACAGTGTGCCAGGCTTCTCTATTCTCAAACTTGACACTGGTTAGATGAGATAGATTCTTGGTAACATCTGTTGTAACCTCCAGTCGAACCTCTTCATTCACTTGCCTAAGCTGTAAGTAAACAAAAACATTTGGTTTCACAACATTTATAAGGTTGATTTTAGTACCAAGTGTCATCCAGATACGAAAAAGCATTTATCAGCATACAAAACATTATTTATATTTGCACTAAAAAAAAATGCATCAGTTTGTCATATTCTTAGAATAATACTGTATATAGAAGGAGCACTACTGATACACGAAAGTCGGTTCACTGGTGCACCTAAGTAATGCTGCCACCCTAACAATATACAATTTTCTAAAAAAAAAGTTGGCAATACTTCCGGTTGCTGAATTATTATGTTCTATTATTAATTAATGATTGATTATTCATAAAATACTGATATAAATATCGGTGCATTACAATATTTAAAGCATTTTAAATTGTAGTTTAACGTATTTATTAAAATTATATATAATAAGTAGTCCTCATCAACTAAATGTAGATACTTGTATTCCGCCACCCTTTTACCATTTAAGACCAGTTTTATTAAATACTCAGCATGTGTTTTAAGTAATTATATTTGTTCTTTACGATCTTTCTTCATTAATAGATATTTATGACAAATATTTAAAATAATGTTTTGTTGTCAGGTTGGCAGCATTACTTAGGTACACCAGTCAAGTGGCTTTCGTGTTATCAGTGGAATTAGATTGTGTTTACGGCCCTGTGCTCCTTCTATATATAGTATTATTCTAAGGTCATATTACTAGTTAATACAAGTGCCATGATAAAAGTGAATTTTCATAAGTCAAAAAATGTGATTTCATTACATTATGTTACATATGTTAATCAATAAAACTAGATTTGATGCTGATATTAAAATGAAACTTAGTATTTCTATTACCCTTGCTGAGTACTACACGTGTAATCAGGTAGAGTAATCAACGAGGTTGATTTTTGTACAAAGTTTCAGTTGGATCCGAGAAAGCGTTCGAAAGTAATCGTGTCCCACTGAAGTTAACTAAACAAACAAAAAAGGAGTTCCCTTTCCACAAAAAAGTACCTCAAGTTTCATTTATTTGTCGTCTAATCATTTAAAATTTTTGAATGTACATGGTTTAGTTGAAGATTTTTTTTTTAATAAACTGGTAATAAAAATTTAATCTGTCATTAGTTATCTGTGTTAGTTAATCTTTCATCTCATTTACAAATGCTTCATTAAAAAAATGTACGAGATAACAGGCATTAGACGTAGCTTTTGCGAGTTAATGACGTCATAAAAAAATATTATCTGGATAGCACAACTACACCTATAGACTGATTTTTGTACAAAGTTTCAACTCTCTGCCATAAATACTAGAGGAGCAACAATGATATCAGACACACACACAAAAGTACAGACAGACAACTTTGCAAAAACCACTCAGGAGGTCACAAAGACACCTGAAACGGATAATTCTGGTGACATCCCAGTTTTGGATTGATTTACAGACACAGTACTTGTTTCCTATATACGGTGTATAGGAAGGAAAAGTAAAAAGTAGCAGTAAGAATAATGCATAGTAAATAAATTTATTATACATTAGTTGTATCAATAAATTATAAATAAATTTATTATAGATTATTTGTATCAATAAATTATAAATAATTAATATAGATTATTTGTATCAATAAATTATAAATAAATTTAATATAGATTATTTGTATCAATAAATTTATAAATAAATTTATTATAGATTATTTGTATCAATAAATTACAAAAAAATTTATTGTAAAAAATTAAATATAACTAACAGTCTCTCCACTAAATGTAAAATTTATTTACAGAGCCGGCTTTCAACTGTAAACAGCCATCATCAGTGCCGGTGAGGTGCGAAAGTACACGCACCTTTTCTTTCGCACCTTTTCTTTTTTTTTTTATTTATATTATTTATTTTTATTTTTTTTAATGTTTTCTTTCGCACCTCACCGGCACTGATGATGGCTGTTTACAGTTGAAAGCCGGCTCTGTAAATAAATTTTACATTTAGTGGAGAGACTGTTGTTTATATTTAATCATTTACTCCACAGTTCAGCGTTTTATTGATCAAATTTATTGTAGATTATTTGTATCAATAAATTATAAATAAACTTATTATACATTATTTGTATCAATAAATTATAAATAAATTTGTATAAATAACATATTATATAAATTTGTGTACATTGTTATTATCAAATTGTATGATAAATAAATAAATAATCGAAAGTCTGATATTTCAAGGCTGCAATGGATATTTCAAGTCTGATATTTCAATAAACTCAATGGATATTTCAAGGCTGCAATGGATATTTCAATAAACTCAATGGATATTTCAAGGCTGCAATGGATATTTCAATTCTGATATTTCAAGGCTGCAATGGATATTTCAATTCTGATATTTCAAGGCTGCAATGGATATTTCAAGTCTGATATTTCAATAAACTCAATGGATATTTCAAGGCTGCAATGGATATTTCAATTCAATGATATTTCAAGGCTGCAATGGATATTTCAATTCTGATATTTCAAGGCAATGGATATTTCAATTCTGATATTCAAGCTGCAATGGATATTTCAAGAAACGCTGACATTGTCCTCCCTGCATAACTACCAGAGTGCTTTAAGCAAATGGTAAATCTTAGCAACTATAAAACTGTGGGTCAGACGCATTGTTACTCAAAAAGGAAAGAAGAGCCTTTGCTAAATCACTGCCAACTCTAAACATCCAGGAGGATCCCACCAGATCATAGCGGCATCAGGGTTAACTACCAACGGTCCCATCACATTAAGTCCTTGTTAGATTAACACATGGTTAAAATCAGTTGACAGATTGTGAAAATAGAGTTGATGAACCAATGAGGTTAGTCTGATATGAAATTGTGGTTTAACATCTAGGAGTAACCTCATTAGCTACCTCCCATTATTTTCCAAAGCTGTCAGCTGATTTTAACCGTGTCTTATACTATATATTAAGAGAATTTCTTAAGACCTACTTAAATGAAAAAGAAATCAATTGCATAAAAGATTTTCTTAATTTATATTACTTGCTATTGTATTACTGCTATAGTGGAATAGAATCAACAAGTGACTTTACTCAAGTATTTCAGGCTTTCAATAAGACTGGAAATGTCAAAGATGGCAAGTTTGCTGCAGGAGCTACTTTTAGCAACTATTGTAATCGTAGAAGAGGTTATGCCAACAACATTGCGTGACAGGAATTCGTACAAAACAATAACAAAAACATAAAATTTTTATTTTTTGGGCGCAAATAAAACAATACAGAGGGCTTGTTGTCAAATATTATGACATTTGACAATCTCCTCAGTTAACTGAGTGGCAGCCATTGTTAAAATATCAAGAAAACTCTAATCTTTTTTTTTTAAATAGAGAAATCTCGATCTTTTTTAAAAATAAATTTTTCAAAAATCGCACTTTATTATAAAGAGACTCGGTTCACTTGTTATTATATTCTACTATAATTACTGCCAAGGGTTTTTTTGCTTTTGTAAATCATTGTAATTAAGTACCTGCCAGTAGTCGTTACCGAGCTCTGCGGAGGCCAACACAGCTACACTCCGGGATGTCTTGAAATCAAAAGACAAGCTGAGAGTCGAGGGATCTGGTACTTCCCACCAGAAGTGTGATGAGGGAAAGGCAAATGTCATCGGAATAACCTCCACATCCGACTCAAAGAATTCTGGTTCCAAAACTCCAATGTAGTGCACCTGTAAAGTCATAAATAATTCAATCTACCTATCACTGATTACCTGTACACTGTGACAGTAGACACAATATAATTGTGCGAGAGACACCAAGGAAATGTAACAAGCAAAATGCAATGCTACATCTGGGAACTGTTCCATCATTCGACATTCGTCATACTTGATGGCTCGACATAATGTCATGTCCCACTCTGTTTCGTTACGTCTAACTCATCAGGGCGCCGACAGAGCCTGAACTCGGTAGTACTCAAAATGATAACTGTGACAGTACTATACATTCCTCTATGCTACCAATATTTTTTTTTAATTTGATATTATCGTTAATAGAAGACTTGTAGACTTGTTTTATTTATTATTGTAATAAAAAAATAAAATAAAATAAAATGCCCGTTTTAGGGCCTTTCGGCCCATCAGGGTATTCACCCTGCAGGAACCACCTCAGGTGGGTAGCATCATCTACACTCTAAGAATTAATTAAAGTTGGCGAAATCTTTTTAATACAAATACTATTCATAAAATCTTAGAGCATAGCCCGGGCTGCGGTACCGAAATCGAATGCCTTTACGATCACGGCCACGGAGGCAGACATTATAGTAATAATAAAATCATTAATAGTCCAGGAAACAGGTAGTTTTGCCTGAAAAATATTTTGAAGTTTGTGAAATTTTTATTGATCATTGGGGGATCCACTGGGATGACAATGCTGAGTTTTCGACCTGGTAGACCATGTGCTAACTTTTTAGGGGGAGGGAAATTTTTTTATTTGTTTTCGGTTTTTCGCCCATAACTCGAAAACTATGAGTCAAATGCAAAATATATTTCAGAGAAAAATTAAAGATCATACATTCCCTTTCAAATCCACTGGTCAATATGTCATTTTCATCCGTTTTTCCTGAGATACATCATTTTGAAAATAAATCATAATTTAATTTTTTTTACAACTTAAACAAACTGAAAATAATCACTTGTTTATTGTACTCGTGCAAAATTTTTCTGTATTCACTACCATAATACAAAGGCAAATTGATCAAATGTTATTATTTTTGGACATGATGTAGTCGATTTCAAAACAAGTTGTAACCCCAATTTGTATGTATAATGTTAATGTTATATTGTCTAGTAAAAATGTATTTGACATATCCTATTCCTAACCATTTTAGGCTAATGGAGAAATAAAGATTTATTTATTTATTTTATTTATTTAGTGCTTTTTTTTATAAAAGTTTAGTGCTTAGTATAAAAATTTAAAGGATATAGGTTTTATTTTTCAATGCTTACTTACTGCCAGGCAGCATCACTATTACCTTTTGGCAGATATTGCTATGCAAAGGCCAACAAATCAGCCGGTAGGTACTAGTGGTGCTGCCTGGTTGCGTAGCAGTTGAACTAGAGTCCTCTTTATTAAAAGCTGGTCCACCACATCCATACGGAAAAGAGTGGAATCACCAACCCTTCATTTTTACATCACTTTAATTTTATTTTTTCATGATAATTCACTAAAAAGTAATGATTGCAATATATAATAAGACCAAAACACTTAAAAAATTAAATAATGGACATCAACTGAAAAGCTAAAAAAGCAAATTAACTGTACCTTAGGGTTGGTTTTATTAAGTTCGTAAAGAATAGATACATCATTGTAGAAGACATACTTGAGTGAGCCTACGAAGTTGTTTAGAGACCTCAGCCCTGAAATGATATCACATACATTAGATTCTAGATACATAATCAGAAAAATACATATCAGGTATACAAAGAAAACTAACAACAAGTCCAGCATGGTAAGTCAGAATATTTATGTTTCGACCCTCTAGTATTAATAACTGGGAGCTACGATGATAACACACACACACATACAGACAGGCAACTTTGTGAAAACCACTCAGGAGGCCATAAAAACACCTGAAATGGATAATTCTGGTTTCATCCCAGTTTTGGATTTTTTGCAAACACAATACTTTTCATATATACCTTTGCCTAACTGAACTCAGTTCAGCGCTTAGCCTGTCTATCCATTACAGGATCCATGAACTCAGCACCAACTACTGCTCTAGAAGTAGTGGAAACTCCAGAACAGTGGAAACTGGAAGACCCCTACCATTAGAGGTCACTCCAAAATAGTAGATGTAATTCAGAGTTCTATACTATCTATGAACTCTGATTACATGACCACCCTCTACTCCTATGAAAAACCCTTCACACTTAGCTGTGATAGTTTCGATGGGGAACTCCCTCAATCCTCTGGTGACCCTGTATGGTATACAGATGGATCTAAGATGGACTGTGGCATATATGAGGCTCAAGCTAGTCTCAAAACCTCATTTCCTGTTGGAAAGTATGCCACAGTGTTTCAGGCGGAAATATTTGCTATTAATGCCTGTCTAATAGAAAATATCAAGAAGAACCCAAATCAGACTTCTATAAATATTTTTACTGACAGCCAAGCTGCCATCAAAGCTCTTGGTTCATACAAAGTCAACTCCAAGCTTGTCTGGGAGTGCTTACAAAACCTTTTGACCCTGTCACTCAACAATGATGTAGCAATCAGATGGGTGCCCGGCCATAAGGGAATTGAAGGTAATGAGCAAGCAGACACCCTTGCAAAAAAGGGGTCTGAGACCACTCCTGTGGGCCCTGAACCCATAGTAGCCATACCCAAAGGTGTAATTAAAGATTGGCTCTTAACCAATCACCTACACCACTGGAACAAGTCCTCCGGCATGAGACACAGTAAACTTATGTTAAAAGGACCCAGTCCCAAATTAACTGAGGACCTCCTCAGTCTAAGCAGAAGGGACCTTAGAACAGTAACTGGACTACTGACTGGTCACTGTCACCTCCGAAAACATCTCCATACTATTGGTATCTTTAAAGATAATCCAGTGTGTAGGCTTTGTGAATCGGAAATCGAAACTGCTTCTCACATACTTCTGAAATGTGAAGCCCTAGCCTTTCAAAGGTTCACCAACTTTGGTAGTAGCATTCTCACTAAGTTTGACTCTACCAATGAATCACTGGTCAAAAAGATCCTAGACCTAGTCCGAGGAAAAGGATTATTCTGACCTGGACCAATTGAGGGGATTGTACAATAGACTTCCAGTCGCAGTGCAAATGGGGTCTATCCTCGACTCCAACCCCAATCTTCAATAATAATAATAATAATATATACCTATGGTATAAATGAGGAAAATAAAAAATTCAGACAGATGGCAAAATTACCTTTCCTCTTGTAGAGTTCAGGCCCTCCTCCTATGTATATCTCAGGGTCTATATACAAGTGATATATGTTGCCAGAGAGACTGATATTGGTACCCTCTCCATCCAGATAGCAAATCACAGATAAACCATCGTGTAACAGTGTCAGGTTGTGCCATGTGTTCTCTCCTATAGGCCCCAGGCTTGCCACCTGTCACAAACCACATAGCTGTTTAAGTAAATAAAGTAAATACAGCATTTGCTTAATACTATCCTCTAAAATGGGATTGTGCAACCAAAAACAAACAAACAAAAATAAAATAAATACAGTTTTTAAAAACCACATCACCTAGATGGTTTTTACATCTTTAGAATGAGTGTTTACATGATAGTTTACATTTTGTATGCTTCAGACCAGTAAAACGAAAGAAACTTGAAACTCACAGCAGAACTCTCGCCTAAATCCACTTCCACGACTACAGTGAAATTGACCAAACTCACAGCAATGTGGTGATGAGACGTGTACTCCCCACTCGCATAGAAAAGAGCTGAGTCATCAAATCTGGTCTGTAAAACACAATATATAACATAATAATAATCTTTAAAAACACATAAAAATTTTATTTTGTATTTGGGATCTGTAGGCACTGAAACATTGGCATTAGATTGAAAAAGTGGGTTTTATGTTTTGTTATGTTTTGTATAAAAATCTGAAAACGGGATGTCACCGTCTGTATCCGTTTCAGATGTTTTGAAGACCTCCTGAGTGGTTTTTACAAAGTAGTCTGTCTGTACATGTGTGTCTGTTATCATTATAGATTCCAGTGTATTTATGTTAGAGAGATGTAACTTAGTACAAAAATTTTCCAGATAGTTGTGCTATTCGGAAAATCATTTTTTATGAAGTCATTTTAAATAATGACTCAAAATCCTTTAAGGCTATGTTTATTAAATGACTTATTTTAGGATTAAAGTTTTTTAACATCCTTGCGAGCTAAGATAATGAAACTTAAACTAATCAAGAGGTTTAGATAAAAAATGAAAAGTGTTTTATAATCTCAAATAAAAACAACCTTTGAACTAAAAAGAGGTAAGAAAGATTTATGCAGTGGAAGTAAGAGAGAATCAGCTTAATTCTGGAGAGTGTTGCAAGAAAACTACTTGCAGAACTCTGTACTCATGGTTAAAATCAGTTGACAGCGTGGAAAAACAATGCAAGAGACAGGCCCGTAGTCAGCCAAAACTTAGGAAGGTGACGATGTTTCACACACCTTAACGGGACTTCCACTGAAAATTATTTTATTTATTTATTTATTTATTTATTATAAGCTTGTGGTTGCCTTACATTCAAAGGCCTCACAATAGTCAATTCATGAATACAAATTAAAACATAAAAAAATACAATAAATAAAAATTATGTAAGATATTATTAAGTTAAAAAGGTACCAGTTTACAATTTTTCAGGATAAACTATACTGTCATTTAAAAAGTCATTGACACAGTAATATGCTTTATCAATTAGTATTTCTTTAATAACCTTTTTAAAGGAATCCATAGGAAGGTCTACAATACTAGTAGGCAGCTTATTAAAACATTTGATTCCATTCACCATCGGAGATTGACTTGACTTACTAAGTCTGGAGAATGGCAAATTTATATTTGTATAAAATCTAGTGGAATAACCATGATTTTTACTATTATCTAATTCATGGTGTCTATTTTTAATGTATACTAAAACTGAAAAAATGTATGCTGAATAAAGCGTTAAAATCTTATTTTCTTTGAAAAGTTTTGCACAATGCGCATCATATTTAGACTTTGTAATAATTCTAATGGCTTTTTTTTGCAATAGAAAAACATTGTGTGCACTCGGGGCAGCTCCCCATTCTCTGATGCCATATAATAATCGTGAGTGGAAATGAGCATAGTAAGCCAGCTTGCAGGTTTTCAAGTCAACAGTAGTGCTAAGCTTTCGAAGCATAAACAAAACAGAACTGAGTTTACTACTTACATCATTGATATGAATTTTCCAATTTAAAGAACAATCAATTGATAACCCTAGGATTTTAATTGACTCTTTATTATTTTTATTGCCACTACTCTTTAAGGTATGGGTTATTAATTGATTCTTATCTTTATTTAAAGTTAATTTGTTAGCAATAAACCATGTTTGAGCTACAGTAACATTATATTCCATATTTTGTTTATTTACTGTGGGATCGAGCCCTTTTACTACATATGTGGAATCGTCTGCAAACCTAGGACTCACATTACCGTTATCGGGGAGGTCGTTGACATAAATTATAAAAAGTAAAGGTCCAAGGACCGAGCCTTGAGGCACCCCATACATAGTTTCCCCCATAGAACTAGTTCCTCCATTGAAAACGGTAATTTGAGTTCTATGTCTCAGATAAGAATCAATTAAAGCCAAAGGAGTTCCTCTAATGCCGTAGTGATACAATTTCTCCAACAATAACTCGTGACTGACACAGTCAAAAGCCTTAGAGAGATCGCATGACAACGTCATGACCTCTTCTTTGGCTTCAAAAGCTTCATAAATATTTTGGCAAAAGGGATAAACTTTTTCCTGGAGGGGCGGGAGCACGCTTCCCTCGGCTCTACCTTAAGTACGGGCCTGGCAAGGGAGGTCAATGATGTTAATCCTGGATAATGAAGCGCTCAATATATCATATTGGATCAACCACATTAGTTTCACAACACTATTTTCCCACGCTGTCAGCCGATTTTAACCGTGTGCTACACTATAACACATACCTAAGATTTTAATTAATTTTCCTCACCATTCATTTGTCTAAATTTTTAATGTTATCAATTAACATTAGCATCAACCCATGTACCTTATAAGGGGACCATCTCTGCTAAAATGTCCCAATTGTACCAGGGACACTTTGGAGATTTCCCAGTAAGGTAACGTATAACACTCGGTTTTAATCAGTTGTTAGCGTGAGATAATAATTTGGGAACCAAATATGTTATAGACCAAGACCTCAGGGGTGTTTTGTTAATAAAAAGTGTAAAGGCTGGAACCGGTCTCAATTTTTCGTAAATATCTTCCTAAACAAGGATCTGCTATTCTGCCGACTCGTATCGGATGGGTGTCCCAGGCAGAACGTACTTTACAGGTAAAATTTACCACCCAAGTTAATAAAAAGTGTTATGGCTGGAAACGGGTTTAATTTTACGTAAATACCTTCCTGAACAAGGATCTGCAATTCTGCCGTCGTATCGGATGGGCGTCCCAGGCAGAACGCACTTTACAAGTCAAATTTACCACCCAAGTTAACGAACAGTGTAATGGCTGGAACCGGTCTCAATTTTTCGTAAATACCTTCCTGAACAAGGATCTGCAATTCTGCCGACTTGTATCGGATGGGTGTCCCAGGCAGAACCTTTGACCCCTAAAGTGCGTTCTGCCTGGAACACCCATCCGATACGAGTCGGCAGAATTGCAGATCCTTGTTCAGGAAGGTATTTACGAAAAATTGAGACCGGTTCCAGCCATTACACTTTTTATTAACAATACACCCTTGGGCTCTTGGTCTATTAGTCCTGGATGTTAAACTACGCCCATATTACATTAATTTGAAGAAATAGATATTCTTTAATTAATATGTACCAACTTTAATAAAAAATGCATCAATAGAGCTTTTGTTCTGTATAGTAATCTCAACGCCGAATACTGTTCAAAATCGGATTCACTCGTCCCAACTGTAAGATGATAAATGTACGTACTTAATTTAAACAATAATTATTTAAAACCAGCAATTATTCACGTGATTTTTACAAAAGATAGTGCAGACTATATAACTACAATTAATAATAATAACTATTTACCCTAGCAATATCACAATTTGAACTTTGAACTAAACGTAGGGTAAACAACAATAATTCGCGGTCGAATATCCACGGCCTTCTAGATCCCTTTGGGCATCGGATTACCAACAAACTTTTTTTATCAATGATTCTTATGGGAAATTTTCGAGGTGCGTTAATATTTTTTTAAATTTTCAGTAATTAGCCGAATTTGTGATAAATGAAGCCTATTTCCATATTCTAGAATGTTGTACGCTCACTACGAGCCATCAAGCTTAAGTTTTACGTTCGTATTATTAAAGTTACAGGTGTTTTAAGTTGGGTGAAAAAACTGTCGTTTTAAAGGACTGTTTGTTTCCTTTAGTTCCGTTTAAATATTTCACTTATTATTAGTGATTGGTTCAAGTTATTAACATTTCATTAATCTGCACGCTCTTTTTGTTAATTTCAAAGAGTATTTACGAACTTTTACCAACTTAAATTGGTAAAATACTACCAAGAGTATTTTACCAACTTAATTGGTTTATTTTTCAATTTGCAACAATTTTTAAAAGAATGTAATAAAAAAAATTGATCTAATGCTGATAACAGAGACCAAGAGACAACAGTGCGCTTCTAATTTTGTTTCAGATTTCGGTTGGCCTCTGTATGTTTAAATTTAAAGTATAAATAACACTTGCTCAGTGCTATACTACAGTGTATCGTTAAGTTTAAAAATCCCCAAGGTCATAAGCATTTTGGGGATCGACCAATTAGATAAGCCGCTGCCAACCCCTCTCTTGAAAGAGAAAAAAAATTCCCTACTCCCATAACCCCTGTAGGGAAATAACCTCCTTCCCGGCATTCGTTCACTTCGTTTGTGGTTCTTTTTGTGTTTACATCGTTTTGTGAGTTTTTGTGTTGTGTGTGTTCTGTGAATTGTGTTTGTGTTGGACTGTTAACATTATTATTGCACTCAAATATTCTTTTTTATAACTTAAGTAAATAAAAGCATAACTGAGGCCCGTATTCAAAGACGTTTCCTAACATTTTCCTAACATTTTCCTAACTTTTTCCTAACATTTTCCTAACTTTTTCCTAACATTTTCCTAACATTTTCCTAACATTCTCCTAACTTTTTCCTAACATTTTCCTAACTCCTAACATTCTCCTAACATTTTCCTAACATTCTCCTATCGTGTTTTAAAAGTCTTTTAGAGGCTTCGCATGATTTTATTTAGTAAGAACCTAAGGTAGTTAAGTCAAAAAGTGATACCATTGTAAGTAACGTAATATATCGCAAAATATCAATGTTATTAACTTATTACCTGGATTTACGACACACTTTGTCATAAACAACAATGCGGCCTTGCTTTGGCGAATGTTAAATATATTAGAAACTTTATTTACATATGTTTTCAGTAAACAGTAGAGTTAATACAAATACAGTAACAGCTTTCATAAATAAAGCAGTATCAAGCGTTTCAAGTTTGAATGTGGACCAGGTTGCACGAATCCAAAGGTGTCTAAATGAAGACCTGTTAATCAGTGCAACACTGTTTTCATTTTGCTAAATCATTTACACAATTTTTTTTTTTTGTATTTTGTCATCAAATTCATTTTTGTTTGTGTAAAATGTTTTTGGTATAATAATGGCTGAATTATTCACACCGGACCAACTGAATTTCCTCTTTGAATTGATAGCCCGACACAAACATACCATCGAAAATAAAAAATCTGATTGTGTTAAAAGAATTTCAGGCTAAACTCCCTAATAGTAAAGTAAGTGGATTAACAGTAACTTATATTATGTAAATTTATGTAGATAGTTATTAATACGACAAAGTGTGTCGTAAATCCAGGTAATAAGTTAATAACATAGATATTTTGCGATATATTACGTTATTTACAATGGTATCACTTTTTGACTTAACTACCTTAGGTTCTTACTAAATAAAATCATGCGAAGCCTCTAAAAGACTTTTAAAACACGATAGGAGAATGTTAGAAGAATGTTAGGAAAATGTTAGGAGAATGTTAGGAGTTAGGAAAATGTTAGGAAAAGTTAGGAGAATGTTAGGAAATGTTAGGAAAATGTTAGGAAAAAGTTAGGAAAAGTTAGGTGTTAGGAATGTTAGGAAAAAGTTAGGAGAAGTTTGGAAAATGTTAGGAAAAAGTTAGGAAAATGTTAGGAAAACGTCTTTGAATACGGCCTGAAACTTTTATTTCAAGTCTGCCTTTTATGCAGCAATTTTTAAGAGCTGTCAAAACTAGTATTCTTTTTTAATGTAAAAACATATGAGTACACTTATTATTTCCCTTCACAATTCATTTTTTTTCACATTTGCATACTTCCTAAATAATAAAACTACACAAAAGAAATGTAGGAACATCGCCAAGAAAACACGGGTAACATAACCTGATTTGTTTACAAAGTTTTTTCCCCGCTGCCTTTTTGTAGGGATTTTTTTTTAGAATCGGTGGTGCCTAAACTGAGCTGTCAAGATTTTTAAAGTCGTCGATACACTGTAATACTATGTTCACACGCGGGGCGACAGGGGGTTCAGCCCCGTGTTCAACGCCATCTGTTCACACGGTATTTTTCGTGGTGAAAAATGAGTTTCACCCCGAGGGTTGTACCCCCTAGAGGGTGAACACGGGGTTAAACCCCCTGCGAAACTCCGCGTGTGAACGAAGTATAAGTAATGCTAAAGTCAGTTAGAATAATTTATTTAAAACTGGTAATGAATATAAAGTTTAAGACTAAAGCAAAATTTCTGAATGATCCAATAATTTTTGCAGAGTCATTAATAGACTTATAACATTTTGTGCCAAGTTTCTACTCTCTAACAAAAACTCACTGGGAGTTATGAAGTTAAGTTACATTTTTGTAGATAGAAATTTTTTGACGTGAGTTTGCCGTCAAAGTAAGTCTTCTCTTACTTCTCTATATTATGAAACGTTTATGGGTTCAGTAAATTTCCTTTATTACGATATCCTATTTATTAAAGATCTTTGTTTTTACCTTGAAATGCAGGCTGATTCTATTAGAGCTAGAGTGTACCCGGTCTTTCCAATCGTAGACTCTGTACGAGACGTAGGATGACCCTCTCAGTGTAAGTATCGTGGCAGCTAGCAACAACACAACGCAATATTAACTAAATACCTCGGCAAGCCTCAGGATTAAAGTAGCTAATTTCCTCGGCTAACGCCTCGGGATTTATAAGTCATGATTCCTATGGCTTTGCTTTAGGAACACTCGGAATATAATGGTGTGTTTTACCAATTCACTAGGTACATTACAAAATAGTTATTTATGCAACAAGGGATGAAAGTAAGTTTTACAGCTCAAGTTAAAGTTTCGTCCTAAGGCAGCGCCGAAGGAGGAAACTTCATTAGCTCACGAGGCCGGCAGGCCGAGGGAGATAAACTAGTTTTTGTTAACTAACATTTTGGCTCCCGAGGCTTGACGAGGGAGATAATACGAGAGCTGAAAACTTTCATTCCTTGTTGCATATTAAATTTTATCTACGACTAGAGAACTAATACTAACAACTATTAATATATTCTTCAGCTCCTTAATTGTTATTGTGTTAGTTTAGTTTATTCTTACCATGTCAATTACTCTGATGAAGAGAGAATAAAGCCACTATCTTCACATTATTTTATTATAAGCTGTCAATAGAATAATGTGTAATACTATTTGTAATTTAAACATTAACGTAGAATATTGTATATTCTACCCGTAGTACCAACATAACACCGAAAAAAATCCTAAAAATTTTACTACAAAATTCTGTCAAGTTGGCAACACTTTCACTTTTCCTCCCTAGGGAGTAAAAGTACATTTACAGTGTGAGATAACAAGACTGTAAGTAGAACTTACAATGCAAGGAGCAGATAAAGAATTGTTTTATAATCCAAGAGTCAGGCATAAAAAAACGTGAATCATTTTGTACTGCTTTAAACCAAATGTATTTGAAAATATATCTTAAATGACAAAAAAACATAGTCTTATATGATTGCGCACGCTTAAATTTTTAGAAAATCTTACAAATTTTATGTTTCTTGAAATACGTAATTCCTTGTTAGTCGTGTGCAAAACTGAAAGAGGACATTTTTTGAAGCTGATAAAATTTTCAATGAGTGTTTATTTATCAAAATCTAATGAATAAACACTACAATAGATGCAACCGAAGTTATGGCAAAAATTACCAAAAAAAGTTAATTTTTGCGAAGTCCACGAATGCCTTTCAAAAAATGTCTATGTTTACACTTATTTCAAAAAAATCTAAAAGTTGTGCTATTTTCTAATATATGTTGAGCATGCGGAATCATATGAAGGGCTCCACTCTGGATAGGCAGACTATGTTACTCCTTTACCATTTAAGGTACATTTTCAACACAATTTGGTTTAAAACAGTACAAAATGAGTCAAGTTTTTGACAGGTCTCTTGGACCTTAGGATTTGTCTTATCATTTAATGTTATTATTATTATTATTATTAGATTTTGAGGACGGGTATAAACTCCTTGCACTGCGACTTTAAATATTTTGTACAAATATCCACGTGTTGACTTTTTACAAAAGATCTTTTCCTTTTATTAGTTGTAAATTTTTGTCACTAAGTCCTCATCAGGATTTTCAACTCTGTTGAAGGTAGCTTTCCCAAACAACATAAATCTCTATCTCTTATATGCAAGGGCCTCACATTTAAATATGATGTATGCTGCTGATTCAGAGGATAGTCCACAAAGTCTGCAGACAGGATCTTCTAAGTATTTTTCTATGTTATTCATATGTTTGCGTAGATGGCAGTGACCAGTTATCAAGGCAGCTACTTCACTTAGTTTCTTCTTGTATAATTTTAGAAGACTTTCTATCAACTTGGCTTGTGAACCTCTTATCATGAGTGTTTAGGAGCCATTGCTCCTGGCTTAAGGCACAGGAGTGTGCTGATGATAAGTGTGTGATGTATTGTTTTTTTTTAAATAAATAAATAAATAAATCGTTTATTTATATATAAATACCTGTTTACAAAGGTTAAATTACAAATTATAAATAAATAAATAATATATATTGACCATTTGTGTCGCATAAGCTCAAGGCTTGTGCGCGACACGAGTCTACTCCTTATATCTAATGCTTATATCTACTCCTATATCTAATTAAATAAAGTAAAAAGCATAAAAAAGTATACATTTATAAATTAAAATCAACAAAGTTAAACAAACAAAAGAGAAAAAATAAATGTATTGCCTAATTAGGTACCTAAGAATTTTTTTAAACTTTTTTTTAAAGGTCTTGTAAGGGACAGTAGAAAGAATATGTATGGGCAAGTTATTGTACAGTCTAGGAGTATAATCATATAATTAGGTGAGTGACTAGTGTAGCTGATGATTGGTTGCTAGCCAATCTCTGATTGCACTCATGGCTTGAGTTTTCGAAATTGCAATAACTGGCTCTGGTCTTGTTGGTGTCTGTCCTGAACCTTGTCTGGCTAGAGGATTTGCCATCTCATTTCTTATTTAATGTTCCTTATAGGTCTTTTTAAAAAGAGCGTATATAAATGAAAATGATTTTTGTTTTAATAGATGCTTACTGTAAATATCGCACTGTTCTCCTTCGTGACAAGTTCCGAAGCAATCGCAAGATAAACTGTTATAGTGGTTAATACATGCACTTCCTTCAAAACATAGGTTCTCTCTAGTTAGACACCTTCAACAAACGAAATACAATTTATATCAGCTATACCAACTTGACAAGGCGTAGGTGTGGAAGAATATTTTACATATAATCGTTTTTAAAAATTCTAGCGCGGAGGGTCCGCAAGTCGGGCGAATTTTCATTGAAATGCGCGCTTTCTTTTTTATCAATCCAATTTTTGCTTAATTTTTCGATGAATAAACAGAGCAGTAGCGTCAATGTTATTTAATTTTGTTCAAAATTTTCAAAGGAAATGCGTTTGTTATCCCTTAGATTGTACGCTACACAGGAGAGCATTATTTACACTCATTTGAAGCTTAGTTTAGTAGCCTATTAATACACCGAAAAATTAAGCAGAAATTTGATTGGAAAGCAAGAAAGCTCTCATTTTAAAGAAAATTTGCCAGCTTACGGAGCTCTGTTCCAGAATAATTTCGAAGTTATTAACTAAAACACATTAAATAAAATCATAAAATATTAGCGCCGGTATCAAAATTCGAATCTGGGAATCCTAGCTTTAAGTAGTCTTATCGACTTCGGACCGGTTTTATTGGAATCAGCACCCCCAACAAACATTGAAAACGACACCCTACTCGAAGATTTTTTTTAACAACAGTTATTTTGGTTTTCTGGTATTTTCCTCGGTTTTTTCTACATTTTGGTCGCTTCTACCGGAATGAGTTCATACGATTCAGCGCCCCAAAAAAATATAAATACCTTTTATAATAAATACCCAAAATAAATACCCTAAAAACAATAATATACTATGTTATGTTATACCTTTTATGAAATTTTGTTTATTTCATAAAACAGAGCATTTTAATTTTAATCTTAATAAGAAATTATAAATGATATCCTCTAACCCTTTAGGGTTCCTCGGATTAAATCCGATTTGGGAAAATATTTTAAAAATATTTTAATCTGTGAAATTGTAAATTTAAATTTTTTGTAACTTTGTAATTTTTCCAATAAAAAGGCTATTATTATAATAAATACCCAAAATAAATACCCAAAAAAACAATAATATAATGTACCCAAAAACAATAATAAATAAATATTATAAATACAACAATAATAAATACCCAAAAAGCATACATAACCTTTTTCGCGTTATTTTAACGATTTTTTTGAAAATTTTGCTGACTCAGCAAACTAAGTTAATGAGATCACAACATTATGTATGCATAAGTTAATGTATGCATCTTTCTCATGCATGCACCTTCCTTAATAATTAAAGTAAACCCTCATGTATATTTTATATGAAGTTTTTTGCCATACTTGTCTATGCAGCCTTCCTGGACGTTGTCATGTTTAGTAGCTATGAGAGGTTTAATAGGTAACAGATCACTAGCTGCCTTGCCTGCACTCAGTACCATGTCCTTTATACACCCTACAAAGGATTCTATTATGTACTTCACTCCATGTAGCTTCTCTTCAGGGCTAAGACCTAAACATAAGTAACGATATTATTATAGTACGATACACGACTAAAATCAGTTGACAGCGTAGGAAAATAGTGTTGAGGAACCAATAAGGTTGGACAGATTTGAAATTGAGGGGCGTGGTAACATTCAGGAATAACCTCATTGGCTCCCTCGCATTATTTTCCCACGCTGTCAACAAATTTTAGCCGTGTGTCGTACTATAGTAATAATTATTTTCATAGTGATTCTGTACTTTTTATTTTTATCTTTGCTACTTTCATTTTTAAAAAATTATCCTTTTTGCCTATTTTTCAGAAGGAAATGCTGGTGGAAAGGTGATGGCTCGACGTAATGTTAAGTCCCTATCTGATTAATTATGAAAGAATTAGGATTGTTGTTTCATTCCGAAGAACATGGAATTAGGAATTGTTACATCGAAGAAAGAGTTACTTCTGCAACTTTGTAAAAGGACATTAGTCCGTAAATTTTATAAATAAATAAATAAATAAGAGAACATAGACTAGCTGTGTAATGTTAATGTCTTCATGCTTGGTATGCAAGCCATTTCTAATAAATACACCACTTCATAATCTTTGGAAATAATAGTGAAGAGCAGAATGAGTTGGATCTATTGGCGCTCTAATGAGGTGTAAAGGAGCAGGAACAACCTGAACAGGTATAAAGGAGCAGGAACAACCTGAACAGGTATAAAGGAACAGGAACAACCTGAACAGGTATAAAGGAGCAGGAACAACCTGAACACAGGAACAACCTAAACAGGAGTAAAGGAACAGGAACACCTTGAACAGATGTAAAGGAACAGGACCACTCTGAACAGGTGTAAAGGAACATTATAATGAAGTAAAGAGGAGTCCAGTTGGGGAACGGGCAGTTTTAAATTATATGTGCAGGGAATTGTGGGAGTTATTTGCTGAATATGACTCCGAAGTGTGGGTAGTTATTTGCTGAATATGACTCCAAGTGTGGGGAGTTTATTTGCTAAATATGACTCCGAAATGGGGGAGTTATTTGCTGAATAACATTCAATAGAAGGAGGAACGGGCTTTAATCGATATGTATTTTCTAACTAATTCACTTTGATAAACGTATACCTCCAATAAGTACAACGGACTCAAGATCTGTTGCCACGTCGTAGTTCCTACTAGGATGCAGTCCCTGTATGTTGATAGCCTGCACCTGATCATCTACTTTAGCTATCAGCCTGGCTAAATGCACATCTATAGTCACTGTCACCGAGTGCCACCTATCTCTGTTCAGACCTGAAACAAATTATTAATTAATTATAACAATTAATAATAATGAACAAAGATCTAACCAGGTTCTTAATTTTAATCTTGGTTGCTTTAAAAAAAAATTTCTTTAAACAGTTACTGTCCAGCTGTTTTGACAAAAAAATGTAATTATAGATTGTGAATACGACTGAGTACGACCAAATCTATTGAAGATTTAGGTCTTCCGGAGGTGACCGCGTCAATGTAGATAAAGAATCCGACGTTTCGCTTCCACTGTGGAAGGCATCTTCAGGGATGTAAGACATAATGGATAGAAACACAATGCTCTACAAAAATAATCTCGTGATGATCAGCAACAATAGAAGTTACAGGAAGATGGTTATCAAAATAAAGAATGAATAGAGAACCACGCAAATAAATTAATTGGTTTATGGCCTAAGAGCCAGGTAAAAAAATGTGTCTAATTTTGTACTACTTCAAACTATTTTTTTTTTAAATATACCTTAAATTATGAAGGAAAAGCATAGTCTTTTCCTTATTAGTAGCATGGTCTGCCTATCCAGAGGCAGACCAGGTCATATGAGACCTTCATATGATTGAGCACGCTCAGAATATTAGAAAAATAGCACGAATTCCAGTTTTCTTGAATAAGTTTTTTCCTGTAGGTCGTGTGCGTTTTGTACACGACCTACAGGAAAAAACTTATTTTATCAGCTTAAAGTTTTTTCCTGTAGGTCGAGTACGTTTTGCACACGACCTACAGGAAAAAACTTACTTTATCAGCTTAAAAAAATATTCTCTTTATGTTTTATGAAGATAATATTTTTTAAAGCTGATGAAATTTCCTATAAAACGAGTGTTTTTTCATCAAAATCGGATAACTAAACCTAAAATTATGAGGTTAGTTAAATGGCCAAAAAATTCAATGACTGCATAAATTAACTATTTTTTTGGTGTTTTTGAAAGAGCCATAATTTTGGTGGTGGTCGTCCGATTCTGATGATTAATCACTCGTTTTATAAAACATTTTATCACCTTTATAAAATGTTCTTTTAATGTTTTGCACACCACCCACAGGGAATCACTTATTTCAAGAAAACTGCAATACGTGAGATTTTCTAAAATTTTGAGCATGCGCAATCATATGAAAGGCTCCACTCTGGATAGGAGGAAAACTATGTTTTTTCTTCATAATTTTAGGTATATTTTCAGAGAAAAAATGTTTTAAAGTAGTCCAAAATGAGTCAATTTTTTTCAGGTCCGGCACTTAAACCATTTGGAGAATAAACATTAAAAGAACGGCAGTGTTTGAACATTTTAGTTTATAGGGATCACCGATAATTATTTTTAAACGTTCTCTGCGATTTTCTATCCTTGGTTCGCGACCCAAAATTTGGTCGCTGTCAATTATTGTTGGGTCACGATTTGGGTCACGAGAAAAATTCTTTTTAAAAAGCATATTATTTTTCAATAAACAATTTGTAGGTATTCTTTTAAAAAAATATATATTATGAACTTTATTTTTTCTAATTCTATCATGTTCAACTTATAAAACTACCGATAAGAACTTAATTCGGCTTTCTTATTGTATTTAAAATTGTATTGAAGTTGCCTTTCGTTTCTCCTTAGGTACATACGGCTCTATGTAATATAGGTTCAGTTTTGTAACTCTCACATTTTGTTGGTCAGTTAAATTGTTTATATTCTAAACTTTATCCAGGAAAAAGCAAATGGGGAAATTGCCTGTAATTTCACTTTATTATATGCCAGTCGTATAGAGTTTTGGTTATTCGTCCGAACGTACTTTTGACATTATACGTGATATGCTGTCTTACCTTCGCCTACAATAACAGAAGTTGAATGCTTGCCGAAGACATGAACGACTTTGAGTTGACCTTTCTCTACTATGATGTACAAAGCGTAGGGATTCAGTCCTTCAGGTCTGTTCTTGATACTGTGGTACACTAGAAGACCGTGTGGAAGCCGAGTGCGGAAGTGAAATGATATCTCTCTGCACAGTCTGCAACAATAATTCTACTCAATTGTTCGTACTTCATTTGGGTTGTCACGAAAGTATACGAGGTTTGCAATAAGTTTATAGTAATAGATCTAAGACTAAAATTATTTTAGTTTAGATCAGCCTTGTGCTAAACACTTTGATAAAAATCAGGATCTTGAATCCTGATTTTAGTTTATCCTCCCTGCTTGAATCCTTACTCAAGATTTGAACGAAGATCCTTATCTTTGTTCAAATTCTTGGACAAAAGAGCATGTTATAAAGAGGTATTACCACTGTTAGATATATTTAAGGGTCATTCCATGTCAAATCAACATAAAAAATCGGGACCTCGGAACATTTCCTCATTACATCGGATTCGCTACGAACATCCTTCCTGCTTCGGATTCGCTACGATCATCCTCCCTGCTTCGGACTCGCTTCGCTCGTCCTCAGATAGTAAATGCATATGTTTCATTCTTAGCGGTCACCCGTACAGCACTGACCACGCTCAATGCTCCTTAATTTTTATAATCCAACAAAAACCATAGATATACTTGTCGTATTGAAACGAAACTTAGTGTAATTATTTATCAGGTAATAATATAAACTTGTACTAAATTTAAACTCAATTAGACCATTTCCCTATTTTTCACAATTTTTTAAAAAACGTACACAAGTCATTCAATAAAAATTGAACTAATGCTGATATGTTAGTCTTATACATAGTCACATGCGTGCCAAATCTCAATTCGATCGCATCATTTTTCCGCGTTTTAAAATGTTTCGAAATTTTTGCTGAATCATTATTGCTGGTTAATAACGTCATAAAAACATATTTTCCCGAATAGCACACGTACAGCGGTAGTCTGAATTTGTACAAAATTTCAGCTTTCTAGCATAAATACACTAGGCGCTACGATGATAACAGACACATACACACACATATACAGACAGGCAACTTTCCGAAAACCACTCAGGAGGTCTTAAAAACGACTAAAACGGATAATTCCGGTTTCGGATTTTTTCGCAAACACAATACTTTTCCTATATACCTACGGTATAAATGAGGAAAAGTAAAAAGTACATTTTTGGACTCGATGTCACTTTTTTTAATATATTTTGCCTGACAGGTAGGCACCATAGAAGGAAGCCAAATTTGGCTCATTTGGTGCAGCCATATTGCCGCAGTAGGGTGGTGAATTTTTTAAACAATGTCATTTTTCAACATTTCTTTGCTACAAAAATGGCTGTATCTAAAATTCTGCATAGGCTATGATTTTTATTTTTATGAGCAAATATAAAATAAAAATGCTAATATCTCCATTGGCTCTAAAGCTAAATGTTAAAAGTTTTGAAAAAATGTCTATAAAGAGCTTAAACTGTCGGTAAAATGTCTATTTTTATTTTATATTTCCCCTTTTCTATTTCTAAATGTAAACCTTTTGTTTCCTCTTAATTTTTATAGCTTAACACATTTAATTTATGTTTTAATTATTTATGTTCAGTCTTTTTTTAATTTTTAGCGAATTTTCATTATGGAAAATCCATCAAAATCCTTTGTGATCAGGGACCTCTGAAACTGATTTGCGTCGTGGTCCGAGGTTCAACTCCCGCTATGACGCCTATCCCATTAGCGAATTTTTTCCTAAAAATATTAAAGGTGTATATATGTCTATAGATTCGTACATGTAAATACAAACACAGATTTGTTTTAATGTGAATTGGTAGGCTTTATCTCACAGGTATCTATTCTTTATTTTTGTTGTCATATATTTTATCTAATTATTTTGAATTGACTTATAGTTATAACAGTTAATCACTAACTCGTGTTGAGAAAATGCAACACTGATCATATATTGGTTAGAGTATAATTGTAAAATTGGTCCATTCAATTTGTTCATACTATTCATGGTACGAACAACCATACTTGGAGCTACCACTGGATATCTCTGGAGAGGATTTTTACGGAAATGATTTACCTAAGCTGGAAAGTCTTAATCCTGTGTCCATCAAGCTGGATAAAAGCGTTGCTCTTAGCCATGGTAAACACCTGGTGGTCACCAGTTTCCAGGAACGTAAGCTTGTCGTCTCTCTCCTCCAAGGGTATTTTAGGCGTCACTCCTGTCAGCTCAGCCCCTTCTTCTTTTGGAGGTAACGTGTCTAACAAAACAATATCAAAAGTAACACACATTTTTTGCTCTAAGGTTAGAAATCATTGTGACAGTCATTGCAGCAGAGCATATTAGATTACTCTTGAGGAACAGTTGAGGAAACATGAAGTTTATTCTAAATACTAAGATGAGGGAGTTCACTGCTGACTGTTTGTTTTTGTTCCTGTGGCAATAAACTAAGGCCCGTATTCAAAGACATTTTCTTTACCTAACCCTAACATTTTACTTAAGGAGCCCTTAAGGGAAATGTTTCGTTTATAGTTTAGGAAAGGAAAATATTAGGTCTCCATAGGAAGTATAGGTTTATTGTTTATCCATAGGTTTATAGTTTAGGTAAGAAAAATATTAGGTCTCAATAAGGAAGCCTTAAGGGTTTCTTAAGGAGTCCATAGGAAGTATAGGTTTATAGTTTATCCATAGGTTTATAGTTTAGGTAAGGAAAATATTAGGTCTCCATAAGGAAGCCTTAAGGGTTTCTTAAGGAGCCCTTAAGGGAAATGTTTCGTTTATAGTTTAGGTAAGGAAAATATTAGGTCTCCATAAGAAGCTTTGAGGAGCCCTTAAGGAAAATGTTCGTTTTATAGTTAGGTAAGGATATTAGGTCTCCATAAGAAGCTTTGAGGAGCCCTTAAGGAAAATGTTTCGTTTATAGTTTAGGTAAGGAAAATATTAGGTCTCCATAGGAAGCTTTAAGGAGCCCTTAAGGAAAATGTTTCGTTTATAGTTAAGGTAAGAAAAATATTAGGTCTCCATAAGGAAGCCTTAAGGTTTCCTTAAGAAGCCCTTAAGGAAAATGTTAGGTTTATAGTTTAGGTAAGGAAAATATTAGGTCTCCATAAGGAAGCCTTAAGGAGCCCTTAAGAAAAATGTTAGGTTTAGGTAAGGAAAATTTTTTTGAATACGGGCATAAGTTTCGAAATATTACAAGGAGCCCCCATAAACATTGCTAAATGTTAATGTCAGAAAAATTAGCTTGGTACTGTTAACCATAGAGATATATTACTAGAGGGGCCCTATCGGATGAATTTTGAAACATCAAAATAGTAAGCTGAACTCTCTTGAGTATTAATATGATGAAATAAACATTTAAAAATACAGTAATATATATCAGGTAAAATCTGGATATTCGTTCAAACACTAAACTTCTCCTATATTTATACTACATTGACGAGTAAAAGAAAAATGTTATCTAGAATTGTTTGAGTGCTTGGAGGTTCAGAGCGTAACGTTTTTTCTGTTTTTTGGCCTAAACATCATGGCTGGATGATATAGCAGGTTCAAATCCTGGTATGATTACATGAGAACATTATATCTGTATTACTTGCTTCGGGACCACATAAAGTAATAGAAAATCTCTTCAACGGGTAGGTCATCATTTAGGAAAAATTATTCCCGTATTTTTGTCTAAAAAAGAAAGTTGAAAGCATGTACGAATATTCGGAAGTATTGAAGTATGCTTTAAGGGTTGCCCGGTTGCATTTGATTCGGAAAAAACTATTTGTTCACATCCAAATGCAATTCGGATAAAACTATTTGTTTACATCCAAATGCTCATTACTACAAATATCATTGGACTTACTTTCAAATTATGCTCCTTAACAACACTACTACATGGCTAGATAAGAAGTACTTACGATCGCCACCGATACAATAATGAAGGCATTCGACCTCAGTATCGAAGACATTCTCTCCCTGACAGCCTCCGTACCTGAAGGTACTGCAAGCTTTTACAGATTGGTTGAAGAACCACTTCTCCTGCCAATCCGTACACGGGCCTCTAACTAGTGCTTTCTTACACCTCTCTGTAACCAAAAAGGTTCAACCTGGTTAAATAGTCAATAGTTGCAAAGCGTAAAAGGTTTATATATATATATATAATACACACACACACACACACACACACACACACACACACACACACACATATATATATATATATATATATATATATATATATATTATATATTATATATATATATATATATATATATATATATATATATATATGAACAATATAGTTGTGCGAGTGACTTTATATTCTTTGTGTATATTTAATATTGAATTTATACACATATATTTATATATTACAAATTATAATTATTTATTTTGTAGCGAAGCGAGCGTTTTTTTTATTAAATAGAGAGACGCATAGGAATGCCGCAAGGCATATGTTATGCTACATCTGGGAACAGTTTCATTATTCTACATTCGTCATTATTGACAGCTGGACATGGTGTCATGTCCGAAAGAGCCTGAACTTACTCTCCCCTTCACTTAAAATGCCCAAGAACATAAAGGAATAAAAAAGGAAGATTGACTATCTTTGATATCTGATCTATAAGACTCATCTATCATTCTCTTCTTTATTCAACGGCTAGAACTGATGATGACCTCTTGTTAGGTTGAAAGTGCTTTGCTATAAAGAAATATATTTTTGTGGAGAGACTTCTTCCTCTTTTATTAAGATGAACTCCATTAAGCTCACCTTAGTTCTTCAACATAAAGGAAATTAAGGTGCTTGTCTTACTGTCGTCATGCATGCATTATAAACATGATACGTATGAATACGCACACTCATAAATATCAAATTATGGAACAGCTACCAGATGCAACAATTATTCCATCTCTTGCACAAATTATACCGTGTTAACTATTTACGTTCTTCAAAACTCGGTAGTATCAAATTATGTATGTGTTTTATCTTTAATATAAGACATCTAGCGACTAAAGATAGTATGAGGGGAGTGGGGTTACCCCTCCTAGATAGAATTTACTTACAATAAAACAATAATAGTAAACCATAAGGACAAAGCAAACAAAAAAGGATCAACAGTAAGATAATTGTTTGTGGATTGACGTATTCTTTCTTCATATTTTTACAGTCTATCATTTAGTTTAAAAATCCCCAAGGTTATAAGTATTTTGGGGATTGACCAATCAGAGAAGCCGCTGCCAACCTCTCACTTAAAAAGAAAACAAAAATCCCTACCGCAATAACCGCTGTTGGGAAAAAACCTTCTTCCCGGCAATCGTTCACTTTGTTTGTGGTTCTTCTTTTGATTACATCGTTTTGAAAACTACTTTCAAATTAATCTTAAAACTGATATTTTAAAATAAACTACACTAAAGAATGTAAAAAACATCGCCAAGAAAATACGGGTATAATAACCTGATTTGTTTACATAGTTATTTCCCTCTCCTTTCTTGGAGGGATTTTATTTTCTTAAGAATCAGTGGTGTCTAAACTGACCTGTCAAGATTTTTAAACTAAACGATAGACTGTACATTGAGTGACTGATGCATGGCATTGCTAGTTGATAGTTACCTGCAGGAGGAGGAGGTTGAAGTACTATGGCGGAGGGTAGGAGGGCTGATAGACACATCAGCACGCCCAGCCTACCCCCCATGTCATCACACCTGAAACCAAACAAAATCACTATTATACTTGACGCTTGTAATGATCTGGTACTGTCACCTCCATGGTCTAAGTCGTTTAAGTGTGAATCTTTATACTAAACTTTGACACCAAGGAGATCAGGGGTTCGTATCCCAGGTTATGCTCTCAGTTTACATAAGATGTGTTCACATAAATCATCGCTAACTTTACATTACACTTTGAGGGCAAAAGGCACCACTAATAATAGAGGAGGTTCCTACCTCTAATCCTTATTAGCCGCAAGGCTCTAAATTGACATTATGAGTAGGAACGGCAGTGTTCAGACGGTAAAGCATTGTTCAGTAAGTAAGAGGAGCTGGCTCAGAGTAAACAGCTAGTATAGTAAATAAGAAAAGCTGTGTGCTCGGCCTGTAAATAGAGAGAGCAGAGTAAAGATAGTACTATAGTCTAGTATAGAGGAGCCGTGCTCAGAGTAAACAGCTAGTATAGTAAATAAGAAAAGCTGTGCTCGGCGTAAACAGCATAGTCTAGTAATAAGAGGAGCGTGTAGAGTTAAAAGCATAGTATGCAAATAAGAGAGCTGTGCTCAGAGACAACAGCCAAGTAATAAGTAAATAAGAGGAGCAGTGCTCAGAGTAAACAAGCATAGTATAGTAAAAATAAGAGGAAGCAGTGCTCAGAGTAAAACAGCAATAGTTAGTAAATAAGAGGAAGCCAATGGCTCAGAGTAAACAGATAGTAAATAAATAAAGAGGAGCTGTGGCTCAGAGTAACAGCAATATTATAGTAAATAAGAGGAGCGTGCTCAAGAGTAAACAGCATAGTGTAGAAATAAGAGGAACCGGCTCAGATAAACGGCATCAGTATACTAAAAATAAGAAAGGAAGCCTGTGCTCAGAGTAAACAGCATATGTAGTAAATAAGAGGAGCTGTGCTCAGAGTAAACAGCATAGTGTAGTAAATAAGAGGAGCTGTGCTCAGAGTAAACAGCATAGTATTAGTAAATAAGAGGAGCCGTGCTCAGAGTAAACAGCATAGTATAGTAAATAAGAGGAGCCGTGCTCAGGTAACAGCATAGTGTAAAATAAGAGAGCCGTGCTCAGAGTAAACCAGCATTGTAGTGAAATAAAAGGAACCGTGCTCAGAGGTAAACAGCATAGTATACTAAATAAAAGGAGCTGTGCCAGGTAAACAGCATAGTGTAGTAAATAAAAGAGGGCTGTGCTCAGAGTAAACAGCATAGTGTAGTAAATAAGAGGAACTGTGCTCAGAGTAAACAGCATAGTATAGTAATAAGAGGAGCTGTGCTCAGGTAAACAGCATAGTGTAGTAAATAAAAGGAACCGTTGCTCAGATTTTTATGTAAACAGCATAGTGTAGTAAATAAGAGGAGCTGTGCTCAGAGAACCAGCATAG
>JACMZG010001859.1:16858359-16930859 GCA_018340805.1 Microvelia longipes
TAAGAGGAGCTAGTGTCAAAGAAGTATAGAGGAGCAGTGCTCAGAGTAAACAGCATAGTATAGTAAATAAGAGGAGCAGTGCTCAGAGTAAACAGCATAGTCTAGTAAATAAGAGGGTCTAGTAAATAGAGCCGTGTCAGAGTAAACAGCATAGTCTAGTAAATAAGAGAGCCGTGCTCAAAGTACAGCATAGTGTTGTAAATAAGAGGAAGTGTGTCAGAGAAACTAGAGATAGTACAAAAAAAAAAAAAAAAAAAAAAAAAAAAAAAAAATAAAAGAGCTGTGCTCAGAGTAACAGATAGTCTAGTAAATAAGAGAGCTGTGCTCAGAGTAAACAGCATAGTCTAGTAAATAAGAGGAGCCGTGCTCAGAGTAAACAGCATAGTGTAGTAAATAAGAGGAGCCGTGCTCAGAGTAAACAGCATAGTATACTAAATAAGAGGAGCTGTTGCTCAGAGTAAACAGCATAGTCTAGGTAAATAAGAGGAGCCGTGCTTAGATTAACGTGTTTCAAAGGAGATATACAAAATAACTGCCAAAGGCAGTTCCAGACGAGGATTTGTACTCAAGGTTGTAAGAGAGTCACGTGATACGGCGAGATGTCGGGTTTACAATTTAAACCATCGCTTAGGTTTTATTTGAAATAATCAGCTAAAGGAATAGTTGAAAGGTTCTAGATTGGTCAAGGGGCTTAACTACTTTGCTATATTTACTCTAGCTAAAACAAATGCCATGTTTTCTTCCTAGATTCGAATCTCGCTTTAAGGAAAGGCATCGGTTTAACTTGCTTTGGCAACACATGGTGTACAAATTTAGTTTCGTATAAACCTAAGAGAATTATTAACATTTTTTTTAGGTTGTCACTGGGCCAAAAGCAGTTATCGTAAGTTAAACTTATCATTTTATCTTTTCATATAGTTAAGAGAAAGTTAGAAGATGATAATGTCCAAACGAACTTTCTTATCAGGGTGATTCATAGCTCTTGAAAATATCTATTTGGTAAACTTTTTAAATTCAAGACAAACTCTTATCTGTGGGACTATAATGGAATTTAAATATGGTTCACAAAATCATCCATCCAAGACTATCAGGATCTTGATATAAAGTAATTTTTTAATAGAAAACAAGTAAAGTTTACATAACAGGAGGCCTTTAGCCTATTGGCAGCTCCGCCACGCGGCGTCGGCTCGTACCTGTATTATTTGTCGTATTACTAGATATATAATGTGTCCATACGCCACCTATAAGCTAATTTTAAATGTATTTATCAAAAAGCGTAATTTGTTTACTATCATAGTTATGATGTCAATGATAAAGCTAACATGACAAAAAATTAAACCTTGTATTTTTGTTAAATTTTGAGGCAAATTTTAATTCCGACGAATATCTTCCTATTGTAGTTTAAGGACTAATTTCTGGCGCGGTGGTCCGCATGTCGGGCGAATTTCCTTTGGATGCGTGTTTCGTGCTTAACAACAATCTTGGTTGGATAATTTTTATAGTTTTTTTACATTATATAAGTTTAAAACTACTAAATCAATAATTCCGGCGCGGTGTCCGCTGTCGGGTGAATTTCAATTTATAATTCGTGTTTCCGTGCTAACAACCCATTTCTTGCTTATGCAAGAACCATGCCATTGCGTGTTCCGTTTATACTTTAGAACTAAGCAGTTACTCATTGTCAAGCACTGCTCGTAATCATTTTGCCTGTAATTTTTTCAAAAGAAATGCGCATAATTATCTAGTTGGTTGTAAACAACAGCATAGTGTAGTAAATAAGGAGCTGTGCTCAGAGTAAACAGATAGTATAGTAAATAAGAGGAGCGTGCTCAGGTGCTCAGAGTAAACAGCATAGTGTAGTAAATAAGAGGAGCTGTGCTCAGAGTAAACAGCATAGTGTAGTAAATAAGAGGAGCCGTGCTCAGAGTAAACAGCATAGTGTAGTAAATAAGAGGAGCCGTGCTCAGAGTAACAGCATAGTACTCAGAGTAAACAGCATAGTTAGTAAAATAAGAGGAGCCGCTCAGCAGCATAGTCTAGTAAATGCTCAGGTAAAACCAGCGTGCTCAGACGTAACAGCATGTGTGTAACGAGGTAACAGCATAAGTATACTAAATAAAAGGAGAGTGCTAGATAGCATATTCTAGTAAATAAGAGGAGGCTGTGCTCATAGTAACAGCATGTCTAGTAATTAAGAGGAGCCTGCGCTCAGAGTAACAGCATAGTGTAGTAAATAAGGAGGCGCGCTCAGAGTAAACAGCATATATACTAAAAGAGGAGCCTGTGCTCAGAGTAAAGCATATCTAGTAAATAAGAGGAGCCGTGCTTAGATTAACGTGTTTCAAAGGAGATATACAAAATAACTTGCCAAAGGCAGTTCAGACGAGGTCTTTGTACTAAGGTTGTAAGAGAGTCACGTGATACGGCGAATGTCGGGTTTACAATTTAAAACCAATCGCTTAGGTTTTATTTGAAATAATCAGCCTAAAGGAATAGTATGAAAGGTTCTAGATTGGTCAAGGGGCTTAACATACTTTGCTATATTTACTCTCAGCTAAACACCAATGCCTGTTTCTTCCTAGATTCGAATCTCGCTTTAGGAAGGCATCGGTTTAACTTGCTTTGGCAACACATGGTGTACAAATTTAGTTTCGTATAAAACCCTAAGAGAATTATTAACATTTTTTTTAGGTTGTCACTGGGCCAAAAAGCAGTTATCGTAAGTTAAAACTTATCATTTATCTTTTCATATAGTTTAAGAGAAAGTTTAGAAGATGATAAGTCCCAAACGAACTTTCTTATCAGGGTGATTCATAGCTTCTTGAAAATATCTCATTTGGTAAACTTTTTAAATTCAAAGACAAACTCTTATCTGTGGGACTATAATGGAATTTAAATATCTGGCTTCACAAAATCCATCCATCCAAGACTATCAAGGATCTTGATACTAAAGTATTTTAATAGAAAACAAGTAAAGTTTTACATAACAGGAGGCCTTTACCTATTGGCAGCTCGCCACGCGGCGTCGGCTCGTCCTGTATTAGTTTGTCGTATTACTAGATCATATATGTGTCATACTGCCACGATATAAGCTAATTTTTAAATGTATTTATCAAAAAGCGTAATTTGTTTACTTCATGTTATATATGTCAATCGATAAAGCTAACACTGACAAAAAAATTAAACCTTGTATTTTTGTTAAATTTAGAGGCAAATTTTAATTCCGACGAATAGTTTCCTATTGTAGTTTATAGGACTATAAATTCTGGGCGCGGTGGTCCGCAGTGGGCGAATTTCCCTTTGGATGCGTGTTTTTCGTGCTTAACAAATCTTGGTTGGAATGATAATTTTTAGTAGTTTTTACATATATAAGTTTAAACTACAATAAATAATTCCGGCGCGGTGGTCCGCTGTCGGGTGAATTTCATTTATAATTCGTGTTTCCGTGCTAAAACCCATTTCTTGCTTATGCAAGAACCATACCATTGCGTGGTTCCGTTCATACTTAGAACCTAACAGTTACTCAAGCTGTCAAGCACTGCTCGTAACTCATTTTGCCTGTATTTTCAAAAGAAATGCGCATAATTGATCTAGTGGATGTACAAACTAGCTCTTAGAAGCACGCACTTTATTTCGCACTAGTTAAAAGATATTACATATCTTAAGCTTGTCAGTTATCTTTAGCGCATTTAAGGTTTTAGCGCATTTCCTTTGAAAAATATATCCCATACAAATTCATGGGGTCAGTAAAGTTTTTCTATCGAGTTATCCTTATCATTAAACCCCATGGATATAGCACGACATTTTCTTTACACAAAATACTTCTATAATCAAATGATTCATAGTAATTTATTTTGAATAGATAAGAGATTTAAATCGATAATGAAATCAGTTTCTTCCATTGTCAGGACAAATAGATACAGAATGAATTAGTTATACATTAGTGGATTATATATTTGTACATTTCTTTTAATAGTTTGTTCCTAATCGTTGACGATGATCGTAAATTGATTAGTGGTCGAAGAAGAATAATTGTGAAAATAATATAAACTGTCATACATAGTGTGATAAGTTATTATTAACGTTATTAATTAATAATTATAAATTCATTTTTAAAATTTATTTAATAAATTAACAGTTAAGAGTCGTCACACAAGTAGATTCCTAAGTTTTTGACTGAAGTTTAAGAGTGTAAAATTTAAACTAAAGGTTTTTAGTACACCGTTTATTATAAAATATATCTATAATTATCTTAATATTAAATTTGATCAAATAAGCAAAACTTAATATTTAAAGTAACAAATCATAAAGCAATTACGAGGGAAAAAAAGATTTTGAAATTTTTAGCTGATTTAAATTCAATACAGCTGTGTAGGTTGGATGCGTAGCAGCCTGAATATTTCTTTTTATAAAAAAAATTGCATCCTTTTTTTTTTAAATTGTGTAAGTAATTTTCACAAATAGTTTGGCAGGAGAGCTTCCTATCTAACAACAAGAGCCGTCTGTGAGGTACAAGAGTCATTACAATATGGTGGAAACGAATCATTTGACATTTTACATCAAAGAATTAAGTAATGAAGAAGATGAAAAAATTCGCAATATACAAGACAACGTGGACGAATTAGCGAGCATTATGGTAGCAAATGTAACTAAAGTCGTTGAACGTGGTGAGAATCTGAACGAGATCAGTGATCGGGCTGATCACCTTAACCAACAAGCTGATCAGTTCTTGAAATCAGCCACCAAAATCAAGAAGAAAGTTAAGAAGAGGTTTTGGAAGATAAAACTAAGTATAGGACTGGTCGGAGGTGTTTTGGTTTCTTCAATTGTCGTTTGGTTTGTTTGTTTGTTTACATAAAATAAGTAAACATTGTCAACAGGTGGTAAATGCGGTCATCGTTTTAGGTAACCTGACGAAAATAGTGACACAGTAAGGTAAATTAATTCAAAAATAGTATTAATGCAAGTAGATTAAATTTTAATAAAAAGCATGAGTGTCTCTGCAATAGTTATTTATACAGCAAGGAAGTAAATTTAGAAAAAAAATCTCAAAGGCTATGGAATCAAGTTGATTCCCGAGGCGAAAGCTGAGAGCTAACTAAAGATATCAACATCGAGGCAAAGCCAAAACATTTAACAACTTAAATTTTGGTTCTCGAGGCGTAACCATGAATTTAATTTCTGAGGAGAAGCCAAAGTAATTAATGATTGCTTTGGGAACTATATACAATTTTACTCTCGAAGTGAGCATAAGATTATACAGTTAGAAGGTAAAATCGATAATGTTTTTAAATTTGATTAAAGTCTTTAAATGTTGATTAGATTTACATTCTGTACAATATCACCAGGTATGCTAGAAAATGGTAATCTAAATCCACGATATTATAAGCTCTAATTACTATAATTAAGTTAAAAATAGGTTTAATTACAATAAAGAAGAAACAAATTACTTAATAATAAACACAATTCACTAATAAATTAATTAAAAACGAACGTAACTTAAACAAGAAATAAAATAAAGAAACAAATAAAAACAAACAAACATTAAAAACAGCCACTTGCACCAATCGCACTCATTTCAAAAATTACCCAGTGCAACCAACTTAAATCTTTGTGAAATCTGGTTAAATTAAGATTTTATTCAAACTAAGTTGGCCAGACTATCACAAGTATAGAGATTTTATTACTAGAGGAGCCCTAAGTTAAATTTTGAAACATCAAACAAGTAATCTGAACACTTTCGGTTATAAATATAATCAAATAATCAGTACAAAATTACTGAAATGTATACAATAGAACGTTAAAATACAAATAAAAGAAGAACCAATGTGCGGGAAGCCGAAACAAATTGATTCATTATAACCTTAACTCATTCATGAAGGAGGTTACAATGAGGTTATGCAAAGCCCCTAAGAGTCCCCAAAATTATGTTTCAGGCCTCTCAATGTATTGAGATAGGCTATGTCTTCTCTAGTATATATATCTCTGTTATTACAAGAGTGAGTTATTCTACAAGGCCCCGCCATGAATCCCTGTGCCTGTTTCGGCTGTCAAATAACTCTTTACATTTTAAAAATCAGGTTGTGTATAAGGAGTTAACCTTATATTAGTCTTTCTCCTGATTGGTGGGAAAATATATTTAATTAGTCAACTCGCTTTCAATCTACAAAAGTTCTCTTCAGGCCTAAATAAGACAATAGGACTTAGCAAAGCTAAAATTTTCTGCGCAAAAATTCTCAAGACGAGCGCATTTTCTTTGAAATGCGTAATTTCTTGCTCGACAGTCTATTTCTTGCTTAAGTTTCCGATTTATGCAACTAAGCAGTTGCATTACTACTGGTGACACATTTTTTTTTCGAATTTTCAGTAGGTTCGATGGTTTTTCTTAAAGGGAGATCAATGAAAAAAAATGTATATATATATATACATATATATATATATAATATATATATATATATAATAAAAATATAATATATATATAAATATAATAAATAAATATAAATATATATATCTTATAATATAAAATATAATAATATAAGTATGTATGTATGGATGAATTTTCAGTAACGGACACATTAACACAGTATCTCAGGGAAATTAGTCATAGGGCATCTTCAGATAAGAACAGGACTAACTATCTTTGAAAATCCAAGATAGTTGGACAATAATATTTCTCAAAGGATACTTATCTGTATTGTCTTTTCAACATAAAAGAGTTTTTCTCTAAAAACCTTTTAGATAACCCTTTCCTTTTTACTAAAGATAAAACGAAAAAATCACAAATAAATTTTTTGAATAACAGTCGCTAAAATTCTCCTAATTAAAACTGTTCGCAATCAAAAGATCGTTAAAAAGTTTATTCGGGCTAAAAATTTATATAAGCCTATTTTTTTTTTAAAGTTACAAAACTAATTGTTAAAAGTTATGTTATTGAATTTAAGTTAAAAATTAATACTCAAGTTATATTTTTTAAAAGCATAAGAGTTTTTTTATTGTTATATTTAATTTATTTTAATTATTAATTTTCGATTAAAAAAATGTTTGCAGACCATAAATTATTGCTGTTCGCAGTGATTTTAAATTGCTTTTTGGCTGTTTTAAGTGCTCATTATGAACTAGATGGACTCAAAGAAATTAAACACAAGAAATATCATCAAAGAAAATCAGGTAATTTGTTGGAAAATTCAGATGATAGTAATTCAATTGATGCAGTGTTTGAGAGTGGTCACAAAGCTGCTTCGTCAGAAATTAAAAATTCAGAAACAAATTTAAATAGAGCTGAAGCTGATTCAAACGATCAAACAAATAAACAGATAAAATTCGTAAACAATGCTGAAGCCGCTTTATCAAAAGATGATTTAAATTTTAACAATGAAGGTTTACTTGAACTTGATGAAAATTCGTTTTCATCGGACTTTGAAAACTCTGATATTAAAAGCGACAGAGATTCAGGATCGGGAGATGATAATTTGGATACTTTTAATTTTGGTAATCGCCAGGAAATTCCAAGCAGGGGAAACTGCTCAGATGGTTTTGAGAAGAGCAGCGATCCGTGGTGGGAGTGGAACGGACTCAAGGTGATCGGCTGCGCTCTGCTCATTATATCAGGCATCATCCTAGTCATCGCCGGCTTATTTTATTTGTTCATGAATTTAATTTATATCGTAATTTTCAATTACACTTGCGATATGTAGATCGTTTATAAAACCATTCTTGAATCATTACCACCCAAAGGTTTTTCAAATAATTAAACAAGAAAATACAAAAATTAAACAGGCAGATTGACAACGAGACTTGAGTCAAAGACTGGAGTTTGTTTGTGATAAAAACTAAATAACTTGTAAATAAACTATACGAAGTTGAACAGGTTCCTTTTGTACTCTCCCTAACAATTAAAATCATTGATATCAAAGTTATTTATATCATAGTCTAATACCTCGTCTACACGAGGTGTTGAACACCTCTAATCGTTTTCGGGGTTGAACTCCTCAAATGTCTACACGGTAGGGGTTCAACCAAGGATCTTGAATAAAAAGGATGACGCACTAAGTCGATTTGCCATACAAACATGACCCCATCGAAAACCAAAAAATAGAGAGAAATTTAACACGAAAACACACGTAAAAACCAACTGCACACATGTTGGTACAAACCTCCGCATGCTTAAAATCCTTATAACAGCGCAGGTCTAAATTAGAGGCAAACTACCTCTGAATGGTTCCCATTGTTTATTGCACGAGAAAGTGCAATAAAGTATAGTCCAAAATTTAAAATTAAATAAGCATAAATGACTTTACAACACCACAAATATAACAATCACGAAAAGCATAGAAGAAAGTTGAGAAGCATCTCGACAACCTTGCCTACATAACCTGCGTTTTGGCGCCTTTTTCATTAACCAAGGGGGAGGTAAGTTTGCTTTACCTCATTTTCTCATCTCTTACCACTTCCATGGGGTGCAGAAATGTTCCTTAATGCCGTCATCCCCTTTATTCAAGATCCTTGGGTCACGCGGGATTCAACACCTATACTGTAATGAAAAGATTTAAGCTTTATCACTAGTTATCCCATTGCATCTCTATCTAAGTTTTTATTTAAATGTAGCTTGTTTTCAAACATCATTCAAAAGTATATACTTTTATTATTGTATTAATGAATTAAATTTTTAATTTAATAGTTAGAGATAAATATATATATTGATCATAATAAAAATAAATAAGATATATAAAAAAAACACAAAAATATAACTTCTTAAATATAAAATTAATTAATAATAAATTTGTATAAAAAAGATAATATTATATAAGTAAATAAGTTATATGTTTATAATTAAAATAAAAATTATAACATGAGATGTATTTATTATAGTTATAGTAATTATTTATTTTTGAGGTAGTACGCTAATTGAGCACTTTATTGGACCGTTTTAGGAGAGAAGCCAATCATTTTGTCTATAGGAGGTTATTAGTACTTTTCACCTCCGAGGGACAATAATGAATGTAAAAAAACTCCTAGGACGTAAAAAAGTAATTCATATGTTGCCGCCATACTGTAATTGTAGCGTTTTCAAAAAACAATCTGTGTTCAACCTTCATGAGCTTTATTAAAACGTTAAATTTTGTTTCTGTTTTTGTTCGTAGATATTTTTTTTTTCGTTTTTAAAAGTGTGTTCTAATTTGACAATTTTTGTGTGTGTTTATTTTGTAAGCTTTTACATTTTGAGTAAAAGTGGAAAGCTATGGATGAATTTAATGACGGCGATATATGGAGTTATAATAATTGGACGTATTTTTTTTCAATTAAGTATAATAGCGCAGTTTTTAATCTAGTGTTTTTTTTTTTTAATGAGCTGCTTTATTTTATGAGTTGCTACCTCAAAAAATAGTGTATGCCATACGGTGAGAATGTCTTTATTCTTGGCAATTTTTCCCGGACTCGCTTCGCTCGTCGGTAAAATCTAATTGCCGTGACATAAAGACACACTTCTCAGCCTTATGGCATAATAAACTATTTATTATTGTTTGTTTTTTTTTCTCAGTAATTTTTTTAACATCATTTTACATTTATATATTTTATTAGTATTTATTAAAAACAAGTAATGATGACCCAGGAGTCACTGGTTTCCTCCATCAGCACAGGGCTTTTCCTAAGATGAGAGGGTCATATTTTAGTTAATAACGTTACTTATTATGCATTTTTAATTTTTGTTTAATGTTATGCTATTTACAGTAAAAATAAATATTAAACGTATATAAATTAAACGAAATATCAATATAAATATCAAATATATATATATTCATATATATATATAATATATATATATATTATATATACTATATGTATATATATATATATATATGTTATATATATTATATATGTATTATAATATAATGATATAAAAAAAAAAACAATTATATATATATAATATATATATATACTATATTATATACTATATATACTATATATTTCAATATAGATATATATATATATATATATATATAATATAATATATATATTTATATATATAATATATATATATATTATATATATATATATATATATATATACTATATATATATATAATATATATATATATATTCTATATTTTTTTTTTTATTTTTTATTTTTATTTTATTTATTTTATATTTATTTTATTATTTATTTTTATTTTTATATATATTATTTATTTTATTTTTATATATTTATTTAATATATAAATATATATATATAATTTTGGTATTAATTCCAAAATTGATAAAAAATAAATATGAACGATAGAAGTGGGTAGATGATAAAAATAAAAGCAAAAAATCGGGTACGGGGTACCTCGGAATTTCGCCTCATTATATTTGTTTCGTTACGCTCATCCTCCCTACTTCGGACTCGCTTCGCTCGTCCTTAGAATATACAAGTCGTTAAATTTATTTTGCAATACGGCCTCAAACTCGCTTCGCTCGTCCTCCGATAGAAAAATTCATTCGTTTCATTCCTCCCGGTCACGCATCCAAGCACTAACCACGCTCGATGCAACAAAAATCATAGATATACTTGTACTAAAAACGAAACTTAATGCACTTGTTTATTACGGTAGGGTATACTCTTGTACCAAATTTCAAATCAATTGGGTTTTCCGATTTGTACAATTTTTTAAATACGTACACAAGTCATTAGATGAAAATTGAACTAATGCTGATTATGAAAACTTTATTAATGAAAACTAAACTTATTATATGAAAACTTGGCACTTATGTTAGTCTAACACATGGCGAAATGCGTTTTAAATCTTAATCCGATCCCATTTTTTTGCGATTTATAATTTTTCGTTACTTTTGCTGAGTCATTATTTCCAGATAGCATAACTACACCTATAGACTGATATTTGTACAAAGTTTGAACCCTCTAGCATAAATACACTGGGAGCTACGATGATAACGGACGCACACATACAGACAGACTCTTTGTGAAAACTACTCAAAAATACTTATATAGACACCTGAACAGATAATTCCGGAGACATTCCGGTTTCATATTTTTTTGCAAAGTACTTTTCCTATACCTACATACTACTTTTCCTATATCATTTATACCTATGGTATAAATGAGGAAAAGTAAAAACGAATCCGATCAGCTGTTTGTATTAATTTGTTATTATGAACTAACAAATAAATTTATTTTACCAATAATGTTTCGACAGCAGACAAAACATTGCTGCTAAATCAGTGTTTTCATGAAATACCATAAGGAAAAGGTAAATAAATTCATAATGAAATACGTATGTTTATTAAATAACCAAAGAATTTATAAACAATAATAATTATTAAAATAACCCCTTTTTGGACACCGGGTTCAACCCCGACAAGTGTCTACACGACAATTATCGGGATTCAAGCAACAAATTATTGGCATTCAACACCAGGTTGAACCCACGCCTACACAGAGTAAAATGTGTAGGAGGATCCAACCTGGTGTTCAACCCAGTGTTCAACACCACGAGAAGACGAGGTAATTAATATCAAAGTCAAAGTCATTGCTATTTATGTAATTTTTAACAAAGTCGTTGATCTAAAAGTCACTTATATCAAATTTAGTGACATCAAAATCATGAGAAAAGTTAATATTTCATTTTTCATGATATATGACTAACATATCTTAATTATTAAAGATGTTAAACGAATGAAGGGATAATTTTTAGATAAAAATAATGCTACCTTAAAGAAAGAAAATGAAAAAATCTTTATCTACTTACGTCAGCAAAAATTAAAAATGACTGAACTGTTCCTAAGCGGCAAATGGCGTTATACCAACACTGCCTGTATAATATTTAAAAACACTCAGGGATTTTATTTATACTGACGATAGAAAAATTATGAATTGTTAAACTGATATCAATTCGCAAAATGACGTTTTTCCTCATTTTAGGAAAAACATGAAGCAAAACTTTAAATATTTCATAAGTTCTGAATTATTTTATTTTTAAAGATATTGTTAAAAAGAAATAAGTGGCAACACTGATTTTATTTGTCCTTGAAGTGTGATATTTTAGTAGAATGACTTGTGATTTTAAACTCTCGTTTCTTTAAATCGTATCGAGTTAAATTATTGCTTTTTTATTTTTCATTTTTAAAATATTAATTAATTATCTTTTGTCAAAGTTCCGCCGTACTTAAAATATGGTTAGAAATATTGCGGGCTTGGATAACTTTTTCGAAAATACCCTACATGAAATTACAAGTATTGCACCGTCAAAAAAAGAAAGTTTATTTCCGTCTAAATCAGGTACTTATTATTTAAAAGCTTACAACTATTTCAAAGATTATTGTAGTGTCAAATAAAATCAAGAAAGTTAGTTTGAATGTTATTTTCATGGAGATATATTATTTATTATACTAGAGGGGTGGTTCAATTTTGAGACATCGAAAAAGTAACCTGAACACTTTCGACTATTAATACAATCTAATAAATAGTACAAAATTTCAGTGATTTATGTAATAGAAAGTTTGTAATTTAAGACAAAACACAAACAATGTGTGAAAAGGAGACAAAAGTTGATTTATTATAACCTTAACTTATCCATAGAGGAGGTTTCAATGGGTAATACAAAGGATGGATTATACAAAGCCCCTAAAACATAAAGATATTATTACTTGTGGGGCCCTATAAGTTAAATGTTTAAACATCGAAAACGTAATCTAACAACCTTTCCTAAAAATGTAATGAAATAAATCAATTGATTTATTGTAACCTTAACTAACTCCCTTATCTCACTGAAACCGAGGTTACACAGAGCCCTTGAGAGCCCCAAAATGATGTCTCAGGCCTCTCAATGTAATGAGAAAGGCTATGCCTCCTCTAGTATATATCTCTATGCTCTAAAACATGTTCCAGGCCTCACAATGTAATGAGATAGGCTATGCCTCCTCTAGTATATATCTCTATGCTCTAAAACATGTTCCAGGCCTCACAATGTAATGATATAGGCTATGCCTCCTCTAGTATATATCTCTATGCCCTAAAACATGTTCCAGGCCTCACAATGTAATGAGATAGGCTATATGCCTCCTCTAGTATATATCTCTATGCTCTAAAACATGTTCCAGGCCTCACAATGTAATGATATAGGCTATGCCTCCTCTAGTATATATCTCTATGCCCTAAAACATGTTCCAGGCCTTTCAATGTAATGAAATAGGCTATGCCTCCTCTAGTATATATCTCTATGCCCTAAAACATGTTCCAGGCCTCTCAATGTAATGAGATAGGCTATGCCTCCTCTAGTATATATCTCTATGCCCTAAAACATGTTCCAGGCCTCTCAATGTAATGAGATAAGCTATGCCTCCTCTAGTATATATCTCTATGCCCTAAAACATGTTCCAGGCCTCACAATGTAATGAGATAGGCTATGCCTCCTCTAGTATATATCTCTATGCCCTAAAACATGTTCCAGGCTCTCAATGTAATGAGATAGGCTATGCCTCCTCTAGATATATCTCTATGCCCTAAAACATGTTCCAGGCCTCTCAATGTAATGAGATAGGCTATGCCTCCTCTAGTATATATCTCTATGCCCTAAAACATGTTCCAGGCCTCTCAATGTAATGACATATGCTCTGTGTAACCTTATTAAAACCTCCTTTAAAGTACGTTCAGGTTATGATAAATCACTTCATTTCGGCTTCCCGTACATTGCTTGTGTTTTGATTTGTTTTTTTTTTTAACGTTTTACTATATTAGTATTAGTAATTTTGTACTGATTATTAGATTTTATTAATAAACGAAGGTGGTCAGGTTACTTTTTCGATGTTTCAAAATTTAACCTACATGGCCTCTCTAATAATAATATCTCTATGCACTAGTATATATCTGTATGGTTGTTTTAGCATACATGACTTAATTTTCTGTAACATTCAGGTTTAACATTTCTGTCTAAAGTGATGTAAAAATTTATATAGTACTTTGGTCTGTTTATTCGATGCTTACATCGACAATTTAACTTGGCTTAGCATCGTCAGTATTAAGTGGCACGCCGTTAGCTCTTTGAACTATGCTAACTAATTCTTTAGTATAACATATAAGAGTATTTGTTTTATGTTATGCCGTAAGAGTGACTTGCAATAAGTGCACCAGCTCACCAAACTTATGAAATAGACTGCTGAAAGAGGACTGTATATAGGTCGATAGATAACTTAGCCTAGGGGGGAGGAGGTAAATAAATATAAACAATAAACTGGATACATATAATTATGCACGTTGGCTTCCCAAACGTTTTATGATGTAATACCGTCTTGCTGGATACGTAGGAAGGAAATAAATAGATGTAGGGTGATGGGAGGCCTCAAAGAGATATTAACAAATTTAATAAAACTTAGGACGTCCACAATGCTTGACGACTCTATGCTTGGCTTATCATACACACAAATATCTCAGATTTTGCAACTACCGTTGCAGAATCTAACAGATTTAAGACAATATAACAGATTAGTGAATTTATTTATAGCTGTTTTTTTTTCTCCTTTTAATTTCTCCTTTATGAAAGCGATATTTTATTTTTATCTTATAGTCTTGTCAATTTTTCCATTTTGATGTTTACCACTAATTTATACTGTAATTTTTTTTTATCTTAATTTTGTAAATTTTTGTTTCTTCATTTTGTATATTGGCTCACGCCGTAAATTATAAATAAATAAATCAATTTTTGGGTAGATCTAAAAGCAGATTTTCCATGGTCGAATGAGGGGGTGAAATATTTCTATAAACACTGAATACAAAGTTCAATGCTACAAAATTAAGCCCTTAGAGACATCTTAGAAGTAAGTCTCCGATAATTTACAGAAATACCGCATGAAATTGAAGATCAAGACTGAAAGAAGTCAATTGCGATGCTAAAACTATCAATACATATGCGTAATACTGGACTATGTATATCTAACTAATTAAAGGCGCTAATCAATAAAAAACTAAAAAACCTTAACAGGGAGCATAATAAAAATTAAGGTGGGGCATTCCAGACACATAAAATAAATATGTGTAGGCCTTATTTATATGTTATATAAATATGACATATTTATAAATATTTTTTGGCCGCCTCCGTGGCCAAACGCATTAGTCTTTACACTAACCTTTGACACCACGGAGGTATGGGGTTCACATCCCAGGTTACGCTCATAGTTTATATAAGAATATTGTTAATATAAATTGAGCTTTATGGTTGTTACTACCACATGATGTGTTTCCCAGATGAGCGAACCACATGAGCAAGATAACTCTTGCTACTAAGAGCAAGACTAAAGTAGTAAGATAACTCTTGCTACTAAGAGCATGACCTTGCTTGCTACTAAGAGCATCTTGTAGTAAGATAACTCTTGCTACCTAAGAGCATGACTCTTGTAGTATGACTAGAGCATGACTTGTAGTAAGATAACTACTAAGAGCAAGGACAAAGTAGAAGATAACTCTTGCTACTAAGAGCATGACTCTTGTAGTAAGATAACTCTTGCTACTAAGAGCATGACTCTTGTAGTAAGATAACTCTTGCTACTAAGAGCATGACTCTTGTAGTAAGATAACTCTGCTGAGCATGACTTGTAGTAAGAATAACTTTGCTTCATGAAGTCTAAAGAATGACTCTTGTGTAAAGATAACTGTACGTAAGAGCATGACTTCTGTAGTAAGATAACTCTTGCTACTGACTCTTAGCTCTGCTACTAAGAGCATTGACTCTTGTAGTAAGATAACTCTTTGCTACTAAGAGCATGGACTCTTGTAGGTAAGATAACCTTGCTACTAAGAGCATGACTCTTGTAGTAAGATAACTCTTGCTACTAAGAGCATGACTCTTGTAGTAAGATAACTCTTGCTACTAAGCATGACTCTTGTGAGTAAGATAATCTTCTACTAAGTCTTGTAGTAAGATAACTCTTGCTTACTAAGAGCATGACTCTTGTAGTAAGATAAACTCTTGCTACTTAAGAGCATGACTCTTGTAGTAAGATAAGTCTTGCTACTAAGATCATGACTCTTGTAGTAAGATAACTCTTGCTACCTAAGAGCATGACTCTTGTAGTAAGATAACTCTTGCTAAGAGCAAACTCTTGTAGTAAGACAACCTGCTACTAAGAGCATGACTCTTGTAGTAAGATAACTTTTACTAAGAGCATGACTCTTGTAGTAAGATAAACTCTTGCTACTAAGAGCAAGACCTCTTCTAGTAAGTGATACCTTGCTACTATGAGCAAGACTCTTTAGTAAGATAACTCTTCTATAAGCTCTACTAAGAAAACACTAAGAGCAAGACTCTTGTAGTAAGATAACTCTTGCTACTAAGTAAGACTCTTAGTAGCAAGATTCTTGAATAACGGACACTATTATTATTATTATATAGTCCACATTAAGGCCGGAACAGTTTTTTTAAACAAATATTTTGAAAACTTAATTCGGGGCCATTTTCCGGACTGTGAAGTGAAACCATAATCGAAATTTCCCGATCCGAAGTAGTAATACCGACTTCGTGGTCATATGGATATAAAATAACTCATTTAGAAAAGTGTTTAACAAGTTCGGCTGTCACGTTTTTTACGTCTAGCTCTTGAACTATAAATGTAAAAGTGTAAATAATACCGGTGAGTTCGTACAAAACAATATGTTTAATGTTATCTATGCTTTCACATGACAAGGTCTGAGTGCAAATATGCTGGTGACGTTGTTTACAGCAGCGGTTCTTTCTTAGTTTAAAGAAATTTAAATTAGACATCTTTACACAAGGCTAAAGAGAAAATAAGAGACAAGGTTTGTCACAGAAATATGAGGTTGATGCGACCACCATCGTTCTTGTTTAAACAATTTACTGTATTCGAGAGAGAAAGAAAACAAGTGTCCCGTAAATCTAACAAAATAAATTTTACATCTCTGTAAAATTTTGTTAAATAGAAGAACTCTTGTAGTGATAAATTAGCAGCGTACGATGTTCACTTACACCTTATCTTTTAATTTACCTCTGCTCAAAATCAGTCAGAACAGCTGTTTTACACGAAATCGGTTGATGTCTGAAAGAAATATTATTAATAATTGTAAAGAGTTATTAGGTTTTAGTCATGATAAATAAAACAACATTTAAGATTGATGACCAAAACCACATAACTCTTTACTATTTTTTATCCGTAAGGTCAATAATAACTATTTGTGATTGTTTACTAATAATTTTATTTTATTTTATTTTACAAAGATTTACATGTAAACCTAGACAGCCATAGGGCCACTAGTAGGTAACATGGTAAAAGTCTTACAAAAAATCATCAATGCGCATTAAAATACATACTTTATACTAAAATAACAAAAAACTTTCTTAAAATTAAAATGAGAATACTAAAGTAAAAGAACGAAAAAAAGAATAGCGATTAAAAATATTAAGAAATAAAGCTTCACGTAAAATATTTTATATGCACCTAAGCAGAGAAAAAACAATTTTAGGATAGATTTAAGGGATTTTAAGGAGGGAAGGTTGGAATTGTTTACAGGAAGAGAATTTAGGGTGGTTACACAACGAACAATGGGACAGACAGACGACAATTCTTTTACATATAAGAACCTACCAGCTCGAGGACCTTCTGGAAGAAAAGTAACTTGTCTAATAACTTCTGGACAATCTATAATGTTATTTAAACAATTAGCTAAAAACAGAGCTTCATAAGATTTACGTCGAACATAAAGAGATTCTAAACCTAATTTATCACAGATACGCTCATAACTAGAATAACAACGACGATAAAAATATCTTAAGTAACATAAACGAAGAAAACGACGACGTTGAACAGATTCAATTCTTTCTGATTTAGTTATGCCTATGTTATTCCAAATAGGAACAGCGTACTCGAGGATAGGGCGAACAAGTGTTTTATACAGGGACACAAAACATTCAACAGACAAACCACGTGAGATGTAACTAATAAAACCTAGAGTGCCTGTATGATTATACAGGCACTCTAATAAAACCTAAAGAACTAAGAGATCGATTAACAAGAGACTCAATATGAGTATCAAAAGTAAGCTTAGAATCTAATAAAACACCAAGATCACAAACACAAGACACAGAGGATAAAGGATTATTATAAAGTAGGTATTGGTAACGAAAAGGATTGGAAGAACGAGTAAAAAAGATCACATTAGATTTATCACAGTTTAGTACAAGTTTATTTTCATCAGACGGCATCTAAGTTCTTTTGAAGACATCGACTGGATTCTGAACCAGTAATCTGTTTCCAGATTTTGAGGTCATCTGCAAAAAGTTCATGGTCACAATTAAGCACCGTACTTACATCCATCATCAAGCTGAAGAGCCGGGGACTTATTCTCGAACCTTGATGAACTCCAGAAGTTGTAAAGAACGAAGCAGACAGGACATTGGAAATTTTGACACAACACATACGACAGGAAAGGTAACTAGAAAAGAATAAAATAAAATCAGGGTGGAAGCCATTTATGTAGAGTTTATTAAGTAAAATACCTTGGTCGACGATGTCAACGCTGAGGTCAAAGTAGATGACATCAACTTGACCCGAAAAGAGCAGAAGTAAAAGCTGACAAGATTGTGAGCGTTTAGCTGTAAAACATGTTGACGAGATGAGGAGGGGTTGAGGAACTTATCTATATGAGCTAGGAGAAGACCTTCAAACACTTTATTAAACACACAGCCTATGGATATGGGTCTATAGTTAGATGCAAGGGTTCTTTTGCCAGATTTGAACAAGGGAATAAGGAAAGCACGGTTCCACAAGGAAGGGAAAGTTTGACTAGAAAGGCTTACATTTAAAATATCAACAATAACAAGACCGAGTCCGGTAGCTCAGTGGTAGAGCGCTCGCCTTTCGACCTGGAGGTCGAGGGTTCAAATCCAGCCGGGGAGGACCTCAATATGAGGTTATCCTTGTACCGTACACTCGGAGGTCTTGAATTCAAGGCCGGCCAACCAGCCAAGGTTTTACGTGGTTTCCTTGGCTACTAATACGCAAATGTGGGGTTGGATCTAGTTTCATCTGAGACAAGTCTGGATCCACGTTTCCGTTGTCTTCAGCTCACGAAAAGTTAATGTTCTGCGGGCTGGGGGGAGATGGAGGTCGGAAAGGTATACTGAGCCTTTGTATGTCCGAAAACTTAGTCAGTGAAAGTGATGGCGGCGACACGAGTAACGTAAGTGACTAGGAACAAAGTGCTCAGTTCTTGAAGACAGACGTCTCCTAATAGCACTGCGGAGCTTTGACTTTCAGGTCAGGGCTATAGAATGAGTTTGTGCGGGCTGACATCTGGGTGCTAGAGTTCTTTGTCGGGTGGCGCTGGACTGGCCAGAGCGGTGAGCCTAGCTAGAGTCTGGTGATGCTAGTGGAACTGATGAGATTGGTGAGACTGGAAGGACGAGGTCAAATGAGACTAATGTGATCAGAGGAGCTAGTAAGACTAGACGAAACAAGCACACAGTGAACTAGTAGTAGTCGGCGCTAGCCAGAGCGGTGAGCCTAGCCAGAGTCTAGCTGGTCTAGATGAACTAGGCACACGGTGAACTAGTCGCAGATACTAGCCAGAGCAGTGAGTTTGGATAGAGTTTGGTTGGGCTGGATGAACTAGACACACTGTGAACCGGTTACATGTGCTACCATGTACGGAGGGGGTGCTTCCTAGATGATTGGATGTGTACAAACTCAGGGGTTAATGTTGAGTGAGATTTGAGTGAGGGGAAAACGCTAAATGACCCTATGGGTTAAAGCGTTAAAAAAAAAGGAGCTAAAATCTGAGCATTATATCTAACAATAAAACTAGGAATATTATCTGGCCCAGCTCAACCCCCATAATATAACCCCCATAATAATACCAGACCTATAAAAACAGGCAGATAAAAGTTACAAACCTGTTTTTGGCAAACTTAGTTTGCCATACCTGCGGCTTCTTCTGGATATTTTGCCCGTCAAAGCAGTTATTACTTTTTTCATTTGTACCGTAGGGATATAGAAAAGTAATGTTTTTGTGAAAAAATCCATAACCAAGATGTCACCTGAATTATCAGTTATGGTGTTTTCAAGACCTCTTAAGTGGATTTTACTAAGTTGTCCGTCTATATGTGGGGTGTGAGTGTGTGTCTGTTATCATCGCTAGAGAGTTAGAACTTAGTACAAAAATCAATCTCAAAGGTCTAGTTGTGGTAGCCGGAAATATTTTTTTATAAAGTCATTAACTTGCGGTTTGCAAGGTCTTATATATATATATATATATATATATATTATATATAATATATATATATATATATATATATATATATATATTTATATATATTGATTAATGAAATGTGAAATATAGGTCTTTATATTTTACACTTACTAGCTAAATGTCTTATATTAAGACATACGCAGTAAGGTATATAGACATATAGCAGTAAGAAGAAGAAGTTTTAAATGTTTAAGCTCGTCAATGTTTGAAAATTCAGAAGTCAATATTTTTAAATTGACGGTTGATATTAAAATTAAAAAAATCGGGTATAGGGTATCAGCAAAATATTTTGCTGATATCGATATATGAAATGATATATATAAATAAATATATTTTTTGAAATTTTTGCGGAGTTATTATTGTAGGTTAATAACGTCATAAAAATAAATATTTTCCGAATAGCACAATTCCAGCGGTAGAGGTCTTATAAACATCTGAAACGGATAATTCCGGTTACATCCTGGTTTTGGATTTTATTGCAAACACAATAATTTTCCTATATACCTACGGTATAATGAGAAAAAGTAAAAGTCATGAGCTTATTGATCACTTAGAAAAGTATTCAACTCGGTTGTTCAAATTTCTATGCATTTTCAAAATTTATTTTGACCTAATAAAATTGTTTAGACATTACCAGTATGTCTGATGATGCAAAAATTTTCATAGACAGTGGATTTATTTACCTGTGTTAGATTACAGATAATATAACCCTATACGTTTTGGTAGATAATATAACCCTGTACGTGTTGATAGATAATATAACCCTATATGCGTTGGTAAATAATATAACCCTATACGTGTTGATAGATAATATAACCCTATACGTGTTAGTTAATAATATAATTCTATACGTGTTGATAGATATAATATAGCCCTATACGTGTTGATATAATATACCTATACACGTTGGTAGTAAAATAAATACGTGTTGATAGATAATATAACCCTATACGCGTTGGTAAATAATATAACCCAATATGTGTTGATAGATAAAATAACCTTATACGTGTTAGTAAATAATATAACCCTATACATGTTGGTAGATAATATAAACCTTTACGTGTTGATACATATATTCTGAGGAAAAGCGAAGCGAGCCGAAGACGAGTTGCAGTATAAATTTCAGAATTAAATATTCTGAGGACGAGCGAAGCGAGTCAGAAGAAGTGAGGATGAATGTAGTGAATCCGACGTAATAAGGAAAAGTTCCGAGGTACCCTGTACAGGATTTTTTTTCATGCAGCTATCTTTACTCTGATAATATAGGCTCTCTAGTCCTTGATTGCGTAAGACAATCCACTTAGTAGCGTACAAAAGATCAATATCACTTAGTGGTGGCACTTCGTGAACCTTGATGGACTATAAGCCGTTCTATTTGATCTGAGTTTCAATCATTTAGTCGCCATGTAGAGCATTACTAATATTTAAACTTATTAAATAAACCTTTACTATATTAAGACAATAGGTATTGTAAAAACAGTCTTATGCGGGCTAACCTTAACAGACAATAACCTACTTCCTTTATACACATCTTACGGAAAGCATCATAATATACCATATACGTCAATCGATAACTTGTATGTACATGCTTGTAACTAATAGGTACTTAAAGAAACAAGTTCAAATTTTAAATATGTACTTTTTTATAATTTCTTTCTATATGTACTTTGTCTAAAAAAATTAGACATTCTATCTAGATGTCGTATAGAAAGATAGGATGATGGAGTTGAGTTTTGTTTTATAAGTAGACGTATGTGTCACAATATTAGATGAGTTGATTTAGAAAAATGATGCTGGAATAAATAGACTGAAGTAGAAGATGCGCGTCTGTGGTTTATTCAACAACATCAAAGCTAAGACATTTTAGCTAATGGGCGGTTGTAGTTTGTGAAATTTAATTTCAAGAAACCCCTTGAACACCCCTCATTGAACGAAAATAACTGAGTTCATATTAATTTAATTATTGATGGGGAACTAATGACTCTAATAAGACATTACAAATTACTCCAATTTACTTCATTTCTTACCTTCTTTACTTTGAGACTGGATTACCAGTTTATTTCATTACTTACTTTACTTTGAGACTGGATTACCAGATTTTATTACTTACTTCTTTACTTTGAGACTGGATTACCAGTTTATTTCATTACTTACTTCTTTACTTTGAGACTGGATTACCAGTTTATTTTATTACTTACTTTGAGACTGATTACCAGTTTCTTACTACTTCTTTACTTGGCGACTGGGTAACCAATGTACTTAATTTCTTACTTCTTTGCTTCGAGACTGGATTACCAGTTTATTTCATTACTTACTTCTTTACTTGGCGACTGGGTAACCAATGTACTTAATTTCTTACTTCTTTGCTTCGAGACTGGATTACCAGTTTACTTTATTACTTACTTCTTTACTTTGAGACTGGATTGCCAGTTTACTTCATTACTTATTTCTTTACTTGGAGACTGGGTTACTAATTTACTTCATTTTTTACTTCTTTCTGGGTTATCAGTTGTGTGTGTAGGTGCCGCAATAACTGGTGTAAAAATCAAACAATTCCGTGGTAGAGACATCGTATTAAAGAGCTGAATTGCTCTTGGTTTTAGTTCAGCAGATATTTAAAATATGAATTCAATAAGGCGAACCACTTAAATAAAATTAAAACTATTGGTTCTTATCCTCCCCGAAGGTTGATTTTTGTCCCAAATTGAATGTAAAATTATTAAGGCCCGTCTACAATCTTAAGTTAAGTTAGGAAGAATTGAAGAGTGAAGAATTTTTCAAAATCTCTTTTCTTCTTAAATAATTCTTTTTCCCGCTCTTTTGACTTAAAAAAAACCATAAGAATGGTTTTTTATAAGTTACTTAAAGAAGAATGTACTACGTTATCTGTTTTGAATGATTACAATATTTTGTAAACGATGTGATGTGATTGTTTTGATTGTTGTTGTTTGAATATGTGATTATTTGAATATGTGATTGTTTGATTGTTTTCTTGTTTATATATTATATATTTTTCTTTTTATTTTTGAATTATATAGTTTTTGAAATGGATGAGGTTCCTACGTCTGTAGACATACTAGAGATAAGGAAAATAACGCTCCCAACAATTACCTCATCCATTTTGATTTTATTTATTAATTAAAATAAATAAAACACGGTCGATTTTAGAAGTAAATTAAAAAAATATTTGCAAAAAGTCTTAAAAAATGGAAGGAAAGATCATTGAAAAAGCAATGTTTATTTAAATTGTATTAAAATTGTTATTCAGCTCTGCTCGTTGTTACCATAAATAAATAAATAAAATGTGTGTTGACGGTAGAAAGAAAAGTAGTTTATTAGTAGTTTATGTTTATTTAAATTGTATTAAAATTGTTATTGAGCTCTGCTCGTTGTTACAATAAGTAAATAAATAAATGTGTGTAGACGGTAGGAAGAAAGTAGTCTAAATACAGCTTATTGTAATTGTAACTTTAAACTTGACTTAACAACTCAGAGGGTAGACGTGTTTACGGATCTCTTAAGTCTAAAGAGCGGGAATTTCAAAATAGTTTGTTCTAAGTGAAAAATTCTTCACTTCTTCGATTCTTCCTGAGGAATTCTTCACTTCTTCGATTCTTCCTAACTTAACTTAAGATTGTAGACGGGCCTTTAATCTGTGTTTACAAATTTTGATCATACTCCTAACTCCATACGAGCAACTCCTGTCCACACAATGAGTCAACTCCTCAATCCACATAATTTCTGCCATACGAGTCACCTTATCCTTTATTATTTTTTAAATGCTTCTCACGCGAGTTCATGATGCAACACGCTACCATTTGTAGTATGATTATTAGCAGAAATAGAAAAACAGCGATATGCTTACTAGCAACCCTGGAGTAGAAAAGGAATTCATGGTCAGGCTGTAATATATCAGTGATGCTAACTAAGATCTAGTTAAACCTGTAGCTAATTAGCACAATACTAAGTAAACATCCAACCAGAACCGTTGCCGAATACACATTTCATTACTTTAAGCAAACTAGTATCCTATAGAGTGCCTATATAACAGAGTGAAGCCATAGGGCTACTCAAAAGCTATTGGTCGATTCTTGGATCAATCCCTTCCCTTTTTAGGTTATCGTTATGTAGCAAAGCATCAGGTTACTCTACCCTACAAGCTTTAGTTTCCTGTTCGTTGCATTTGTTATCGGCTGTGAAATTTTCTTTTTAAACTGTTTTTTTATGAACCAAGACATTTTTTATTGCAAATATTAGTTGCATTGTGGTATTCGTATTTTATTGCCATTGTTTTTCTTAAATAATTGTGCTAAACGTAAATTTGTTTACACAATTACTTAATTAAATACTTAATATTAAATAATTTAACTTAATTAAACACAATAATTAATTATATTTCTTCAGAAGCATTATTAAAATAATTTCAAAATGAAAATCTGTAATAAAAAGATCAAAGAATAAATAACAACGGCTATTCAATGCAAAAATTATTAAGTAAAGTAAAAAAGATTTTTATCTTTAAATATAGCGGCTCTATATTCTTCTTTTTCCTCTTATCTCTTGCAGTTAAAGATGTCGGACCGCCGCCATTTTTGATCCAATCGCTTCACTCTGTTATATAGGCACTCTAGTATCCTAGCGTCGAGACCAGTTCTCCTAAATCTAACAAGAAAACGGGTTTGTCCTGTGCAACAGTAAAATCGTGCAAAAGCTAGATTATTTTGCACGCGCAATTCGAAAAGTCACGTGACCATATTTTTAATAAATTTTTTACCCCCGTGGCCAATGCTCCTTCCATAAAGCCAGAATTAGTGCTTTAAAATAAACTCTATGTAACGCTTGTTGAATGTAAATTTTATGCTAAAGTGTTAAATATTTACATAAAACAGGTAAATACAACAGACAGGTAGACCACCTGTTGAATACTATATATTTCAATGCAGGAATATTTCATGCTGATTAAGCATCTTGAATATGCCGCATACTGCGAAATGCTGCAAATAAGGCAATATGAAAAACTTTATGCAACTTAGGATACGATTATAGTTACCATGTTACATAAACACATATATATTTACATGTGTTATGTACATACATACAGAGTTATGTGGACGTGACGAGGAATTAGTTAATATTTGCTTATTATATAATGTTTCACAGCAATCACTTTAATAAACGCACAGTTTTACGAATTCAATCAATTTAGCCTTTATTTTAATTTTCTTTAGAAATAGTTAGAGAATAGAATAGGTGTATTAACAATTTCGGCGTTGGATATGGTATAATTAAAATAATATAAATCTAATAGTAAAACTCCCATCTCCCATACTATTATGTATAAATATTTAGTCATGCGTGATCAGTTGATAACTGACTCAAAAATAATAAATAGCTACATTTGGAATATCTGTGCATGAGCAATCTAGGATTTAAATTTTTATTTAATTGGCAACAATAAAAGTTACTTTTTAGCAAATCATTTTATGATTTGTCGAAATTTTTACTAAGTCAATATAGCGGGTTAGTGACGTCTTAAAACAAATATTTTCTGAATAGCACATCTACAGGGGTACACTGGTTTTTGTACAAAGTTTCAACTCTCTAGCATAAATACACAAGGCGCTACGATGATTACAGACACACACAGACAGAAAACTTTGTGAAAACCACTCACGTGGTCATAAAAACATCTAGAACGGATAATTCTGGTGACATCCCGGTTTCGGATTTTTGCAAACACAGTACTTTTCTATATACCTACGGTATAAATGAGGAAAAGTGAAAATGTGTGAAAAGCAGACGAAAATTGATTTACCATAACCTTAAATCACCTTTGAGGTTATATAGAGCCTTTGAGAGCCCCTTAAAGATGTTTTAAGCTTCTCTGTGTATTGAGATTGGCTATGCCTTCTCTATTAATATATTTTTATATCAAGTATCGTGCTTTTATATTTGTGCTAATTTAAAACATTTCCATTCAATCCCGTGAAAAAATTATTATAATAATTTTGCAAAAGAAAAGGATGCACTATAGTAATTGATTAATTAAAATTAATTCAATATTAGCTGAATTATAATTACAAATTCGAGGCCACTGCCGCCTCAGGCTCGTGCATGATTTTCAAAAAGGGTGTTTAAAGAAAGAGTTTGTACTAGAGGGTTAGAGTGTTCAGTTCAGGATTTATGGAATCCTTTACAGCGGGATATGAAAAAATCTCGATCAAAAGGAACACTAAGGTCAATGTAGAGAGTTAAGTTCGATACGTAAAAATAAGCATTTGTGTGTAAGATTTTGGATGGTAGGATCTGGAGACAATTGGAGATGAAAGGCTTGAGCTACCACACAGTTCTAGAAGTGTGGGGTAGCTCAAGTAGTTCAAGACCCATGTGGGTTTCAATACTTAGTTTACCGAAGTTTCTTACTTAGTGATTCCTTAGACCTACGGTCCAAAAGAAGTGACAATAACTTAAAGCGTTGTAAAGCGTCAGTACGTTGCCAATTTAAACATATGTAAGGAAAAAACCAGCGACTGGACACTAGAGGGTTGAGAAATGTAAACCTGCTTGAGGTTGATTGAAGGACAAGGGCCTATAAGTAGAGCAAAAGTGACATGAATACCTTTCTGTATGATTATCTTTATCCTCCATTTCCACAACCTGGGTTCAAAAAGGAAAAGGTGGTGTTGGGTATTATCAGAAGCGGTTATATGACTTTTATGGACAGAGAGGATGATTTTATCATCTGCAAAGGTTTCAAGAATAGTGAATAGATGATCTGGCATATCATGTATATAAAAGGAGCAAAGGATAAGACCTAGGATACTACTTTGTGGGACACCAGATTGCACAGGGTAGATTGAGAAGGAGGAAGCCTAAACTAATGCGAAAGTAGATAGATATCTGTGAGGAAGGATTTTATGATGAGGTAAAAGGAAGGACTAACTTTAGTTTTCAAAGCAGTCCGGCGTGTCATAATCTATCAAAGACTTGCGCCTCAAGAAAGGATGCTATAACATCGACAAACTGATGGCACGGTTGAATTCGATAGTGCTGGGACCAAAAACCATATCGGTGGTTTGGGAGTTTGTATTAAAGGTGAGGATGGAGTCGACAAAGGATGAGTTTCTTAAGGACTTTTCCCATGAAAAAAAGCAGGCTAATAGGAGAAAGAAAGATGATTTGGTTTAGAAGGTTTAGGAGTCATGATGATAGTAGCAAATTTCCATTTAGTTGTTTTCTGAGGACAGATTTGCATATGTAGGTTAAGAAAAAAACCAACCTTCTTTGGAAAATTAATTAATAAAATTTATAAAATGCATAAATGAAATAGCGGATATCAGTTAGCGGATAAGGTGGAGGGGGAAGAGTTCGGTTAAGCAGACAAAAGTTGCGCACCATCCCTGCTTTCATTCCCTATTTAACCAATGTAAATATCAATCTGACTTGTTTGCCTATACACTATGCTGCTACAAAATTTGTCCGAAAATTTCTATCGACTGACCTAGTGATCCGTCAATTTATCTATTGTTAGCCAGTGTTTTGACTGAGATAAAAATCTAAAATAATAATAATAATTATGCCCATTTAGAGCATTGCAGGAACAACCTTAGCTGGCAGTGGCAACCGTTTCGCTAAAAGTTAAATCTGAAGTTGACAAGTTTATTTAAACAATAATGTGATATAAACTAAGATTATAACCTGGGATACGAAACCTAGACCTGTGTGGTGTCAAAGATCACCACACGGAGGCGGCACTTTAGCTGCATGACTACTCAAAATAAAACATAAGGCACTAAAAAAATTTAAAAACAGAATACCAGGAAAACATTAGAAACATACCTTCGTAAAATTCCAATTAATTGAAACAATTAAAAGGCATAAACAACCTGGTGGTACTCCAAGCGACACTTAACTATCCAACAACCATTAACTCGACAATTTTAATTACGAACTGATTTTAATATCTGGATAATTACGCGATAGAGTCGTCACTCTGTGTCAGTTACTCAGACGTTGCTATAAGTATAGTATGTCATCTACTATAATATTAACAGCAAATATTAACACATTTGGTCAATATTAGATATTCTTTTTTTTTCTTACTTGTTTTTCTTTACTTTGAACAACAAGAGAAGATTTTTTTGTATAAATTAATTGAAATGAAGTTAACAACATACGATTTTTAATCAATTGAATGATCCCCGTTACATATTATATAAAATATGTGTACGATGATTTCTGGCTTTTAGCTAAAACCGAAATTCGGATACCGGTCGGCAACCGGTGTAGTATTAGCGATCGTAGAAAGACAACTGAACAAGAACTGTAAAAACTATCTAGTATGCGCTAAAAGAAACGCGAGTTATAAATCCCGATCCAACGATAGAAATACATATGTACTAAACAATAAACAATCAATAACTAATTGTTAACAAAAATGATAAACAACATAAATTCACAAACAAATCACTATCCAAACATAAAAAAATAAAATAAAAATTTCACTTAACTTAATCAAGATACATATATAAATTTTTGTGGTTCGACATATTAAATTAATACTATAAATAAAAATAAATGTGTCGTTTAAACGTTTATGTATACGATCATATGTTACGTTTGTTTTTTAAAATTACTTAATTTGACTGTAATTGTGAAATTTATGAATAACTTATGTTACTTGATATAAAATGAAAAGTTAATTAAATTATTAAAAATAATTAATATAACTTAGGTAATGCATTTATTTGTATAAAAATGGTTTATATATATAAATTATTAAATTGAAAATATGATGTATTGTAAGATATATATAAAATATTTAAGTTTAAAAGTCTAAGAAAATTGTAAAACTGAGTATATAATATAGTTTCAAGGCTTTTATGTTTAGGGTCTTTTAAAACAAGGTAATCGAGTAGAGGGTAATTTGGGACAAAATATATATGTCAATCAATAATGTATTTTCTTATTTTTTTGTAAAAATTAATTTTATATGTTATTATTGTTAAAGCAAAAAAGTTTATAAATATATAATATTTACATATATTTTATACATAGTTTTGAAGATATTGATATGTATAAGAATATACGTATGATTTACTTGAGTTTAAATGAGTGATGTTGACGGTGGCTATTACCTCCACGTTGAGAATTGAGATAAGAATATGTTTTAAAATATATTTTTTGTCTTATCATCTTCAGAGATTATGAGTAAAAACGGATGGTCGAGTGTAAATCGTTGGGTTTCATCCAAACACCCACCCGATGTCGATGAACTATAAAAATTGTGTTACTGGAGATAAAAAAGTATTTTCTTTATATCTTCGTATTGGGGATATTTTCTTATCGAGAGTTTTCCTAATAATATGATTAGATTATTTGGGTACAGGTACATAGTTTTGGAACACATTGTGAGTCGAGTACATTAGCAATGGAAGATTCTGTGATTTAGCCGCCCACAAGCTATAGCTTATGCGGCTATTAAATAATTTATTATTTTCATAGTTTCATTTGCATATAGACTTTTATTATTATTATTATATTACTTATAAATGTTTATGCTGATATTTATATTATACTGTGTGTATGCTTTTAAAATAATAAATAAATCTTAAATCTAAATCTTAAATCTTAATACATGCACTTTTAAACTGTTATTTTGTGTGCTAAATTTTTGAGGAAAGATCAATTTATTTTTTAAAAAGGAGGAAAGAATGATAGGAAAAAGCACCAAACGTAATAATAGTATATAAGAGAAATTTTTTGTGATAAGTGATAGTCTATTGTAGGATGACAACCTCCAGGATTCAGCAGATTGGTGACTTAAAAGAAAGATGTAACACCATTTTATTGTCATTCTTTTAGCGAATTTCCTTCGGAAATTCGCCTAATGGGATAGGCGTCATGGCGGATTTTTTAGAATTCCGTCTCCTTTACACTAATAACTGAACTTGATGGATAAAACCAATGCAGGATCTACCCCTGCTTGCTAGATAAATTATTTGACTGAAACTGATACTTTATTTCAGATCTGACAGTTGGAAAGTAGCTTCGTTTGTTTGCAAACCAATCACGATCATCAAATATAACTATTTTGCCATCGAGCCGGAGTGAGTTGGCATAAATCTTCAGATTTAAGATGGTTAATGTTACCAAGTGGTAGTAGCTTAGAATAATACTACATACAGAAGTAGCACAGGACCGTAAACACAATGTAATTCTACTGATAACACGAAAAAGAAATTATTTTTTTGCTCAGTTATAAGAGCCGCATATTTTAAATTAGATTAATGGAAGTTATATTGTACTATGAATCAATTGTATTGTTTGAGTACTGGCGGAATGGAAGAGGAGACTGTTGTCTCAATTTCGCCAGTTTAAATAAATCAATAAATAAATATATAAATAAATAAAGCTGGTTGACTGGTGGTCATAAGTAGAGGTACCACCCTAACAACAAAACATCATTTTAAATATGTGTCATAAATATCTATTAATGAAGAAAGATCGTAAAGAACAAATATACTAACTTAAAACACCTGCTGAGTATTTAATAAAACCGGTCTTAGATGGCAAAAAGGTGGTGGAATACAAGAATCAACATTTATAGTTGACGAGAACTACTTTTAATATAATTTTAATAAACACGTTAAACTACAATATAAAATGCTTTAAATATTGTAATGCACTGATATTTATATTTGTATTTTATAAATAATCAATCATTAATTAATAATAGAACATAATAATTCAGCAACCGGAAGTATTGCCAACTTTTTTTTAGAAAATTGTATATTGTTATAGTGGCAGCATTACTTAAGTGCACCAGTGGACCGCCTTTCGTGTTATCAGTAGTGCTCCTTCTATATATAGTATTATTTTAAGGGTAGTAGAATGTTGTCGATTTTTGAAACCAATCAGCAACAGAGCAGTGCATGTGAAGTCAGAACGGTTTAAGTATTCTACTTCAGTGAGGGAATCGCTAAAAAATGCTTTCAATATACGGGCAACGTTGTTCTAAACAAATGTTTCCTCTTGTAAAGAATCGTAAATCTCTGGGCACTCTTTAAAAGAGGCCTCGGAACAGGCCACCTTTGACCTCTTCAGGGTCAAGGTAGTTCACGAAGTGCTACCACTACGGGAAGCACTCTGAGTAATATTGATCTTTTGTTCAATCAGTAAATGTAAAAATTTACCATCATTAAATTAACTATTGGGAGTTAAAATTTACCACTATTACTATGTAAACAATGACCGAAATATTAAAATTTTATTACCACTTTGGTAAATTTGAAAAGTTAAATTAAAACATAATTAGAAACGTAATTTTGAAAACTTTATTAATACAGTAACATGACCACATATTAAAAATTTATGACAACATTGTTTGACATGTACCATAGATTTTTGTTAAAACTGAAAGAAAGAAGTATTTTTAATTTTCCTTATTTATACCGTAGGTATATAGGAAAAGTATTGTGTTTACAAAAAAATCCGAAACCGGGATGAAAACGGAATTATCCGTTTCAGGCGTTTTTAAGACCTCCTGAGTGGTTTTCACAAAGTTGTCTGTCTGTATGTGTGTGTGTGTGTGTGTGTGTGTGTGTGTGTGTGTGTGTGTGTGTGTGTGTGTGTCTGCTATCATCGCAGTGCATCGCCCAGTGTATTTATACTGGAGTGTTGAAACTTTGTACAAAAATCAGTCTACCGCTGTAGTTGTGCTATTCGAAAAATATTTTTTTTGACGTCAATTACCCGCAATAAAGACTCAGCGAAAATTTCAAAAAATCATAAAACACGGAAACATTATGTGATCTGATTGACATTTAGCACGCATGTAGCCATGTATAAGACTAACATATGTGGCAAGTTTCATCTCAGTATCAGCATTAGTTAAATTTTTATTAAATGACTTGTGTTTTAAAAAATTGAAAAAATCGGAAAACAATCCAATTGAGTTAAAATTCGGTACAAGTATGTACCTTAACGTAATAAAGGTACACTGACTCACTGAACCTGTAGGTACACTAAATTTTATTTTAATACGATTTATGATTTTTGTTTGATCATAAAAGTCAAGCAGCATTGAGCGTCAGTGCTATATGGGTAACCGCTGAGGATGAAACGAGTGTATTTAATATCTAAGGACGAGCGAAGCGAGTCAAAAGTGGTGTTGCAGCATTCATTTGACAAAATGTAAATTATGAGGATGAGCGAATCGAGTCCGAAGTAGAGAGGATGAGCGTAGCAATTCCGATGTGATGAGGAAAAGTTCCGAGGTACCCCGTACCCGATTTTTTTACATAAATCTATGATATGTTTGAAGCAATAGCGTGATGAAGAAATGCCGAAAAGTAGTGATACCAGTGGCGGTTTCAAGGGGGGCATAGGGGGCACGTGCCCCCCCCCTCCCCCCCCCAAAAAAAAGAAAAAAACATCACTAAAATAATGAATTTTGAATGTGGGTATTGTTTAAGAAATAAATATATTAGTTTCAGTGAAGAGATAAGATAATGGATAGATGAATATATTATATTTTTGCTTGTAATATTAATTTCATTTCATTATGATTATAATTAAATTAAAAATTGCTTATTCATCAATATTTAGAAATTAAAACTTGACTTATGGCTTTATATGCATTTTCTAAGTAGAGGGAGAGTTTAACAGAAAATCGTCCCCCTCCTATTAACTTTTGACTATGAAAAAGTGCCCCCCCCCCTAAGCTGGTCTGCTGGAACCGCCACTGAGTGATAGTACTAATTAATAGGTTGTAATGCAGTTTCCATGACACGCAATATTACGGTACATTGCACGCAATATTACGGTACATTGCACGCAATATTACAGTACATGACATGCAATATTACGGCACATGACACGCAATATTATGGCACATGACACGCAATATTACGGTACAAGACACGCAATATTACGGCACATGACACGCAATATTACGGTACATTGCACGCAATATTACGGTACATGACACGCAATATTACGGCACATGACACGCAATATTATGGCACATGACACGCAATATTGCGGTACATGACACGCAATATTACGGCACATGACACGCAATATTACGGTACATTACACGCAATATTACAGTACATGACACACAATATTACGGTACATTACGCGCAATATTACGGTACATTACACGCAATATTACGGTACATGACACGCAATATTACGGTACATACACGCAATATTAGGTACATGACACGCAATATTACGGTACATTACACGCATATATACACGCAATATTACGGTACATGGTACATTACACGCAATATTACGGTACATGACACGCAATATTACGGTACATGACACGCAATATTACGGCACATGACACGCAATATTACGGTACATTACACAGTACATACGCAATTTACGGTACATTACGCGCAATATTACGGTACATTACACGCAATATTAAGGTACATGACACCCAATATAACAGTTCGCTCTACTTTAACTTTTTAAAATTACCAAAATTACAGTATTTAGGTTTGAGTTATCAATATAATAATGGTGAATTTGAACTCTCTAGACTCAATTTACTGGGGTAGAGACCATGACTCCCCATTTTTTGGGGAGTCACAACACCCAACCTTTGTCCTAGCAGACCTTTAGCCCTGCTATTCAGCGTCATTGATACAAAAAAAATATTTAACAACACTGAAAAAGTTTCTGTAATACTTTATTTAGGGTTTAACTTAAAATCCGGCATCCCAGAAAAAAGCATCGCCTGTTTTACCAATGTCTTTAGTATAATAAAGTTTAAGGAGGTCTAGGACTTCACCTCCCACTCCAAAGCTCTTCTTGTTTTCCTTATCGTCTGTCATGAAATCGCCGAACACTTTGATCCCAAGCAGCTGTGCACCAAGACGAGAGAACGTGCTTACTTTCTGATCACCGTTCTCGTCTTTCTCCGAGACACCCAGTGTTCTGGCGTCTATACCTGGTAACCATTTGTTCTGAAATACAATAAAGCAGTTTGCGAGATTAGGAGAGGTTTTTGGTTTGCCATATTAAAATAGATTGTCGAAAGCAGTTTGCTATATATTTTTCTTAAGCAAGATTTTTATTGGCAAAAGTATACAATATTTATTTTGTGTAAACCAGAGCCATATTTTATTTATTGATTTGGAGTGATTTGTGCCTCTTTATTTTTATTTTATTAATTTATTTTGGTATGAAATTTGGATATTTTTTGGGGTGTTAGAGGGTTTGTTTGGGTTAAGGATAATTTCCAATTTTTTGGTTTGGGTATTTTAATTTTATTATTTTTTTGCAGGATTTTCAAAAGATCATATTTTTGATGGTGTTTTAAATAGGTTTATATTGTAAAGGTAGTTTGCAGGAGAGTCAAAGAGGGTTTACTATGCAGTCTAGGGACCAACTTTTGATGAATCAACCTGGCATTTGCCTGTAAAATTGAGGGAAACCACAGAAAACCTCAATTAGGTTAATCGGACACGCGGGTCCTGGTTGTAAAGGTTATATTAATATTTTTTTTTACGTTTGGGGGTTAAGTTGTTAGGGTTTGTTTTCCAGATTTTTTTTAGGCTAAGGGGAATAGTTAATTTTATTTACGAATTGAAGTGTAATTATTATTTTTTTAATTTTGAGAAGAGCAGAGTCTTGATTTTTTCAGTCTTGGGTTTGCTATATTAAAATCGTAAAATTAAAAGTTAATTAATGAATAACCTTATTAATGTACATAACATAATATGCCATCTTATAACTGAAATTACGAACAAAGATTTTGATGAACATAATTTAAATAAATAAAACAAGCTGTCAATGATGGAACGAGGCTTCTTTACTCATAGGCTTAAAAATTATAATACAAGACAATTTATTGATTTATTAATATAAAATTTTTTATTAATTTTCAAACTTTTTCAATTTTGTCATTTTTAAGAACTGAAGAAGCTCAGGATCCCTGGGCGAAAGCTCTTCATCAATTTATTTTCAATTAAGCTTTTTAAAAAAAGACTGAAGTCTTCATTTATTTAATTGATATTAAGAAAATTTATTAATTAACAAAATATTTATTGGACTGTTAAGAATTAAATTAATATATTTAATGAAGACTGTTTATTAATTAACCTAGAAAGAAGAAAATTTATGTCCAAGAATTGACCTTATATATTATATATATTATATATATATATATATATATATATATATATATATATATATATATAAACTAACTGACCTAATTTCATTTTAATATACAGTTCCATTTTGATGTTATTGACTTTTGAAATAATAATCGTTAATTATAAATTAAAACGAACTGATTATCGTGTAAGGAGACTTAATATAATACTGATAAATATACTATGATTAATATAATACTGATAAATATACTATGATTAATATAACACTGCCGTAATTATACTCCGTATAAATTATCTTGTTTACAATAAATGTTCGCATGTATTTATATTCATATCTAAAGAACTTCACTAATCATAGCAGTGGCATGTTTGTACTCAGAAAATTTCAAAACCATAGAGGATATACTACTATTGGTTGAATTTTGAAACATCGAAGAATAACCTGACCATCTTCGACTATCAATAATCAATTGAACTGAACAAAATTACAGTGAATTATACAGCAGAATGCTGAACATATAAATCAAAACACAAACAATGTGCTGGAAACCGAAAAAAAAAAAAATTCTTATAACCTTAACTTACTCTTAGAAGAGGTTTTATTGAGGTTACACAGAGCCCCTGAGAGCCCCAAAATGATGTTTCAGGTATCTCAATGTATTGAGATAGGCTATGCCCCCTTTAGTATGTTCAATAAGGTATTAGGAAGACTATTTATTAAACAAATATCTTTAAAAATTTACATTTACAGTGCCGCCATTTTGATACGCCGTGTTAGACAAACCCGAAAATCTAATCAGTTCTACTTCTTATAGGACTTGATTTTTGTGCTAAGTTTCATTTAAATTAGGATGGCCATTTGATCTAAAGAGAGATTTATCACGAAAACTCTAAGAAACACGGATACGGTAGCGGTTTTTCCTATTCAAAACTTTAAAACAAGGGGCATTTGGTCGCTACGCGGCTTCGGCGCTTCGCGCCTCGTTTGGTACGCTGGGTCGATGCTGGAGGCCGCTTCAAGAGCCACATAGTGGTTGGCCTATATCAGTTCGTCATATTAATAGTTTATCTAAGTGGCATAGTGCAGCGATATAAGCGAATTCTCTAAATTATTTATAAAAAAAACGTGATTTATTCACATTATGTTGTATATTTCAATCAATAGACTTCGTATTTTTGTTAACCATACGCAGAAGTATGGTAAGTATCTGCCTCCGTGTCCGTGATCGTAAAGGCGTTCGATTTCGGCACCGGAGGTCCGGGGTTCGCAGCCCGGGCTATACTCTAAGATTTTATGAATAGTATTTATATTAAAAAATATTTCACCAACTTTAATTAATTCTTAGAGTGTAGTAGATGCAACCCAACTGAGGTGGTTCCCGAGGGTGAATACCCTGATGGGCCGAAAGGCTCTAAAACGGGCATTTCATTTTATTTTTTTACATAGAAGTACAACTGTGAAAAAATGCAGCTTGATCTAAACACTTTTTGAAGATTTGTGATTCTTTGATATGTTTATGGGGTCATTTTTATGGGTTAATGACGTCACACGTATTTCATAAACAATAGGGTTCGGGACATTAGCAAAGTTGACTTTTGTGCCAAATCTTATAATTTTGATTATATAATTTTTAATCACTCAGTAAATCTGTTTAACTCTGCATTAAGTATGATTTTTGTGTCAAGTTACAACTATCTAGCGTTTATACTTATTGTCTATGCGTGTGTCACGCATAACTCTCGCTGTGTTTACAAAACGGGAGTTAGGTCTCACACACAGACAGACAGCATGATGAAAACCACTCTGAACGTCATGAAAGTGCCTGAAACGGATAATTATGATAAAATATCGATTTTGGATTTTTAGGGCGAAAACAATACTTTTCCTTATTACTACGGTAGTTGGTAAGGAAAAGTCCATAGTTGTGAGTAAAATAGAACTAAAGCACCCCGTACCCGAATTTTAATCTTTTAATTTTTACAAATAAAAATATTCTTTTAATACATCGTTCCAACTTGCGGACCCATCATTAAACACTGACCAGGGAACAACTCTTAACTAATTGAAAAATTAAGATTTAAAGGCGAAAGTAATGGTGACGTCTTAAATTTTTTCTTGTATGAACCATTGAAAGCGCAACAAGTGGTTTTTTCTGATTCTGGTGGAGGCAATCATCTCTTATAAGTAAGCGATCATTAAATCCCATGAACTAATGAAGGTGTTTGGCATAGAGCCTCACACAAGATACATTCTTAGGGGAGCCCTATGGGTTGATTTTTGAAAAAAATCTAAAAAGTTACTTGAACACCAATGACTGATAATATAATAAAATGAACAGTACAAAGTTACTGTAGGACGTTTAAAATTCAAACCAAAATACAAAAAAAGCTGACGACTAAATTGATTTACTATAACCTTAACTGACTCTTAAAAGAGGTATCAATTAGATTACACAGAGCCCCTGAGAGCCCTAAAATGGTGTTTTATGTTTCTCAAATGCAATGAGATAGGGTATGCTCCTTGTAGTGAGAAATCTTTATAGGCGAAAATAATACTATTTTATAGATTTTTAACTTCCGTTAAAGTCGTTTGAGTTTACCTTAAAGCTGAACAGTTTTTGAGCGAATGGGTTGGACATCAATTGAGTCGGAGAGGAGGTGACAAATGGAATCAAAGACGAATTATACTTAGTTGCGGACGAAATGTGTTCCAGATAATCCTTGACGGGTTGGTCAATTAGCGTTCTTGCCAGAACGGCTGAGACGCAGGCAGCTATCAATAGGAGCTTCAACATTTTTCTGAAATCACGAAGTTAGACATTTATTTTTTGGCATACGTGGTGAATTCGGTCTTTCGGCATTGCTTAAGGCCATTCTTATAAGCTATTTATAAACAATGCCTAAATTAACCCATGGTTGATACCATGGGATAATTTAGATAATGACTTGATAGTCACTATCTAAATCAGATTTGGTTATCTTGGTCCAACATTCGTAATCATAGAACAGGTAAATCTAGAAGGACCAGATATACCTTTCATGACCTTTTGCATGATTATCTTATTATATTAATAACTCTTCCACATTCGCTGTAACAGTTCTAATATTTTTCAGTCCATATAATAATTTCAACAACCATAAACCTTATAACCTGTAAGAAATTATATACTGTAATTTTATTGGTAATTGAACTGGCGTGACAGATTGGTCAGAAGGCGTCTGCTATACCTTATCTTTTGCGTGGTATTTCGGTGGCAACCACTGAATTTATTATGAAGTAAGAGCACTAAAGTTTCGAATCGATTTTCGTATACATCTTAAGGCACGGAATCGTGGTGGACCTGAGTCCACATGTGGTCTTTGTGGCCATTCTCTTAAATTCTACGTCCACAAGTAAGCATCACATACACAAATACAACACATATACAATACGTGTTATATGCTCTTAAAACCACCTTGTATCTTATCTTGTATCTATCTTGTATGTGGTTGTAAGTAAAAACCACCTGCTATCTATTTTATTAAAGTCGTATATGTTCTTTCTTAACTTAATATTTTTTTAATCGTTTTAATGTTATATTAATTAAAATAAAATCTTACCTTGCAAAATTGACGACTTCTATAAATCTAACAACAAAATAATATAGTAATCAGTATTTAGTTTATTGAAAGCACTTAAATTTATGTAATTCACTGTTCTACGTCAAAAAGTGCCGATTATATTGTGAAACTTTTAAAGTGAAAAATGTTGAATGTTTGTTTACTCAGTAATATTGATGAGTGGCCATGCCGAGGTTAAAACTGCCTGATATCGATTTAATGATAAATTTGAAGTAGCTTTTAGCGACGATTTAATTTTTTTTATCATACTTTGGAAGTATCAATCGAACTAAATTTTGATACAATGAGGTTACGGTTACTACGAAACCACACCTTGGAGTGTTTTTCACAAACCTGATTTAGCTACCTTTTGACCGCCGATCAGTGTTCAGATGGTATGCTATGTATTATATATATATATATATATATATATATATATATATATATATATATATATATATACTCTTCTTTCTTCTCTGCCTGACGAATTTATACAACGAAACGTTGCAAATATACTAAGTTTTTCCTGTCATACTTTATCCATCTGTTTTTATTGTTAATTATTATATATATATATATATATATATATATATATATATATATATATATATATTATATATATATATATATATATATATATATATAATATATTATATATATATATATATATAATATATATATATATATATATATATATATATATTATATTATATATATATATATATATATATATATATATATATTATATATATATATATATATATATATATTATATATATATCCTTAAAGTAAGGAATATTAGTTTGGTCTAATCTTCTATTCGTGCTAGCAGACCGACTGTACAGTATGTTAAATTAATTAAAGAGTTGATTTTGAGATAATGTATGACAGGCTTAATAGTTTTAAGGGTCCGAAAATCGGGTTATTACGAATTTGTATGCCAGTTGAAAATTTTAATTTATGAGTAAGCCGAACGAACAATTTGCTATAAGTAATGTGTGAGGAGCCCCTCACAGCAGCCCCTAAACTGGGGCTTTTCAGTCATGTAGGTGCCATGTAAGTGAGGAATTTCATTTTGGGCTGCCAACGTGTAAATTCCCTATTTGGATTGGCAGAACGAAAGATTCGAGATATACTACGAAGACTTTATATAAGTCAATTTCATGCTGGCACTTAAAGTTAAATTTGGACTTTTTTTTTTAATTTAAATTCCTTTATTTAAAATTTTTACAAAAAGAGTTTCATAAAGTTGATACAATAAAGTACCCCCTGCTTTAGTTCTTGAAAAAGAACTGCGCTGCAGAGGGGAGATCTGCGTTTGTAATACTAACTTAAATATTAAATTACTTAAAAGGGAAAGATTTTTAATAAATATGAAAACAGTCTAAAATAATAATAAATGTGAATTTGAAGAAGGGTATTGTATAATTATAAATGAATAAAATAAAAATTGAAAACAATATGGTTAAGGAGTTAGTTATTATTTAGAATGTGGCTAGTAAGGTTAGTGGGTTAGTATTTTTGTTAGTGGGTTAATAGTTATGTACATTAAAATATTAAGCATTGAACTAATGTTGAACTAATTTTGATATTTTTTTTGGACGTCACTGGACTTATTTTCCTATCTGGACTATTTCCCGAGTTCTCGCCCTTTTGCATTTAGTGGGTCGAATATTTGAAATGCTAAAAAAAATCGGCTTGCTCCAGGCATGTATTGAAACTTTGAGCGATGGTGGGTTTTTCTACAGGTATATTTGTAGAATTCAAACCGCACATACAACATGTAGGATGAAAAAAGAGGACTGTATAAGCGGAAATAACATGAATAAAGCACTAACCTGGTTTACAGGTGATAAATGGTTTGAGTTCCAATGTGCAGGTATTCAATTTTTAAATAAATAAATTCATTAATTAACAAAATAGTTATTGGACTGTTATGATTAATAAATTATCATATTATATCATATAATAATAATAATGCCCGTTTAGAGCCTTGCGGCTCATCAGGGATAACCCCTGCGGGAACCACCTCGGGTGGTAGTAGCAACAGTTACGCTCAAAGTGTATTCTAAAGTTGGCGATAATTTACCTAAACAATTATCTTCTATAAACTGAGAGCGTAATCTGGGATGCGAACCCCAGACCTCCGTGGGTGTCAAAGGTCAGTGTCAGGTGACCTCGGCCACGGAAGCGCCCCATATTATATATAATGTTGGGATAAATAAATTCATCACACGATATGGATTGTTGAGGGAGGTAAGCATTTCAAAAGAAATTCGTCCAGCTATTGGACCTCCAAGTAATAATTATGTCTTAGATACAATGTCCACTTAGGGTATCACTTAGATACAATGTCCACTTAGGGTATCACTTAGATACAATGTCCACTTAGGGTATCACTTAGATACAATGTCCACTTAGGGTATCACTTAGATTGTCCACTTAGGGTATCACTTAGATACATGTCCACTTAGGTATCACTTAGATACAATGTCCACTTAGGGTATCACTTAGATACAATGTCCACTTAGGGTAACACCTTAGATACAATTAGGGTATCATTAGATACAATGTCCACTTAGGGGTACACCACTTAGACTTAGATACATTGTCCACTTAGGGTATCACAGATCAATGTCCACTTAGGTACCACTAGATACATGTCCACTTAGGTAACACTTAGATACAATGTCCACTTAGGGTACCACTTAGATACATGTCCACTTAGGTACCACTTAGATACAATGTCCACTTAGGGTACCACTTAGATACAATGTCCACTTAGGGATACGCGAGTGTTTTTCTGATTGGTACTGTATTTCGTCCATCCATAAAGTTGCATAACAAGTTTACACATAGCACAAAAAAGTTGTACATACAAGTGACAGCAACAGTATGACCTAGTCAAATGACAGCTGATTTCATGTAGTCGCAAACAAATCCAGTAAAACGCGGTCTAAAATAAATTCATCTCCTCGATGATAAAGTCGGGGGTACTCAAAACTTTTTATTTATTACAAGAAAATAAATGACCGGTCTTCAATGGTTATATTTGAGGCCAAAAGGTGCCTAATAGTTTTTGAAAGAGAAAGGTGCATCTCGATGAAGTGCAACCGTACTAGTATTGTATTAGTCGTTTATGGTCACAGTAAGGCATAAGGTCAGTATGGCATGATTAGTATGTTAACCTGCATGATACAAGATGTTAAGTGTGGAACTAAGCTTACCTGCTTCATTCAAAGTCATGAGAAACACGGGCCGCTCTGAGGTCTGTAATAGTAATTTAATTACAAATAATGATCTAGCTATAGATGTGGCTGAGAATTGTCTGAGCCTCAAGAGTGGTTGACAACTATGATAGCCTGAGATATGGTTGAGAACTGCGCTAACCACTGATGCGTTTGTGGTCTTATCGCACTCAGAACACTTCGAACTTGCTCTATAGATACCATTTTTAGGATACAAATATTTTTTTTTGAAAATATATGGAAAAGTATTTAAATAATCGGGTACATAGGGCTGAGTACCTCGGGACTTCTCCTCAAAACTTTTGACTCACACAACAACCAGCTCACACACCTGTTGTCTAAGGGTCTCATGGAAGTCAAAATCTTAGGTTCGCATTAATTTAGTCTCGCTTCGCTCGATCTTAATATGGAAATTTAACCAAACCTTTAGGACGTAATAACATCTCTAGTTAATAGCGCTCTACCTAACAACAGAAAGCTAGTCAAACGCATAGGGCAGAATAACTTCGTTCTTGATGCTTCGTATATATATATATATATATTATATATATATATATATATATATATTATATATATATATATATATATATATATATATATATATATATACATTTATATAGACTATATATACACCTATATATAGATATATAGCTACATAGTGCCAAATTTCAATCCGATCGCATCATTTTCCTGCGTTTTATGATTTTTCAAAATTTTTGTTGTTATTATTGCGGGTTTATTATTATTATTAATGATTAGGGTTGGAGTCGAGGATAGACCCCATTTGTACTGCGACTGGAAGTCTATTGTACAATCCCCTCCATGGGTCCAGGTCAGAATAATCCTTTTCCCCGGACTAGGTCTTGGATCTTTTTGACTAGTGATTCATTGGTAGAGTCAAACTTAGTGATAGTGCTGCTACCAAAGTTGGAGAACCTTTGAAAGGCTAGAGCTTCACATCTCAGAAGTATGTGAGAGGCAGTTTCGGTTTCCGATGCACAAAGCCCACACTGTGTTACCTTTAAAGATACCAATTATTGCGGGTTAGTGACATCATACAAAATTATTTTTGGAATAAACAAATAAATATTTTTTATTTTTCTTTATGACTTACAGAGCAGAATGCAATTAAAAATTGTCAATTTAAATATAAAAGTAAATAATAGACCACTAAATATAATAAATAATAATACAAATAAATCAAATCAGGATTGATATAAATAATTTTGGCTAATATTGATATTATGATTCCCTATTTAAAAAATAATTAAAATGGTAACAAGGATTATGAGTCAAGAACTCTTTTATATGATTTTTGAATAGTTTATCTGGAAGGCCTTGTATGCTTTTACTTAATGAGTTGAATTATTTGATTCCAAGCACACTGTGCCAGATTTTTTCAATCTAGGAGGCATTGCAATGCTTATAGTCCGAGAGCCGGACCTGAAAAAATGTGACTCATTTTGTACAAATTCAAACTAAATGTTTCTGAAAATATACGTTAAATTATGAAGAAAAAACATAGTCTGCCTATCCAGAGTGGTGATTAGAGGTGGTTATGATTGCACATGCTTAAAATTTTAGAAAATCGCACAAAAACATTATTTAAAGGTGATAAAATGATCTATAGAACCAGTGTTTAATTATCAAAATTGGATTATTGTAATCAAAGTTATGGCTCTTTCAAAATCACCCCCAAAAATGGTTAATTTAAGCAAAGTCAGCGAATTTATTTGGAAAAATATTTGCTTTTTGGCCATTTAACAAATGGCATAACTTTAGTTGTATTTAACCGATTTTTACAAAAAAAAAACACTCGTTTTATAGGAAATTTTATCATGTTTTTCATCATCTTCATGTTTTGCACACGACCAACAGGGAAACATTACCAGAAACCTATATTACGAACCCTTAAAATTATATTTCGAATTTGGTTCGTTTTAAAAGTATTTTTGGGCGTTAAATCAAATAAAACGAGTCCAAAGCCAACATGGCTACGCTAAGTGAGCAAAAAGTCGAAAAACGGTAGTTACATACCAGAAAACCTAAAATGCGGCCAATAGACCATATGTAAAGCCCAAAAATGGACACTTTCAAACAAGACCTGTTTCATTAAGCTGGTTAAGCCAAAGCCGAAATATTAAGCCTCAAAAATTGGCAAAAAAAAACTAAAAATTTGGGTGTCTCGGGAACTAAAAAGTTATTTTTGAAAATGAAGGAGGCTGTGGAAAAAAAATAATGCTAGGCTTTTTGGTCTACCTATGTGTAGGACCAACACAAAAAATAAAATTCTCAATTTTTTTTTTCGAGCAACATCTCTGGATCACTTGAAATGGATTGAACCACCTTTATTTAGCAAAGAGGGCCAAACATCAGTTTCTTTTATTCTTTCTTAATATTTATTTCTCTATTTTGTTTGGTGGTATTTTTTTTAAGTTTTGAGCTACAAAACTTACACAAGAATACTTTCCTCTCATTATTAAGAGCTTTTAATGTCAATTTTAAAGATTAAATTTTTAATAATGACTGCATCAGCAAAGAAGAATTCAAAAACTAATGAGATGGACTGTTTTAAATTAAATGTGGTCAATATTCTTAGAATGAAATCGTCAGAAGAACAAGACTATTTTTCAAGTTATTTAGCTTACAGATGTGGTCTTGATACGAATATCAGAAAACACCCTTGACCATTGCTAGTTAGCGAAAATAATATAATTGAGATTAAAGTAAATGTTAATACTGACATTGGGAAATTAGTATCCGGCTTGGCTTCCCAAAGACCCAAAGTTATTAAGAAAACTTGTAAACAGTGGAGAGAAACTGTGAGACAAGAATATGAGAAAGTGCATGTTTTACTAGAGGACAAATAAATAATTTATTAATGGAGTTTTCAAGCATTGATGCTAGAAGATTTTGCTATAGCAAAATTGCTCTACACCATTTAGTTGGGAAAATTGAGGAAGTCCTTAACAAGAAACAATTAGCATTAGGAATATTTTTGGACATTGAAGGTGCCTTCGACTGTGTTTCTATTGAGTCCATAGTATCTGCTGCTTTAGAACATGGCGTCCACCCAACTCTTGTGGGGTGGATTAATGCTTGCCCATAGGATAATCAGCGCAGAACGTAATGGGACAACAGTTAAGGCTACTGTAACTACAGGTTGTCCACAAGGAGGTGTACTATCTCCTCTACTATGATGTTTAGTTGTAAATAATCTGATAGTGATTTTGCAGAATGAAGATTTTTATGTCCAGGCTTATGCCGACGATATAGCAATGCTTATTAAGGGAAAATTTGTAAAAACTGTGAACTAGGCCAGAGAGTCTTAAATATTGTATAAAAATGGTGCAGAACAAATAAATTATCTGTAAATATAACCAAGACGGTTGTTGTCCCCTTTACTAGAAAAAAGGATTTGAGTGAATCCATAGAGCTATCGCTTAAAGGTGAAACTATCAATCTTTCATCATCTGTGAAATACCTAGGAGTAATTCTAGATAAAAGACTAACTTAGAGTGAGCATGTGGAAGAAAAACTTGACAAAGCAATGGCAGCCTTTCGGTTTGCCGTAGAGCAATTGGTCCTAACTGGGGATTGGAACCAAAAGTTCTATTGTGGATCTATACCAGCATGGTATAGATTTGATCATGGACCAATTTTATCATATGCTTGTGTTGTTTGGTGGTCTAATCTTTTTTTGAAGCAAGCAAAAAAAACTTCAAAAGCTTCAAGGAATCGTCAGCAGAAGTTTACTAGGAGCACTTACTCTAGCTTAAGAGGTGATTTTAAATATTCCTCCTTTGCATTTATACCCCAGACACGAGACTATGTTTACGGCCTATCGACTACACAGTAAAGAATTATGGCAACGCTTCAACGTTGATACTGGGCATACTACCATTCGGTCAAGTGTCACCAATCTCTTGACATCAGTTGATATGCCGCAAGATGTCATGGTTCCACAATGGAACTTTGAGCAAACCTGGTCTTACTCAATACCATCACGAAGTACGTGGGCAAATGTAAGGTTGGATCCTAATGTTCATTGTGAACTGTGGTTCACTGATGGATCGAGAATTATAGACAGCTTTGATGCAGGAATATTTGTGGAAAGCCAAATCATGAAATCTGCATTAGCTTAGGAGCTCACGCTACTGTCTTTCAAGCGGAAGTTTTGCCATTTTGGGATGTGCTCAGGTTCTCTTAAGCGAATCAAGGGTAAACATAAATATTATTTTATACATAGACAGTCAGGCAGCATTGAAAGCTCTTATCAATCCGAAGATCAATTCTAAACTGGTAACGGAATGCAAATTGGCACTTAATAAAATTGGCCTTCAAATTCAGGTAAAAATCATTCGGGTATCAGGACATTACAGAATTAAAGGCAATGAAATTGCTGACCGGCTAGCTCGTTCTGGATCTGGCGAATCGCCCATAAGCCTGAACCTATTATTGGCATCCCAAAATGTCTTCTGTGGTCAACCTGCAACATTCGCTTAGCAATGCCTTTTGTGATGAGTGGCGTAGTTCATTTGGGATGAGACAATCTAGGCTTATGCTTTCTGGTCTTTCTCAAAAACACACTAAGATTATATTGTCGCTAAGCAAGGGAACTTGTCACGACATTACTGGAGTTCTTACAGGACACTGCGGACTCAACAGACATTTAAATCTAATGGGTCTAGTGAATAGCCAGCCCTCTTTGCAAATTTTGTAACAAAGAAGATGAAACGCCATCTCATCTCATTGGGTCATGTCCTGCTCTCAACACACAACGTTGGCTGGATTTCAACTTATCTTTCATTTCTTCTGACCAGCTAGAGAAAATAGAAATTGCGTAGTTAATAAGATTCTGTCGCTCCTCTTTGATTTTTAAACGCATGGGAGAAACACAGTAATTGACTCTAATATATCATATCTATCAATAATTCACAATCTACATTATCTCATTATAGTTATCTTAATATTATCCTATCTTTAATATTATTTCTTATTTCATTATAATATTACTTTATTTAATATCCTGTCCGGAATAGGTACAATGGACCCACATCATTCTAAGTGCTACATTCTAAGTGCCTTGGAAATATTTCCACAGGGAAATTTTTAAAAAATATACGGTTGCTTGGTTATTGAGTAACTTCTAAAGTTATGAAGCATAAATCGGAACCTTAAGCAAATGATTGCTAAGCACGGAGACACGGATTCCAAAGGAAATTCATCCGACATGCGGACCTCTACGCTAGAATTTTTTAATATGCCTAATTTTATATTTTAGCAACTTCGCGAGCCTCTGTGCATATGTAGTTTTAGCGATCTATTAAGCGAAGCGAGACTCTTTGCCTATATTTTGCATATTTATCGCAATCTAGCTATTTATAAACTTAGAAATCTAGCAAGCGAAGCGAGCCTCTTTCCCTACAAGAGCGAAACAAGCTCTTTTTTAATACATCTAATTCTAGATTTTAGCAAGAGTAATTTTGTTGCAACGTATTACTAGTAATTGAGCGAACGTCAGCGAGAGCATCATTAGATTTCCAATTTGTACGATGCTTAACAAAAACATTAGTGGTTCTACGTGTTGCGATATCTAAAAAAACGCCTTTTCTTTAATTCATACTGATACCAGCAAGCGAAGCAAGAACTTTAACAATTTTTTTAAAATTCGTAAATAAGTCTTTTGCCCCTCCCCCCTGCTGCGGAAACGTAAGATTATTGTTTATATTTTTTGATGTAATGTAAAATTATAACCATTCGTTAAAATGAAGGTTTTAATGAATCGTTTCTGTAAGATAGGACGCACGGTTTGGTACCATTTCGCCACCCCCTCCCGTTCCCCCTCCCAGGCTCCCAGGATTGGGGTTTAATTCCGCCACTGAACAGTACAGTAATAAGCAATACGAATAAGAATGTTGTTTTTAAGAAAAAGAAACATACAATTTTCATAATATTCTAAAACATAGACATATGAAAGATTTGGAAAACAAGGAGAGACGAATAAGAAAAATCAAATACAAAATATATAAATACAATATTCATTTTAAAGTAATTTACAAGAAAATTAACGAATTATTTTTTCTGCAAAAATTAAATACATTTTAGAAATAGTAGTTTATGATTAAAAACTATATTATTATTCGCTTATTTATAGTCTAGGTTATTGTAGTTATCAATTCCACTCTTGGTCATTGTAGTTGTCACCCAAATCCAGACGCCAGTCTAACGTGCCGTTGGCGGCGTCGTTAAAGCTCTGTCCGCCTCTGATGGCGATGTTTCCGAGTTTCCACAGTGGACTGCTGTAAACAACGCCTAGAGTGCCACCGTCGCCCTTGGCGAATTCGTTCAAGAGATGATCAACGTAAAGCTCGTATTCTTTACCCTCACCCCATTTGAAGCTGAGTTTGTGGTAGAGTTGACCGTCGACACCAGCTTCGACGCTTGGGTTGTTGCCTACGGAGCCCATCGAGGAAAGCCTTATGCCGATCTTTTTAGCTAAATCGTCCCAGGTAAATGCATCCTGCATAAAATGAAAATGTGGATCATTAAAATTATTTGAGCAAAACTTTCCTTTGAGTTCTTTATAAATGGATATATGGTGAGCACTATTAATAGTAGATTATGAAATTAGGCTGTAAAATGAGATTTCATTGCTACAGATTTTTTTTATTGTCAATAAAATAAAATTAATTACATATATAACTTTACTCATCAATTTCCGCAGCGGCTGTAAGTAAAATTTTACAGCAGGCGGACGTAAAGTAATTATTTTACCGCGTTAGCAATAAAATCGTTATTTACTGTGATTTCTGAGGCTGTGAAGTATACTTAAAACTTATATTTATACTTAACTAACCTACTTTTAAAATACTTAGTTTTTATTTTTTGTATAATATGTATTATTATTATTATTATTTTTGTTTTATTTTATTTTTATTTTTTTTAATTTTTTTTTTAATTTTAAAAATGAAAAGGAAAAAAAATGTTTTGTTTTTAATTAACCAAAATGCATGGAATTTTCACCTTTGAAATGTAATTAAATTTATAAATTAACCAAATATTTGTAAATAAATTATTATGAATGATTAACATTATAAAATAACAAATACTATCTATAAGTTAAAAATACTATCTATAAGGAAAAACAAATAATAGATGAAATATATAGCCGCGCACAAGCTATAGCTTATGCGGCTTTTAAATAATTTATTATTTTCATTAGTTTCATTTGCATATTCCATTGTCAAATAGACTTTTATTATTATATTACTTATAAATGTTTTTATGCTGATTTTATATTATACTGTATGTATGCTTTTAAAATAATAAATAAATCTAAATCTAAAATCTAAATCTAAATACACTTTACAGCCGGCTAGTAAAAAGTTTAAAATATTTTTGACAAGGAGAAGCGCAAACTTTGCGAATTTCCTTTGAAAAATTCGCTACTGGAATAAGTGGGATGGAAGGAGTGGGGCCCGGAAGATTGTCTATAATCCGTTTCAAAGGTTCCTTATTAAGAAAAGACCTAGGACACTTGTTGTGACGTCATAAAGCCGTTTCGCAGAAAACAAATTAAATTGTGAGTCTTCAACTCTATTGTTTTGTGCAGCCAATTCGTTGCTACGTCGCAGCGTCGGCTCTACTAAACTGACATCTGAACGAAGCCGTTTAAGTATCTAATCCCTCCCTCTTTCATACACACATAATGATATATATATATATATATATATATATATATATATATATATATATATATATATATATATATATATATATATATATATATATAATCACGATCATACATACACAATATATGTACGAGATGTGGTTCCTAGACGTTTTTATAATACAAAACAAGATAACGTTCGAACGCTTTATAGGATATGAATGGCACATACCGCAAAAATAAACCTCAAACAAAAATTCTAAATAATTTACTTAACCTCGAAAAGTTATTGGATAAAATTGAAATCAAAACCCTCATGGACTACTAGATATGCTTAAAACAAAAATTCTGTCACGGTTTTCCGCATTTCGGACGAACTTTTATTGGAATGGGTACTTGCTTGCTTAACAAACCTTTTCTTGCTTAAGGTTCCGGTTTATGATTTATAACGCTAGCAGTTACTCAATTCTCAAGCACTTCGCGTAACTAATTTTTTCTGTATTTTTCAAAGGAAATGCGCAGAAGTGTCCTGTTGGTAAAACAAAACTATGTTTTTCAAGGCTCATGTTGGTTTTTTTAAAGGTTTTAGCGCATTTTGTTTAAAAAATGCAGAAAAAAATTATTTACGAGTAGTGCTTAATAATTGAGTTTACGTATCTTTAATGAACACGTAGATACTCTGCCAACACAGCTAATGTATCTATAATGGACACGTAGATACTCTGCCTACACAGTTAATGTATCTACAATGGACACGTAGATACCTGCCCACACAGTGACGTATCTGTAATGGACACGTATATACTCTGCCAACACCCAACACAGTTGACGTATCTGTAATGGACACGTAGATACTCTGCCAACACAGCTAATGTATCTATAATGGACACGTAGATACTCTGCCTACACAGTTAATGTATCTATAATGGACACGTAGATACTCTGCCCACACAGTTGACGTATCTGTAATGGTCACGTATATACTCTGCCAACACCCAACACATTTGACTTATCTGTAATGGACTCGTAGATACTCTGCCAACACAGTTGACGTATCTGTAATGGACACGTAGATACTCTGCCAACACAGTTGACGTATCTGTAAGGGACACGTAGATACTCTGCCTACACAGTTAATGTATCTATAATGGACACGTAGATACTCTGCCAACACAGTTGACGTATCTGTAAGGGACACGTAGATACTCTGCCAACACCCAATACAGTTGACGTATCTGTAATGGACACGAAGATATATCATTTGATACTACCGAGTTTTGCAAAACATGAATAGTTGACGTATCTGTATTGGATACGTCGATATTTTGCAAAGACTGTTACCTGTTAATTTTACCTACCGGATCATTTCCACCTCCAGATTTGCCACCACTGTCAGTTTTGCCGCCATCAGTTTTGCTGCCAGAGTCACTAGCTGCCTTCAGAAGAAAATCTAAAATGCCTTCTTTTTCTACAGATTTTTCTTCCTGCTGCAAAGCACTGGGACGAGCCAATGCCACGCCCAGGCACAGAGCTAATGCTAACACGCACTTCATTCTGAAACCAAAGCCATTAGAAACTATTAATATAACACAGCTAGTCTCTACTCTCTGTTAGTGGATTCATGCGAGTTTAAATTTACTCTTTAATTTTGTCTCAAAAAGCGTGTACAAGTCATTTGAAAAAATAGAAATAATGCTCATAATAATATAAAACTTAGTGCGCATGTTGGTCTTATTTATGACTTTATGCGTGCTAAATCTTAAACCAATCGACCAATTTTTCTACGCGTTATGAATTCTCAAAATGTTTGTTGAGAGAAAAAAGAAAATTGTTTTCTAGATAGGACAACTAAACCTAAAGATTGATTTTGCACGTTCAAACACACGTTGAAGCACACACACACAAAGAGAGACGACTTGGTAAAAACCATTGAGGAGCACTTTCAAACTCCTGAAACGGATAATTCAGCAGACATGCCGGTTCGGAGATTTTTGCAAGCACGAAATATAAAATATTAAATTTGTAAATATATACAAATTTGAATGTGATTGAGCACAAGTGGAGTAAATAACTAGTATAAATAATACTAGGAAACGAAGAAAAGAGTCTCTCCACAAAAATATTAGTTTATTGGCAAAGCATTAATCGGCAATAGTGACTCAGCAAACCTTTACAAAATTCAAAAAAACGTGGAAAAATGTTTTGGTTCCATTGGTTTAAGATTTATCCCGCATATGGTCAGGTCTATGACTAACATATGAGCCAAGTATTATCTTATTATCTGCATTATTTCAATTTTTATCAAACGACTTGTGTACGTTTATTTAAAAAAAAGATAAATGAAATCGAAAAAAAATTTGATTAAAATAAAATTTACGTAATAAATATGTTTACCAAGTTTCGTTTCAATAAGGCAAGTCAAAGGAAGGTAGGTACTGTCTTTGGCCAAAAAACACAACCCACTATAGCTTCTGTCCTCGAAAGTACTCTTTTTTTAGGCCATTTACAATGCCAGTAACTTAGGCCTGTAGCTATTATCTTATTAATAAATCTTCCTTAATTTCCTTTTTTTCTTTTTTTGTTGTAGGTATGTTATAGTAGTTTATCAGTTCAGATTTGTAAGTTTATTTATTTTTAATTTTAATAAAAAATAAGGAAACTCAGACCAGTAGCTACTGTTTTTAGCCAGTAGCTATTGTTTTTAGCCAGAAGCTACTGTCTCAGGCCAGTAGCTACTGTCTTTAGCCAGTAGCTATTGTTTTTAGCCAGAAGCTACTGTCTCAGGCCAGTAGCTACTGTCTTTAGCCAGTAGCTACTGTCTAGCCAGTAGCTACTGTCTTTAGCAGTAGCTACTGTCTTTAGCCAGTAGCTAGTCTTTAGCCAGTAGCTGTCTTTAGCCAGTAGCTACTGTGTTTAGCCAGTAGCTACTGTCTTTAGCCAGTAGCCTGTCTTTAGCCAGTAGCTACTGTCTTAGCCAGTAGCTATGTTTAGCCAGAAGCTACTGTTCAGTACAGTAGCTACTGTCTTTAACAGCCTACTGTCTTTAGCCAGTAGCTATTGTCTTAAGCCAGTAGCTACTGTCTTTAGCCAGTAGCTACTGTCTTTAGCCAGTAGCTATTGTTTTTAGCCAGAAGCTACTGTCTCAGGCCAGTAGCTACTGTCTTTAGCCAGTAGCTATTGTTTTTAGCCAGAAGCTACTGTCTCAGGCCAGTAGCTACACCAGCTACTTTAGCCAGTAGCTACTGTGTTTAGCCAGTAGCTACTGTCTTAGCCAGTAAGCTACGTCTTTAGCCAGTAGCTACTGTCTTTAGCCAGTAGCTATTGTTTTTAGCCAGAAGCTACTGTCTCAGGCCAGTAGCTACTGTCTTTAGCCAGTAGCTGCTGTCTTTAGCCAGTAGCAACTGTTTTTAGCCAGTAGCAACTATTTTTAGCCAGTAGCTACTGTCTTTAGCCAGTAGCTACTGTCTTTAGCTCAGGCCAGTAGCTTCTGTCTCAGGCCTGTAGATACTGTACTATATTTGGCCAAAAAAACTAGTTCATTATAGTTATGCATATCATTTTAGATCATTACTGTCTTTAGCCAGTAGCTATTGTCTTTAGCCAGTAGCTACTGTGTTTAGCCAGTAGCTACTGTGTTTAGCCAGTAACTACTGTCTTTAGCCAGTAGCTACTGTTAGCTACTGTCTTTAGCCAGTAGCTACTGTCTTTAGCTAGTAGCTATTGTTTTTAGCCAGAAGCTACTGTCTCAGTACAGTAGCTACTGTCTTTAGGTAGCTATTGTCTTTAGCCAGTAGCTATGTCTTTAGCCAGTAGCTACTGTCTTTAGCCAGTAGCTACTGTCTTTAGCCAGTAGCTACTGTCTTTAGCCAGTGCTACTGTCTTTAGCCAGTAAGCTACTGTCTTTAGCCAGTAGCTACTGTCTTAGCCAGTAGCTACTGTCTTTAGCCAGTAGCTACTGTCTTTAGCCAGTAGCTATTGTTTTTAGCCAGAAGCTACTGTCTTTAGCCAGTAGCTACTGTCTTTAGCTCAGGTAGCTTCTGTCTCAGGCCTGTAGATACTGTACTATATTTGGCCAAAAAAACTAGTTCATTATAGTTATGCATATCATTTTAGATCATTACTCTTTAGCCAGTAGCTATTGTTTTAGCCAGAAGCTACTGTCTTTAGCCAGTAGCTACTGTCTTTAGCCAGTAGCTACTGTCTTTAGCCAGTAGCTACTGTCTTTAGCCAGTAGCTACTGTCTTTAGCCAGTAGCTACTGTCTTTAGCCAGTAGCTACTGTCTTTAGCCAGTACTGTCTTTAGCCAGTAGCTACTGTCTTTAGCCAGTAGCTACTGTCTTTAGCCAGTAGCTACTGTCTTAGCTATAGCTACTGTTCAGGCCAGTAGCTTACTGTCTTAGCCAGTAGCTACTGTCTTTAGCCAGTAGCTACTGTCTTTAGCTCAGGGCCAGTAGCTACTGTCTTTAGCTCAGGCCAGTAGCTTCTGTCTCAGGCCAGTAGATACTGTACTATATTTGGCCAAAAAAACTAGTTCATTATAGTTATGCATATCATTTTAGATCATTATAGATAAGCACCTGGGAATGAAACTAATTAATTTACTACCTGAGGACGTCCGAGTACGAAACGCGTTGCAGTTTAAATTTGGCCAATTTTATATTCTGAGGATGAGCTTAGAAAATCCGATATAATGAGGGAAATTATAGTAAGGTACCAAGGTACCCGCACTTTCATTTATTTTGCTTGTTACCACCTTCTGTCTAAATAATATTATTACAATTATCTAAATGAATCAGCTGCAGTCAATGACATACCTATGAAAGATAAGTTTAACATTATTTTTCGTTCCCATATAACGTCTACAGGTCGGTGAAAATGCCCTATCGTGTCGTCTCTAATTTTAGTGAGTTATTAATTGCTTTAGCAAGTAAATAAAATAATTAACAATAAATAAAATAAAAACTCCAAATAGTAAAAATAGGTTTGTTATCAGAGTATTCAAATACTTGTGACAACCAATTTAAACGATTAAATGCAATAAAAGAGCGATTTCGTGAGATTGTTTTAACTAAAATTAATTAAAAATTAAAATTAATTAAGAATAAATAAAATAAAAACTCAATACTGTGATTTTTGACTTCTTATCAGTTTATTCAAAAACTCGAGACAACCCACTTATAAGATTTTTTTTATCTTCCTTTTAATTAATTAAATTAAACATATTGATAAAAAAATTTGAACGTAAGACAGAAAAAAGAAAAAAAAATTGGCGTCAAGGTACGCAAGCCGGGCGAATTTCTTTTGGAATACTTGCTTTTTTGCTCATCGATCCAGTTTTTTCTCTGGTTGCTCAGGTTTTTTTTTGGTTTTTGCTTCATAGTCAATAAATTTTAACTTAGTTATAAAATTAAAAAATAATTGATTTTAATAAATCAATTATTCTTGATTGATTTTGATAAAGGATTGATTTTTGATTTTATTTCCTTAGTTCCCTACGCTAGTTGATAGAGTTTTTTAACTTTTCGTTTGATATGTTTCCCTTTTGTTTTATTTCAATTCACTTACTTTCTTTAGCTACTCTTTTAATGGCTTTTATTTTTTACGTTGAATGACGATGAAGAATTTTAATTCTTTGATTTTTAATTGTAATTTACAACCTTAATTTTATTACATCAATATGCCCCGATGACTAGGGGGCGAAATAAATTTTAGTATATGGAGTAAGGAGTGTTTTTTATATGTATTCCTTATAGTGTCTTTTTTAAATACATTATTGAAGCTAAATTAAATTTTTAGCCAATTTTCATTATAAAAAAACTCTTCATTTTACAGATTTAATGCTTACCCCCGGCAAGCATTTTTTAGCTTTAGCCCCGGCTCAAGGCTTTGCTTTTTAGGGGTCTCCAAAAATAAATTGTTGTAACACATGTTAAAAAAAAAATATTTATAATTATTATTGGAGAAATAAAATATTTATTATTTGTTTATTATTTATTTACTTAGCAAACTGGGTGTGTACATGTGTGTGTGTGTGTGTGTGTCTGTAATCATCGTAGCTTCCAGCGCATTTATGCTAGAGAGTTGAAACTTGGTGCAAAAATCAATCTTTAGTGTTCTTTACGTCATAAAGAACATACTTTTATGACCAGTTGAGTCATTAACTGGCACAATTGACTCAGCAAAAAATGCGAAAATTAATTACTCGCGAAAAACTGTTTTGATCTATTTGAGATTTAGCATGAATGTAGTTTTATATTAGACCGACATATGTGTCAAGTTTCATCTCATTATCAGCGTTAGTTTTAATTTTTCGAACGAATTTTACAAAAAAAAAAAATATCAAAAATATCAAAATTATGTGATTAGGTTTAAATTTAGTACAAATGCATCTTTTTACCTAATAAATAATTTTACTAAGTATATTTACGGTTTTTGTTGGATCGTAAAAGTTAAGCAGAATTGATCGAGGTCATTGCCTAGATGGGTGACCACTGGGAATAATAAAATGTATCACTGTTTGACGTTGAGCGAAGCGAATCTCTAGTAGTTATGGTGGGCGTAGCGAATCCGATGTGGCAAGGGAAAGTTTCGTTGTTGCCGGTATCCGATTTTTTAAATATGTCTCAGAATAAAATATAAAAATCAAGCAAATTTGTTACACTCAAATTACAATCCTAAATATCCTTCCCCCTCTTTCATTTCATTTTCCTAATTGTTGGTTTTCTAATTTTATTATATTTGCCCTTTTGATATTTAGCTAGATATTGTTCTGGTTTATTAAGATGAGAGATTTTAATTAGATTTATGTATTTATAGTTGAAAGTTTATTCTGAGCCTATGCTTGCTTTGGTTCCTAGCCTAGTCAGTCTAACCTTAGCTTGTCTCCTGGCGTGATTTTGTAATAAACAGTTATGACTTTTATATGTGTTAACATTTTATGTATTTTTGCGGATTCTTTTTGTTAATTATGAGAGTTCTTTAGTTTAGTTACTTAACTTGAACTTTAGTGTAACTTTAAAGACAGAAGAACTTTAGTGTAACTTTAAAGATATAGAAGAACTTTAGTGTAACTTTAAACATAAAGAAGAACTTTAGTGTAACTTCAAAATATAGAAGAACTTAGTGTAACTTAAAAGATATGAAGAACTTTAGTGTAACTTTAAACATAAAGAAGAACTTTAGTGTAACTTTAAAAATATAGAAGAACTTTAGTGTAACTTAAAAGATATAGAAGAACTTTAGTGTAACTTTAAAGATATAGAAGAACTTTAGTTGTTATTGACTGATTTTCGGAAGTGACAGTATATTTGCCTATTAGAATAATTATGTCAACTAATATTTGGAATGTTTGTACATCAACTTTACCAAAATACCTTTATATTGGAAAGATTAGCATAGTTTTAGTTTTAAATATATTCCTAGCTCATAGTTGTAAGATAGATATAAGTTCATATCATATAAGTTCATTGTCTGTCTGAACTTCAGCGGTCGGGATAATTTTTGGTTACTTGAAGAACCACCTAATTTTGGATTTGCTGCTTCTGATAGATATTTTTATAAATGTCTTGAGTTCTACACTGACGAGCTTAAGTATCGCCTGATCTTGGAACATAAATACTATAATGTGCTACACCTTATCTTGGACTGCTAACTTTGGACCCAAATTGTGACCAAAAAGTATAATAGTGAATTCATTTCTTGTCACGCTAAATTAATAGTAGTGATACAACTACATGGACTGTAGGATAACTTGTGATACGTTAGTAGTAGACTATAATGGTCTAAAAATAGCTGATCCAAGATCTTTTGATCTTACCTTATTTTGTTGGAGATAATATAGAGTACGGACCGAATTTGGAAAACTATTGAATTTAGAATCCGCCGTGAAAGTTTTATTTTGTTTGCCGAAGTTTAGTTTCTTTTATTTATTTAAAAGATGATTCTTGGATTGGATATTTTTACTTATTTTTCATTGCAAATTTGTATTTATGAATTTTCTTTTTATGCAGAGAGTACTGCTTTATTTTTCTTTTTTAATCCACTAACCATCTTTAAGATTTTATATCTTCACAAGTGTAAATTTTTCACCTAATTATTCAATTAAATGTATTATTTTGGATATTGGTCTTGTCATAAATACCTAATTTTAAGTTAGTCGTAAAGGTTTCAGAGCAAGAATGCCAGATCTTGTTGTTTAGTAGTATTGTGATTTGTAGCTGGATGTGGCTGTTATCCATAGGTAGATTTATGCCTCTCAAATTTGCCTCATTTAACAAATTTTCCGACTCTCAGAGCCTTACCCCATACCTGAATTTAGCTAGTTACTCTTTAATCATTGTCCATTAATGTTAAAGTTAATACAGCTAATAAGTTAATAATAAAGCTAAACCCTTTAGCCACAATAATAAAATATTGTCATTTTTTTATTTTTTTTGTAATTAATTTATTTTTAATTAATTCTTCTTTTTTTTAGGTACCCAAGAATTTCTTTAATTTGCTTTTGAAGGTATTGGGCAATAGTAAGAATGTGAACAGGTAAGCAAAATAAGATATTTATATCCTATTGTACAAAGAAATATGTATTATTAATACAAATTTTCCAATTATATTAACGAGCTTATATTTACGTAATTATTTTTATGAGCTCAAGGCTCGTGTCGCGCACAAGCCTTGCGCTTATGCGACACAAATGGTCAATATATGTTATTTTATTTATTTATAATTTGTAATTTAATCATTGTAAACAGGTAGATACATTATTTATACATAAATAAACGATGTATTATTTTTATTATTTATTATATGTATTAATAATAAATCTAATTTATTTTTAAGTTAAGATTATTATCAATTTTACTATATTTATTTTTTTTATCATTTCTTTAACTTTCCTTTTTTGTCAATTAGGTTCGTTTTGTAGAATTCGGGTATTGTCAAATTCAAAACTGTGTCCTGTATTATGTTTGTGGTTAGAAAGACCAGTATTATTTTTATCTTTTTTGCAGTCATATTTATGTTGGGCAGTCTTTTATTTAGGTGCTGTTTTTTTACCTTTATAATATTGGGGACATTGAGGGAATAAGCTCCATTTACTGTAATTTAATAAGGAACCCTTAAATCTCGAAATTCTTAATTTAGTTTAAACCATTGTTTTACAACTAAAATTATTGGTAACACTGATTTTTTTATTTCCTTTATGACATTTTGAATTCTTCAATGTAACAGTTTTTAACGGTTTTTTTTTAAACATAGCTTACCAAACCATACCAAGGTGCAATATGAAGTAGTTTGTGAAATTGTTTTTTTATTTTATAATTTATATTTTTAAACTCTAATAATGACTAATTTTTAGGCGAAAGCTTAGTTAATTATTATATTTAAAAAAATATATAATTCTAATTAAAGAAACGAACAAAGCTTATAATCAAAAAATAAAAATTTATAATAAATTAGGAGGCTTTTTTATAAAAGTAGTCTTATAATTTTTCTTTAATAATTTTCTATAATTATTAATTAATTTCTTTCTTCTTTAATAATTTATATTAATTATTGTATAATAAAAGAGAAATAATGTTAACTTACTCAGTTATCACTTGTCCGATGTGATACTAACTAATCAAATCTTGTGCGCCAAAGTAATCAATATATTTAATTAGCACACTTGTAAATTTAATTACCTTATCTCTGTACTTATCAGTAAATTTGTTAATTACTCCGTATCAATTGATGTTGTCTGTCTGTGTGTGTGAGTCTGATGTTATCTATATGTGATAACTCCCTATGTTATTTGTATTAGCGAATAATGGGTGTCATAGACACACAGAGACGTTAGTCACCGTGACTAACGTCGGTTGTGACATGCATTACCGACGTTATGTGTGTGTGAGTCTGTGTATGTTTGTGACACGCATAACTCCTGATGGTATATGAGTGTGAGTCTAACTCCTGATGTGTGTTCTCTGTGACACGCATAACTCCTGATGGTATATGAGTGCGAGTCTCTGTGTGTTTGCGACACGCATAACTCCTGATGTTATCTGAGTGTGAGTCTCTGTGTGTTTGTGATACGCATAACTCTTGATGTTATCTGAGTGTGAGTCTCTGTGTGTTTGCGACTCGCATAACTCCTGATGTTATCTGAGTGTGAGTCTCTGTGTGTTTGTGATACGCATAACTCCTGATGTTATCTGACTGTGAGTCTCTGTTTGTTTGTGACGAACATAACTTCTGATGTTATCTGAGTGTGAGTCTCTGAGTGTCTGTGACACGCATAACTCCTAATGGTATCTGAATATGAGTCTCTTTGTGTCTGTGTAAATCCTGTTTGTGTCACGTAAATCCTGATGTTAACTGAGTGTGAGTCTCTGACACTTTATGACAAGCATACCTTCTGATGTTATCTGAATGTCTATGACACGCATAACTCTTGATGTTATTTTTTATATGAGTCTCTGTGTGTCTATGACACGCATCACTCCTGATGTTATTTTTTTATATGTGTCGCTGTGTTATAACATTATATATATATATATATATATATATATATATATATTATATATATATATATATATATATATTATATATATATATATATATATAATATATATATATATATATATATATATATATATATATATAATATATATATATATATATATATATATATATATATATATATATATATACACACATATATATATACGTATATAGTCATAGTCTCTGTGTGTCTATGACACGCATCACTCCTGATGTTATTTTTATATGTGTCGCTGTGTTATAACATATATATATATATATATATATATATATATATATATATATAAATATATAATAATATATATATATAATTTATGCCCTGCTTAATTTGGCCGCTGGGAGTAAGAGTGATACCAATCGAAGTTGATATATGATAGCCCGAAAAGGGGTCTAAGAACTTACCAAATACTTAATTAATGAGCGCCAGGTGCTTTAACCCACAATGAGGGAGGGATAATAACCAACCCTCCAGAGCTATTAAAAATGAATTAACAATATTGCTTAAGATACGACCTGGATAACTTAATCTAAGTACTCAATAAAACAGATTGTGTGATTTGATGTTTATAATTAAACCAAATTTAATAAAATTCTGGCGCGGTGGTCCGCAAATCGGGCGAATTTACTTTGGAATGCGTGTTTCCGTGCTTAACAAAAATCCTGGTAGGAACGACAATTGTTTATAGTTATTTTACATAATATAAGTTTACAACTACAAAATAATTGGTTCGCATGTGGGGCGAATTTCCTTTGGATGCGTGTTTCCGTGCTTAACAACAATCTTGGTTGGAATGATAATTTTTATAGCTTTTTACATTATATAAGTTTAGTTTACAACTACTAAATACATAATTCCGGCGCGGTGATCTGCTGTCGGGCGAATTTCATTTAGAATGTGTGTTTCCGTGCTAAACAACCCATTTCTTGCTTAAGGCACCGGTTCATGCTTTAGAACCTAATAGTCAAAGAGCCGCAGGCCTGAAAAATGTGACTGACTTTTTACAACTTCAAACCAAATCATTCTGAAAATATACCTTAAATTATGAAGGAAAAGCATAGTCTGCCTATCCAGAGTGGAGCCTTTCATATGATTACGCATGCTCAAAATTTTAGAAAATCGCATTAATTTCAATTTTCTTGTAATAAGCGGTTCCCTGCAGGTCGTGTGCAACATGAATGGATCATTTTTGAAAGCTGATAAAATTCCCTATAAAACGAGTGTTTTTTCGTCAAAATCGAATAACTAAAAATGAAGTTATGACATTTGTTATATGACCGAAAAAATGCATGAAAAGTCAATATTTTTCAAAGATATTCACTGACTTTGCATAAAGTAACCATTTTTTTGGTGTTTTTGAAAGAGCCATAACATGGGTTGTAGTCATCTGATTTTGATGACTAAACACTCGCTTTATAGGGAATTTTATCAGCTTTAAAAAATAGTCTCTTCATGTTTTGCACACGACTTACAGGGAGCCACTTATTGCAAGAAAACTTGGCATTAATGCGATTTTATAAAATTTTGAGCATGCACTAACATATGAAAGGCTTCACTTAGGATAGGCAGACTATGGTTTTCCTTCATAATTTAAGGAATATTTTTAGAATAATTTGGCTTGAAGTAGTACAAAATAAGTCACATTTTTTCAGGCCTGGCTTTTGGACTATAAGTTACTTAATTGAAGATTTGATCTTCCGGTGGTGACCGCGTCAATGTAGATGAAGAAAAACATCTACATTGACGCGGTCACCACCGGAAGACCTAAATCTTCACGACAATAACCGCGGAAGCCTACGCAGTTTATTAGTTACTTAATTGTTAAGCACTGCTCGTAACTCATTTTGTCTGTATTTTTCAAAGGAAATGCGCATAATTATCCATTTGGTTATACAAAACAATGACTCTAAAATTAAAAGTACGCACTATTATTTGCACTAGTTTAAAGCTTAGTTACTTATCTTTAAGCCTAGTCAGTCATCTTTATAGGTTTTTGCGCATTTCCTTAGAAAAATACAGACAAAATGAGTTTACGAGCAGTGGTTGACAATTGAGTCAATTGTCAATCCTCCAGTCCGAAGCTGGGAGGATAAGCGTAACGAAAATTTCGAAAAATAAAAAAAAAACGCGGAAAAACAATGCAATCGATTGAAATTTGGTACGTATGTGGCTATGTATAAAATTTACATGTGGGCTCTCATCTAATTATCAGCATTACTTCAATTGTTATCAAATGACTTGGGTACGTTTTTTAAAAAATTGTAAAAAACGGAAAATCCTCCAATTGAGTTGAAATTCGGTACAAATGTATACGTAATAAATAAGTACTCTAAATTTCGTAAGTAAGTATACTACTTAGTATATTATCAGTATGGAAGTTAAGTAGTATCGAGCATGATAAGTACCTGAATGAGTTATTGCTGGGTATGAAACGTATGTTTTTACTATCTGAAGACGAGCAAAGCGAGTCCGAAGATGTTTTGTTGTTTAATTTAACGAATTGTATATTCCTTGTATATAAGATAAGAATAAGAATGCTTTATTGTGTTTTTTTTTAAAAATAGATATAAAATAATTTAAAAACCAACTTAACTTAAAAAGGAGATAAAATTAAAATCATACAAAAAAAACCAAAAGGGGGGTAGTCAAAAGTTATTTTTTTTAAGGAAAAAATACTTTGTTCTTCCCTACCTCCCTTATATATATTATATATATATATATATATATATATATAATATATATATATAATATATACTGTATATACAAGGAATATCCTTGTATGTATTTGTATATACCTGCTTACGAGTCCGAAGCAGGTGGGATTAGCGTAGCGAATCCGATTCTATGAGGAAAAGTTCTGAGATACCCCGTACCTGATTATTTAGCATGGTTTAAGATCCGTAATTACCGGCGATCTTGATTGTGACTGCTGTGCCAATATTATTTTAATCATGCATATAGACCAAGAGCCCAGGGGTGTTTTGTTAATAAAAAGGTAATGGCTGGAACCGGTCTCAATTTTCGTAAATATCTTCCTGAACAGGATCTGCAATTCTGCCGACTCGTATCGGATGGGTGTACCAGGCAGAACGCACTTTACATGTCAAATTTACCACCGAAGTTTATAAAAAGTGTAATGGCTGGAACCGGTCTCAATTTTTCGTAAATATCTTCCTGAACAAGGATCTGCAATTCTGCCGACTTGTATTGGATGGGCGTCCCAGGCAGAACGCAACTTTACAGGTCAAATTTACCACCCAAGTTAACAAAAGTGTAATAGCTGGAACCGGTCTCAATTTTTCGTAAAATACCTTCCTGAACAAGGATCTGCAGTTCTGCCGACCGTATCGATGGGTGTCTCAGGCAGAACCTTTGACCCCTAAAGTGCGTTCTGCCTGGACACCCATCCGATACGAGTCGGCAGAATTGCAGATCCTTGTTCAGGAAGGTATTTACGAAAATTGAGATCGGTTCCAGCCATTACACTTTTTATTAACAAAACACCCTGGGCTCTTGGTCTAATAGCGGGACTAATTATAAAAGTTTATAAGTTGCGGGTGGGAATGAGGGAGTGGGCGCGAATTTCTAAGTTCACCGGGGGCGCTTAAATACCCAAGTCTGCCCCTGGTGCGTCTAATGGTAATATCAATACACTGTAATGTGTTTCTAATGGTAGTTTTATACATTATCGCGAGAACCTATAGTACGGCACACGACTAAAATCAGTTGACAGCGTGGAAATATAATACGAGGGAGCCAATGAGGTTAGCCTGGATGTTAAACCACGGCCTCAATTTCAAAGCAGGCCAACCTTATTGGTCTCTCAACACTGTTTTCTCACGCTGTCAACTGATTTTAGCCGTATGTCGTACTATATTAATAATAATGATATATTATTCCAATGAGTAGAGTATATGCCAGTATAGTATACGCCTAATACTATACTCCTTGCTGTGACCATTATAATAGTTATACTTTCTAAGAAATGGTACATTTAAATGAATATACTTAAATATAAATAAACCAAAACTGAGGGGAACTTGGTAAGGAAGGAGATACGAATAAGAATAGTTAAATAAAAAAATATATTAATACAATTTTAATTTTAAAGTAATTTACAAGAAAATTAAGGATTTATTTTTTCTGCAAAAATTAAATAACATTTTAGAAAAAGTAGTTAATAAATAACAAATATTAATATTTGGTTAAATAATCTCTTGGTGATTGTAGTTATCACCTAAATCCAGACGCCAGTCTAACGTGCCGTTGGCGGCGTCGTTAAAGCTCTGTCCGCCTCTGATGGCGATGTTTCCGAGTTTCCACAGTGGACTGCTATAAACAACGCCTAGAGTGCCGCCGTCGCCCTTGGCGAATTCGTTCAAGAGATGATCAACGTAGAGCTCGTATTCTTTACCCTCACCCCATTTGAAGCTGAGTTTGTGGTAGAGTTGACCGTCGACACCAGCTTCGACGCTTGGGTTGTTGCCTACGGAGCCCATCGATGAAAGCCTTATGCCGATCTTACCAGCTAAATCGTCCCATGCATCCTGTACAAATGGATAAATAGTAAAGGTTTAATAGTAGATAATTTAATTGGGCTGAATAATGAAGCGTTTTCTAGGGACACTGAATTAAAAAGAAATATTGTAAATACCATTTGAGGGCACGGCAGTGCCACCGCTATTTTTAGCGGTCACTGGTGTACCATTCTTTATAGGATGCATCTCGAGGCTATTTTTACCCTCTCGTATCTTTTTATTAAGAACATTTAAAAATATAATTTTAATAGTAACTAAAAGATCTTTTTGAGCTGATGCATTTTACCGAATTTCAAATTTTTACTATTCTCAGGTGTAATGATATAATGGCTCACTCATATAATTTGACACTTACTCACTCATCAAAATTATGAGGCCTAGATAAATGATGATGTGAAAATTAATGAAAAATTGTCAAAATTTAACATTTTAGTTCCTTCAATACCCAATATGTTCTACCTAAGTTAAAAGGTAATCATAACCTCAGTTTTACGTGTAAAGAAAAATTTTTGACAACTAGCGCTACCTAGTAGAGAACACCAAAACTAAGAATTTCGAAAGTTTAATTTTGACCGAACATAACTAAATATTTTCACGCAATTTATCTATTGTTTAGTTAAAGAAGATAGAACTGTTAGTAATAAGTCAGTGTCAGTGGTGTAATATTTTGTAACTAATTAGTTATTTAATAATATTTATTGGCGTATTTTTGTAAGGAAAAATATTCAAGCAATTTCAAGGAATGAAATCCCAATAAAAATACATGCATGTACAAAGAGCCAAGTCTAGCGTAAAAAGTTGTGAGATCATTGAACAAGCCAAATCGTAGATACCCAATAATAATTTTTCCTGAGTTTTTTTCCCGCGTACTTTTTTTCCTAGATTCATGAGGTCTTGCCTCATGACCTGAGAAAGAGTTCGCAAGTTATCGTCTAACAAAAAACATCTAGGAACTCTTACATACATACAAACATAAACACACGCGTGTACACACACACCCACACACAAGTATATGTATATTATATATAATATATATATATATATATATATATATATATATATATATATACTATACATATACATATATATTATATTATATATATATATTATATATATATATATATATATATATATATATATTTATATAATTATATATATTATATATATATATATATTTATTTATTTATTTATATGTATATAACGTTTCTGGAACTAATATTTGTCCTATTTAAACCTATTAACGTTTTCCAAAATAATGCTGCTTCTTTTGCTACCGCTGCATTTTGCTGGCGCTGCAAAAATCCTGCTTACCCTTTTTGTGGATCGGAAGGTATAGGTATCCAAGGTTATTATTTTTTTGTCTATACCTCGTGATTCGTTTAGGTTTTATTTTATTTGTTCGGGAAGATGTTAAAAAGCTTAACTTAAAAGTAAAAAAAAAACAACTCGATAACCATAACCTTATGCAGCGGAATTAATAAAGCATATCCGATTTTACTGCGTGTTTTGCTTAATCGTTTATTCCCGCTATAAAGTTAAAATCCCAGCGGCTATCTGAAAACGATGTATGATAGAATGAACCTACAGCTAAACGTATTTTTTTATAGGGCCTCTGAAATGGTTTTATGCATAGAGATATTATTACTAGAGGAGCCCTATAGGTTAAATTTTGAAACAACGAAAAAGTAACCTGACCACTTTCGCTTATAAACATAATCAAATAATCAGTACAAAATTACTATATCTTACACATTAAAACGTTAAAAATACAAATCAAAACACAACCAATGAACGGGAAACCTAAATAATTAATTATAACCTTAACTCACTCTTGAAGGAGGTTTCAATGATGTTACACACAGCCCTTGAGAGCCACAAAAAGATGTTTTAGGTCTCTAAATGTATTTAGATAGGCTATGCCTCCTCTAGTATATATCTCTATGGTTTAATGACACACTCAGTACTTCAAGTCCCGCCATGCTATTAAGAAATTTTTTCAAATAAAATTCACCAATACCATAGCTAAATACTGGTATGGATTAATTTAATCATTTTATCTCCAGACGGTATATAATACGAAATTTAATGACTAGATTTAAGAGAGTAAAGAATCACTTTTCACTTCCAAGGGAGTAAAAAGTACTTTTTACTCCCTTGGGAGTAAAAGAAACAGTTGCCAACTTAACTTAATAATCGACAAAATAAGTAGTATATAATTATTTTTATTTGAAAACTAAGATACCTATAAATAAGAAGATATACAAGAATAAGATGTATAAAAAAAGAATATAACATTAACAATAATTTTAAGTAGAACTAGTGTACTGCTAATAATAATATAAGAATAAATAATTTAAAAAATAAAAACTAGTTCTTTATTTAAAAGTAAAAAAAAATAAGTTGGCTATCCTGATTTTTTAAAATCATTTTAAGATTTGCATACTCATTGTTTTTTTTCGACAAAATATCATTAAATCAATGTTTTTTTTTAGTTTAAAACCTTAGCTTTAACTGTTTAACCTGTCTTAAACTTTTATAATTAGATCAAATATTACTTATAACTGCTCTAATATTCTACTCTAATATTTCAATTATGTCAGATACTATTGTTTGTGATATTGACGAACTTTTTAACAATACACCTCATGACATTGCTATTGAAGCGAACTTGGTAAAAGAAAACTTGTTACCAACGAAATCGAAAAAGTTATATGATAAAGCAAGTAACAATTTTAAAAGTTGGTGTCATGATCATAATATACAACAAGTAAGTGAAAATGCATTGCTTGTTTATTTTAATAATGAATGAAAAACAAAACAAGCGTCAAGTCTTCTGTCACTGTATTCAATGATCAAATCATCTTTGCTTTGTGAGAGAAACTTTTAATATCAATAGCTATGCATCATTAATAGTGTTATTAAAAAGAAAAAAACAAAGGTTATGTTGCAAAGAAAGCGAATGTTTTTACTAAGAATCAAGTTGAAGACTTTTTGCATAATTCATCAAACTACGAGTTTTTTATGATAAAGGTAAGATAATTTTCAGTTGAAAAATCTTGAAAAAAGAAATTCTTACTTTAGTTTAAATGTCGACGTCTGGAGATAAAATCTTGTATGCACCTTGGGAGTAAAATGCCATTATTCCCTCACAATAATTTCCTCCCTCGGCTTCGCCTCAGGAGTTAAACAAATAAATACCTCGGCTTCGCCTCAGGATTTAAATCCTTTGGTTCCCTCGGCTTTTGCCTCAGGAACCAACATAATGCTCAGGGGAATAATGACATTCTTTACTCCCTTGGTGCATAAATAACTATTATTTAACCTTTTGAAGGGAAGTTAAATCTGTCTGAAAATTTATATAAAAGAGGTAAGTTAGAAAGTAGAAGTCAATCCACATCTACAATAAATCAAAGACGTTTTGAACACAGACCTGACATGGATTGTTACTAAGTCCAGTTGTAAAATTAAATTAATTCTAGCTTTGGTAAAAGTACTCTACCAAATCTCCTACCATGCTCCTATCACTTAATATTTCAACTTACGGATAGTGCTTTATTTGAGCCTTTATCGGCAACTTCTTCCTTAAGGAAATCTAAAATGCCTTCTTTTTCTACAGATTTTTCTTCCTGCTGCAAGGCACTGGGACGTGCCAATGCCACGCCTAGGCACATAGCTAATGCTAACACGCACTTCATTCTGAAAGCAAAGCCATAAAATGCATTAACATAATACGGATAGTTTTGGTAGAAATCCACCTGTTGAGTCATGTTAGAATTTAAGTTTAAGTTCTGGTTACGGATCTGGCAAGTTAAACTGAGAGGTACTTAGTTAAAACTTACCATAATATACAGGGTGACTTAATCTAAATGGGACAAAATAAAAATCTTGATTCTATGGACCAGGATGAACAAAAAATGTCATGTAAGCATAAGGTCAGTTCTCAATAGTTCTCTAAAAAAAATCAGCACTTATTTACTTGGTTTCCAACCTCAGTTTATCTGAAAAAAATCTAGTGGATTTGGGTATAGGAACTAGGAGGTCTGTCTAAACTCCATTAAAATCCCTCAGTTTTGATTTGTAATGGAGTTAAGACTTTAAGAAATTACAAGTTTTTTGCTTAGAGAACAAAAATATTTTGTACTTTTCCTGGTACTTGTTTACTTGGGTCCCAATTTTATGTTGGGAACTATGGGTACTTTCGCACTATATTATCTTATTTAATTAATTATCAATCTATTCTTTTTCCCCCCTTCTCAACCCCATGCAAAAGCCCCTTTGCTTTTCAACATCCCCTATTAAGATTGTTAAATCATTTCTTTTATATAATTTAGTAAATATATTGTCGGTACCCAAGTGAATAATTGCCCTATATCGCCATATTTACTTGGGTCCCAACTTTATGTTGGGAACCAAGTAAATAAGTACCAAAAAATCAATATATCGAATTATTCCATACTTCACTGTCTAATTCTCTAAAACGATCTACAACTTGAAAACTACTAAAGCTAAAGAAATGCGGGTTTCACTATTCTAAAGGACATTAGATTCCCTTTAAAATGGTATACTTTATGAAGCAATCATCACAATTAAAATTTATCTTATGTGCATTTAAAATAAACAATTTTATTGGTACAAAAAATGTAAAAATTTTTAAATGCCTAAATCTTCGATACTTGTCCACTCATAGTTTAAATCTAAAAATCTTTAAAACAGCCTCATTCCATACCCTTTAAAATGATATAACATAATCTATGGCTTGTTTTTAACTTTAACCGAGATATTCTAAAAAAACTTGATGTAAGTCGCTTAGATGTCAAATTATTCACAATGTAAACAAAGACATTTACATTTAAATTATGTCAATTTGATTGACAAAACAAACTTTATTTTATTAGTTATAATTACATTATTAATTATTCTATGTTTTCTTAATCATAGAAAAAAATAATAACCCCCCCCCCCACTACCATATAGCTTAAAAAAACTTAATATCTCTATAATAAAACAAATGCAAAAAAAACATTCCTTAGCATTAATAATTAATTTAAAAAAAATATTTTAAATGCAAATAAATTAAAGTTTAATTGTAATGATTGCGACATAAAGTATACGATTTTAAAGAGAATTTAATGTCTTTTAGAATAGTAAAAACCGCATCTATTTAGCTTTAGTAGTTTTCAAGTTCTAGAGAGACTAAAGTAATACTTCTCTAGCATTTAGATAATCAAAAGGTTCTGAGGTCAAGCGTAAAGAGACCAAAGTATTACTTCTCTAGCCTTTAGATAATCAAAGTTCTGAGGTCAAGCGTAGAGAGACCAAAGTATTACTTCTCTAGCCTTTAGATAATCAAAAGGTTCTGAGGTCAAGCGTAGAGAGACCAAAGTATTACTTCTCTAGCCTTTAGATAATCAAAAGGTTCTGAGGTCAAGCGTAGAGAGACCAAAGTATTACTTCTCTAGCCTTTAGATAATCAAAAAGGTTCTGAGGTCAAGCGTAGAGAGACCAAAGTTACTTCTCTAGCCTTTAGATAATCAAAAGGTTCTGAGTCAAGCGTAGAGAGACCAAAGTATACTTCTCTAGCCTTTAGATAATCAAAAAGGTTCTGAGGTCAAGCGTAGAGAGACCAAAGTATTACTTCTCTAGCCTTTAGATAATCAAAAGGTTCTGAGGTCAAGCGTAGAGAGACCAAAGTATTACTTCTCTAGCCTTTAGATAATCAAAAGGTTCTGAGGTCAAGCGTAGAGAGTATACTTCTCTAGCCTTTAGATAATCAAAGGTTCTGAGGTCAAGCGTAGAGACCAAAGTATTACTTCTCTAGCCTTTAGATAATTAAATGTTTCTGAGGTCATGCGTAGAGAAACCTAAGTAATACTTCTCTAGCCTTTAGATAATTAAATGTTTCTGAGGTCAAGCGTAGAGAAACCTAAGTAATACTTCTCTAGTCTTTAGATAATTAAATGTTTCTGAGGTCATGCGTAGAGAAACCTAAGTAATACTTCTCTAGTCTTTAGATAATTAAATGTTTCTGAGTCATGCGTAGAGAAACCTAAGTAATACTTCTCTAGTCTTTAGATAATTAAATGTTTCTGAGGTCATGCGTAGAGAAACCTAAGTAATACTTCTCTAGTCTTTAGATAATTAAATGTTTCTGAGGTCATGTAGAGAAACCTAAGTAATACTTCTCTAGCCTTTAGATAATTAAATGTTTCTGAGGTCATGCGTAGAGAAACCTAAGTAATACTCTAGCCTTTAGTTAAATAGGTCATGCCTAAGTAATACTTCTCTAGCCTTTAGATAATTAAATGTTTCTGAGGTCAAGCGTAGAGAAACCTAAGTAATACTTCTCTAGTCTTTAGATAATTAAATGTTTCTGAGGTCATGCGTAGAGAAACCTAAGTAATACTTCTCTAGCCTTTAGATAATTAAATGTTTCTGAGGTCAAGCGTAGAGAACCTAAGTAATACTTCTCTAGCTTTAGATAATTAAATGTTTCTGAGGTCATGCGTAGAGAAACCTAAGTAATACTTCTCTAGCCTTTAGATAATAAAATGTTTCTGAGGTCATGCGTAGAGAACTAAGCTCTAGTCTTTAGATAATTAAATGTTTCTGAGGCATGCGTAGAGAAACCTAAGTAATACTTCTCTAGCCTTTAGATAATCAAAAGTTTCTGAGGTCAAACGAAGCGATTCCGAAGTCATAACACTCTAAAATTTAGATTACTACTTTATTCTGAGTTTCAACGCAAAGGGACCGAATTAATACCAACTTAGGCTTTGTATAATCGTGGCATTCTGAGGATTAGCGAAGTTCGAAGTCAAATTACCCTAGTATTAGGATAACCACTTTATTCTAAGATCAAGCAAAGCGAGACCGAAGTAATAGTACTCTAGGCTTAGGATTGTTATACAACTTTGAGGATGAGAGAAACGAGTTTAGAGGTAGAGGAAAATTACTGAGGTAGCCTTTCGCTACCCTATTTTTTAAACTAAATTTGTCTAATTATTTTCTGCTATTTTTTCTACATTATTTATAAATAACATTACGTACCAGACAATTTTTGTTTTCCAAATTAAAACGATTTTTGATAATTTAAAATAATCTAATTACTTAATAAATAAAAAAAACAATAGGAAAATAATGTTGACTTACTCTACTCAAGCTTGGCCGATGTACAACAAACTTATAAAATAGAAATCTCGTGCAACGAAGTGATCAATATATGATATAATAGGTACACTTGTAAATTTTAATTATCTTATCAACATTTTTATCAGGGGATTACGAAAATCAATCACTACGCATTTTTTGCAATAAAAATAATTTATGTCAATCAATAATTCCACAAAAGTATCATACTAGACGAAATTAAGTTATACAAAATGAAATTTAAAATAATAAGTTTTTGTTCTGTTTTGTTTATTTTTAAGTGTTAGATCTATATTAGGCGGTCATCAATTGAGTTATTTGGCGGGAAATGTATGGTAGTGATAACAGTGATAAGACAGCTTATGGATTTTAGCA
>JACMZG010001859.1:16935859-16961149 GCA_018340805.1 Microvelia longipes
TAAATATTTTTTTAAATATTTTTCTATATATCTACGGTATATTTTATATATATTTACTATAATCCTACGGTATATTTTTCGATATACCTAAGGTATATTTTATATATATTTTCCTATGTACCTATCTAGGAAAAGTAGCATATAAAGAAGTTAAAATGCATAATAAAAAGCTTCATACGATGAAAATGGGAAAACAGAGATCATAAGAGGATATTATTAATATAGATATTGTACGAGAAAATGTTACTGAGGCTGTAGAAGGAAAATATGAAACAAGATTGGTTGTAGGAAAATGTGAAACAATTGATGTAAAAGGAAAATGTGTAACAAGTGTTATAAGAGGAAAATGTGAAACAAGCGTTGTAAGAGGAAAATGTGAAACAAGGTTGTAAGAGGAAATGTGAAACAAGTGTTGTAAGAGGAAAATGTGAAACAAGTGTTGTAAGAGGAAAATGTGAAACAAGGTTGTAAAAATGTGAAACAAGTGTTGTAAGAGGAAAATGTGAAACAAGTGTTGTAAGAGGAAAATGTGAAACAAGGTTTGTTGTGAAACAAGTGTTGTAAGAGGAAAATGTGAACAAGTGTTGTAAGAGGAATGTGAAACAAGTGTAAGAGGAAAATGTGAAACAAGTGTTAAGTAAAATGTGAACAAGTGTTGTAAGAGGAAAATGTGAAACAAGTGTTGTAAGTGTGAAACAAGTGTTGTAAGAGGAAAATGTGAAACAAGTGTTGTAAGAGGAAAATGTGAAACAAGTGTTGTAAGAGGAAAATGTGAAACAAGCGTTGTAGAAGGAAAAATGTGAAACAAGTGTTGTAAGAGGAAAATGTGAAACAAGCGTTGTAGAAGGAAAAATGTGAAACAAGTTGTAAGAGGAAATGTGAAACAGTGTTGTAAGAGGAAAATGTTGAAACAAGCGTTGTAAGAGGAAAATGTGAAACAAGTGTTGTAAATGTGAAAATGTGAAACAAGTTGTAGAAGGAAAAATGTGAAACAAGTGTTGTAAGAGGAAAAATTAAGGGTTTTACGTAGCCTCGTTCACTTCAAGTGGAGAGTTTAAATGATAATGATCATTATTATTGAACTGAAATATTCCTTATAAAAAAAATCTGGCGTGAAGGTCCAAGCCTGATGAATTTATTTAAATTGCGTGCTTTCTTGTTCAAAAATTTATTTTTTTAATAAGCTTACGGTATATGCTTTACCTGTAAAGTAGAATAACTATTTAATACTCAATACTATGCTTGACATTCCATAATGGCACTGCTCTACATTATTTTCACCTAAAGTATAGTTTATACACATTTCTAAAATGTTACAGGGTAAAAACATTTTCGAAATAATTTATAATAAGTCATAATGCAACTTCTCAGATAAGCATACACAACAAACTTAAGCATAACATAGGCACGGGTAGTACAGTTTAACATAGGCACGAGTAGTACAGTCTAACATAGGCACGGGTACAGTTAACATAGGCACGGGTAGCAGTCTAACATAGGCACGGTAGCAGTCTAACATAGGCACGGGTAGTACAGTCTAACATAGGCACGGGTAGGACAGTCTAACATAGGCACGGGTAGCAGTCTAACATAGGCACGGGTAGGACAGTCTAACATAGGCACGGGTAGCAGTCTAACATAGGCACGGGTAGTACAGTTTAACATAAGCACGGGTAGCAGTCTAACATAGGCACGGGTAGCAGTCTAACATAGGCACGGGTACAGTCTAACATAGGCACGGGTAGTACAGTCTAACATAGGCACGGGTAGAACAGTCTAACATAGGCACGGGTAGTACAGTCTAACATAGGCACGGGTAGTACAGTCTAACATAGGCACGGGTAGTACGGTAGCACAGTTTTAAGAGCCGAATAAAGCCACAAATAAGTGGACTAATGACTAGGGTTTGAATAAGTGGTTCCTTTTTCTCTGTCTTATATTTTATGCCCTGCCATCTTTCAACTTGACTCCACAAGCGTATACTTACAAAAAACAAAGATAGCATGATTCAATTACTTAAAAATATTAATCTATTTTTTTAGAAGGTGACTCCATAAATCAATAGTAAACTGCGTAGACTCTTGCGGTTAAAAGATTTAGGTCTTTATAGGACCGCGTCAGTGTTGAGGATGAATCAGAAAACTGAATTCAGCTTAATATCTCAGGTGAATGGGCCGATTAGAGTATTTTAGTAAGACATCCATTTTGACTTCGATGTTGACTCCAGTGGCGGACAGGCCACTTAAATCCTTCCGAATGCTTTTAGCATCGTAGGATTTAAGCGTCTAGAATCTTCTGGATCCCTAAAAGTTTTAGGGTTTTAAGTTTTCATAATTAAAATAAAAGTTTTTTTTAAATTTGTATACGCATTATTTATTTCTTTTAATTTGTTGACTATTTTTTATAAATAAATTTGCTAAAAAATAAATAACAATAAAACTGGGGTCTTAAATGAAAGGGAAGTTTGTTTAAGGGGTCCCATAGATATTCTTATTAGTTGTTTGACAAATTCCATGAATCCCTTGTTGATCATCCCAATCCTCTTGTACAACTTCTTTCCTCTGAAACCCTTCCGGACAATCCTGTCAGACGTCTGAGACGGCAGTGGCCCAGAGATCAATTAAACCCGCTATAATACCGCCTCCCCCTATGGGTACTGCAGCCTCCCCAGCTAAAAATCTGTGGCTATAATAGCCTCTTCTTGATACCTTAGCTGTCAGAGGTTGCAGGCTCTTTAGGTTATATGCTCCCTATCTTATCTTTCATTTTATATTTTAGTAATATAATTATTTTACTTAACTATTTCTTATCTATTCTTACTTCTTATCTATTTTTACTATTATTTATCCATCTTATTTATTTATTTATTTATTTTATTTTAATTTATTTATTTATTTTTATTTTTATTATTTTATTATCTATTTACTACTATATTTTTACTAGCTTAATTACTCCCGCCTGAGTGCAACCACTGGATTGTTTCTCTACCAAGTCTCTCAAGCCACTTAAACCATTTAACTCTAATACTTGTAACAATCATAATTGTTGTTGTATTAATCAATAAAATATGTTTAAAAAAAAAAAAGTTGTTTGACGTTTTCGTCTATTCAAGCAAAATGGGGTGGGGAGGTTAAAGTAGAGACGGAGGTCCAATAAAATGAGTTTTATAAGTTTGGGCCCCTTCGAAGTAAACCTCCCTGAGGTCTTTTTGTCCAAATCCGCCACTGCCTACATCCCTGAAGATGTCTCCGACAGTGGATGCGAAACGTCAGATTCATCATCTACATTGATGCAGTCACCTCTGGTAGACCTAAATCCCTATAAAAGAGTAAGTTTTTTTGGACTGGTATGATATATATATATATATATATATATATATAATATATAATATATATATATATATATATATTATATATAATTAAAATTTTTGAAGACTGCAGTCCTTTATAAATAATATTAATTTATTTAATAACCTTCACAACGTTTCATTAAGCGAAGCTCAACATCTTCAGGGTGAATCTAGTAAAACTAAAATTGTAATGTAAAACATTTTTTTAAACGAAAAATACAGAAAATGTCAGTAAACAAAAATATTAAGGAGGCAGGGACAAACTATTAACATAACGGTGAATTGTAATTGTAGACGGAGGCACTGTATTTTTAGAGGGTCTTTTTAAATTTAGAATATTTGAGTAAATACTATTTATATTGTTTGTATCTTGTTTTTTTTCATGGTGTTAGGGGCAGTTTTGATGTAATGGTTTTCCAAAATGCGTCATTTGTTCAAATGTTTTCCGGAATGAAGTACTTCTGATCTAAATCCCTATAGCTCAAGTCAAAAGTCATTTACTATACTAAATGAGTTTGCTAGTGAAGAATGAATGATTTTAAGTGAAGCACTTTACGACTGCAGGCCGGGTCATGATTTATTTATTGCAATGCTAATTATGTATAATTTCTTTTATGAAAGACATTCATATAAAATCAGAAATATATATAAATCACGGCGTAGGACGAAAGTTAAATAAATTTGGCATTCTCACAATTTGTACTACAGTCACCCACACAGTCCCCCGTCCTTGTATCGTCCTTAAAATTGTGTCGGGGGCGGCTTTAGAGCCAGGCAGTCTCACTGCTATGCCTCCACTGCCTCACAGGATACTGTATTGATCACCGCCCCCTAGAACCTACTACCTCCCTTAAAGCTCTCAGTTGGGGGCAGGATCCCTCACTGTCCGCCTCTTTAAATTTTCTTTTTTCCCTTTTTAGCTTTTTATTCCCTTTGATTTATTAAGTTTTTTGTCTTAAATTTCAAACTAGTTAAACTAGCAGACCTAATTTTACTGATTTTAAGCCCCGCAATGACTCGCTAAAATCGCGTGTGTTCTCAGGAAAAAAGTAGGAAAATTAGGAATAATAATCGACTTGGATCAGTTTCAACAGGTAAATTATTTACTTTATTTATCCATACTTCGAAAATCCGTTTTATAACTTTTTATATCCCAGCAAAGAATGAATTACTTTTGCTTAGCCATCAAGTCAAAGTATTGGGAATAAATTATTTTCGACTTACAAAAGATTTTTTATCAATTTGAAAATATATACTATAAACTTTATTAAATAGTAAATTCAACATTCTTTGACACAAAAAAACTATATTATAATAGTATTCTTATACATAATATTATATATTAAATACATTGATGTATTTTTACTTAAAGTAAATCATTATGGGGTTCTTCAATTTAAAAAAAATATACTTTTACTTATAAAGTAAGTTCTATCTAGGTAATCTTCTATTTTGAAATAAGTTATTGATATAATAATTGATTTAAAAAGTATAATAATTTGGCATATTTATTTACTTAAAACTTTTTACTTTCCCTCATTTATAGAGTAGGTATATAGGAAAAGTATTGTGTTTGCACCTGATAGATAAAACCGGAATGATCCGTTTCAGGTGTTTTTTTCTGAGTGGTTTTCGCAAAGTTGTTTGTCTGTACGTTATTATTGTAGTGCCTGGAGTATTTATGCTAGAGAGTTGAAATTTTAAACAAAAAACATTCCACCGCTGTAGTTGTGCTATTTGGAAAATAATTCTTTTATGACGTCATTGACCTGCAAAAATGACTTAGCAAAAATTTCGAAAAATCATATACGCGGAAAAATGATGCGATCGGATTGAGATTTGGCACGTATGTGACTATGTATAAGACACTATGGAGATGTGACTTATGTATATGTGCTAAGTTTCATCTCATTATCAGCATTAGTTCAATTTTTTTGACTGACTTGTGTACGTTTTTTAAAATATTGTGTATATTATTACCTAATAAATAAGTACACTTGATTCAATACGACAAGTATATCCGTGATTTTTGTTAAAAATAAAGCGCATTGAGCGTGGTTAATGCTGTATGGGTGACCGCTGAGAATGATACGGATGCATTTGCTATCTGAAGAGGAGCGAAGCGCCAAAGGCATGTTACAGTATAAAATTGGCGAACTGTATTTCTGAGGACGAGCGAAGCGAGTCCGAAGCTGTGAGGATGAGCGTAGCGAATCCGATGTAATGAGGAAAAGATCCGAGGTACCCTGTACCCGATTTTATTTTTGCATTAATTGGCCTAAATAGTTAGTTTCATAGAAATTCTTTAATTAAAAAAGTTAATCAGTTAGGAATTCTTTTGCATAAAAAGTTAATTATTGAGGCATTCTTTGGCTTAAAAATTAATTATTGAGGATTCATTTATTGAGGCATTTTTGCTAAAAAGCTTAAAAAGTTATTATTGAGGGGCATTCTTTGGTTTATTCAGGCATTCTTTGGTTTATAAAGTTAATTATTGAAGCATTCTTTTGCTTAAAAAGTTAATTATTAAGGCATTCTTGGGCTTAAAAAGTTAATTATTGAAGCATTCTTTTGCCTAAAAAGTTAATTATTGAAGCATTCTTTGGCTTAAAATGTAAATTATTTAGATCTTATCAATTTATTTACGGTGTTGATTATTTAGCTACATTTGAAAGTATACATTTCAATTCATTTACACTTAATATATATAATGATATACAAAAATACATTGAAGTATAAAATTTTAAACCATAGTCCATTGTAGATACATAAATTATATATATATTTATATATATATTATATATATATATTATATATATATATTTTATATATTATATATAAAAAAATTAATTAATTAATATTAATTAAAATTATATTTTTAAAAAAAATATATATATTATTAATGACATCGATCTTTACACACCCATTTTGCATTACTTATTTCATTTGAATAAATAAAAATGTAATAATTTTGAAGTCAATTGTTTGATGAGTACTCACCTAAATTTATTACTGATAAGAATGAATTGATAAATATAATCATTTAATAAACATGTAAGTGTTTTCGCGAAATTAATCAAATTTTAGAAAAAAATAATATTTTTAAAGAATGTATTTATGTATGTGAGGATTCACAATTCTGGTTTTTTTAAGTCTAATTTAATATTTGTAATACGTTGTATTGTAAAATAAATAAAAATGTATTTGCTTGGTTAATAGTCCCTCCCTCTTTTATGTCTATTAAACAAAAACTAATTAAAAATGTAGGGTATTTTTTTGAGTAAAGGGTTTTGGTGTTTTAGTTAATATCAGGCAATTAAAAAGTTAATTAGTGAAGCATTCTTTGGCATAAAAAGTTAATTATTGAGGCATTTTATGGCTTAAAATGTTAATTATTGAGGCATTCTATGGATTAAAAAACTTAATTATTGAGGCATTCTATAATATAAATTATTCTAATTATTCTCTAAATCTCCAAGGTCATAAGTATTTTGGGGATTGACCAATCAGAGAAGCCGCTACCAACCTCAGCAGTATTACAAGTATTTACAAGCAGTAATAGAATGAATTTTTAAGTAATATACCTTATTTTTTGGCTTAAGAACCTAAATCATCCATTACATTTATAATTTTATAAAAAAATTTAGCGCTACTATTTTCCTTAAATCTTGCAGTATAAATATAATATACCTATAAATACCTCAAAGTAATGTTAAATAATGAAAGATGTGTGTTCTTAAGCCGAAAATTAGAGATTTTTAATCTTAGTAATTTCTTAATAATTTCAATACTTAAGATCTAATTTTAAGTTACAATTTGTAACTGTTAAGTTAAAATTTATTAAAATGTGTAATTATTAACTCTTAGATTCATTCATCTCCCCCAAAAAAAAAAAAAAAAAAAAAAAAAAAAAAAAAAATAGCGGCACGAAAATATGCAAGGTGCAAAATATCTTGTATTCATCCATGGTACCTAAAATGGCCAATAATAATTAAACCTAAAATAGCCAAACGTCTATTGATAGTACTAGGGTCAGCCGGAAACAGCACATAAATAAAATTTTCCAATTTTTTTTATTCAATTAAATTATTTCTCAAACCTTACTTAACAAAAGGTAAAAATCACTTAAGTCAAAACTATCGTTAAATAAGATAAATGACTATACACATTATGACTAAATCTAAATTGATATCAATTTGATAAAATTATAAGTATAATAATTGTAATAATGACTTATGTGGTTAGGTGGTTAGATCTATTTAATTAATTTCAAGATGAATTTTTCGTACCATGTTTAATAGTTCAAGAGTCAGGCCTAAAAAATATGGCTCTTTTTGCTACTACTTCAAACCACTTTTTTTCTGGAAATATACCTTTAACTATGAAGGAAAAGCATAGTCTGCCTATCCAGAGTGAAGCCCTTTATATGAATGCGCTCACTCAAAATATTAGAAATCGCACAAATTCCAGTTTTCTTGTAATTAGTGGTTCCCTGTAGGTCGTGTGCAAAACATAAAGAGATTATTTTTTAAAGCTGATAAAGTTTCCTATAAAACAAGTGTTTTTTCGTCAAAATAAGATAAATACAACTAAAGTTATGACATTTATCAAATGGCCAAAAAAAATGCACAAAAAGCCATTATTTTCCCAAAGAAATTCGCTGACTTAGCGTTCAATGTTTTTGAAATAGCCATAAGTTTGGTTTCAGTCACCCGATTTAGATGATTTAAAACTCGTTTTACAGAAAATTTTATCACCTTTAAAAAATGTTCTCTTCATGTTTTACCCACGACCCACAGGGAACCACTTATTTAAGGAAAACTGAAATTTGTTCGATTCTATAAAATTTTGAGCATGTTTAGTTATATGCAGGGCTCTACTCTGGATAGGCAGACTATGTTTTTCATCATAATTTGAGGTATACTTTCAGAAATATTTGGTTTGAAGTAGTACGAAATGAGTCACATTTTTGCATATCTGACTCTTAGATTATAAACTTTCTAACGCATAAAACACTGAAATTTCTGATGATAAAACACACGTTGAGACAGACAATTTGTTAAAAATACTTTGGAGGTCTTAAAAACACATGAAACGGATAACTTATAAAAATCCAAACGGAAATCTCAGTTTCGGAGTTTTAAAGCAACTACAATACTTATCATACATAAATACAGTGTAAATGAGTTGAAGTAAAAAATAGTCATCTCCACTAAATTTATCTTGTCTAAGGTTAAACTTCATAAAACTGACATAATATAATTGTGCGAGAGACACCTAGGAAATGTAACAATCAAAATGCAGTGCTACATCTGGGAACTGTTCCATCATTCGACATTCGTCATCATTGATGGCTCGACATAATGTCATGTCCCACTCTGTTTCGTTACGTCTAACTCATCAGGGCGCCGACAGAGCCTGAACTCACTCTGACCTTCAATTAATTCCGAAAAATATAATGTGAAGTACTTAGAGACGAGCGGTGCTCTCTTACCACCATCATGCATGGCAAGCAAAACAATATCATTTGATACTACCGGTTTGCAAACACATGAAATAGTTGACATAATATAATTGTGCGAGAGACACCTAGGAAATGTAACAATCAAAATTGTAACAAAAATGTAACAATCCATCATGATGACAATGTCGAATGATGGAACTGTTCAGATTAGCATGCAACCATCATTGATGACGAATTTCGAATGATGAACATTTCCCAGATGTAGCTTGCATTATTGTGGTTACATAACTAGGTTCTCTTCGCACAACTCAACTATTCATGGTACAGAGTATAAATGATAATTCACTTAAACTCATTTACATGTCAGAAGGAACTCCTTACAGTAAAATGATTAAGTTAATTAAATTTTGACATCCTGGGCTAAAAAGTAATTAATTATAGTTAACATTTCCTCTCCCACCTTACAAGCATTTAATTAACTAGCTAGTCTTGAACTCTATTAAACTTACAGTACTTTCATCAAGCAAAGAGTTAGTTAAAAGTTTTGGAACGACTATATTGTTTTTAATTCTAACTAATTCTTCTTGTTTCGATATTTTACTGTGTTCAGTTGAAATCGAATTCGCATAGTAAATCTGCATTCTTAATTGAAGAACAAGCTGCTAGAAATGTTTCTGTCTGATCCCAGAACACGAGGCCTTCGGCCTCTTGTATCGGCAGCTACGCGGCGTCGGTGCTTTGAGGCCGTATTCTGGCCATGTGCCTCCTTGTGGCGCTTTGTGATTGATTTTAGTGCGAAGTTCTAACCACACTAGCATGAATACACTAGACTAGGATGATAACAGACACACACACTTGCTAAAAAAGTAAAGTCCATGTATTAAGTGACGATATGCTGGTTACCATCATAAGAAAATCTTCATCAAAAATTTACAAAAAGAACGTGTTCGTACAAATTAATGCGATTATATATATATATATATATATATATATATATATATATATATATATATATATATATATATATATATATTATATTATATATATATATATATATATATATAATATATATATATATATATAGTATATATATATATATATATGCGCAATTAATTTGTACGAAACGATCTTTTTGTAATTTTTGATGAAGATGGAGGCTCTATGTGTAACCAGCATACTCGTCACTTAATACATGGACTTCTACTTTTTTAGAAAGTGTGTGTGTCTGTTATCATCCTAGCTCCTAGTGAATTCATGCTAGAGTGTTAAAACTTCGCACTAAAATCAATTTACCGCTGTAGTTTTGCTATTTGGAAAATAATTTTTTATGACGTCATTAACCCGCAAAAATGATTCGAAAATGAAATTTAAAAAAAAATCATAAAACGCGGAAAAATGATGCGATCGAATTTTGATGAGATTTTGCATGCATATAGCTTTGTATAACAGTAACATGTGGTAAGTTCCATCTCATTATCAGCATTAGTTTAATTTTCATGGAATGACTTGTGTAGGTTTTTTAAAAAATTGTAAAAAAATCAGAAAATGACCTGATTGAGTTTAAATTAAGTTCAAGTGCATACCTTTACTTAATAAATAAATTCACTGAGTTTCGTTTCAATACGACTATTATATATATGAATTTTGTTGAATCATAAAAATTAATGAGTATTGAGCGTGGTCAGTGCTATATGGGAGACCGCTGAGAATGATACGGATGCATTTATTATCTGAAGTCGAGCGAGTCCGAGGACATGCTGCAATATAAATTTGGCATATTGTATATTCTGAGGACGATCGAAGCGAGTCCGAACTAGGGAGGATGAGCGTAGCGAATCCGATGTGACGAGGAAAAGTTCCGAGGTACCCCGTACCTGATTTTTTCCTTTTTTCTAAAATAAAAAATTGGATGGTTTATATATATTCATTCATTTTTAAAAAGTCTTGGCAAGCAGCGTCAGTGGTCGAGGATGCTTAAATTATTACAGATTTTGCTGTATTAGTTTGATTATTAGCCCACGAACCCCCTAAAATCTATTCTCAGGGACTATTAGAGTTCTGGGGACGACACTTAGTAACCTTGCTATAGGCGACGAGGAAGCAAAAAATCAATTGTGCACGTAAAGGCCAAAAATATATTTTACTCGATATGATTGATCGGTCATCCAATCTAACCTAATTAATCCGAGTATGAACTCGTAAAAAGTGTTTTTAAATACAACACTTGTAATTATGTAGGTATGTAAGGCGTAAATTACAAAAATGTGATTCAATAGTTGAGCAAATAAACTCATAAATTATATTTAAGAATGATTTAAACCTGATAAGAATTCAGAAAAGATAAAACCGGGGTGAGTCGATATTCACTTGGCTTTTATTCTGCCTTTAAGTGGCTCGTGTTTTCAGCATTATATTACCTTTAAGAAAAAATCTTATCTGTGACGAACACAAATAAAATACACTGATTACCTGGGAGGAAACACTTATAAAATCATAAACTTTGAAGAAGCTCCTAAAAACACTGATACCTGAGAGGAAATGCCTAGAAAACGTAGAAAATGTGAGAAAATCTTAAACCTATATGAAGCTCCTAGGAACTTTAATACCTGGGAGGAAACTCTCAGATAATCTTAAGCATAGAGAAAGCTACTAAAAACACTGATACCTGAGGGAAAACTCATGGAAAACTTGATACCTGTGAGAAAACAAACAAATGTTTAAACTTAGAAAAAGCTCCTAGAAACTCTGATACCCGGGGGGAAACCTCTCATTAATCATAGACAAGAAAAAGCTCCTAGAAACTCTGATACCCGGGAGGAAACTCTCAGACAAGAAAAAGCTCCTAGAAACTCTGATACCCGGGAGGAAACTCTCAGTTAATCATAGACCAAGAAAAAGCTCCTAGAAACTCTGATACCCGGGAGGAAACTCTCAGTTAATCATAGACCAAGAAAAAGCTCCTAGAAACTCTGATACCCGGGAGGAAACTCTCAGTTAATATAGACCAAGAAAAAGCTCTAGAAACTCTGATACCGGAGGAAACGAGCTCCTAGAACTCTGATACCGGAGGAAACTCTCAGTTATCATAATCAAAACTCTCTCAGTAATCATGACCAAGAAAAAGCTCCTAGAAACGATACCCGGGAGGAAACTCTCAGTTAATCATAGCAAGACTCTAGAGATAAAGGAGTTAACATAAACCAAGAAAGCTTCTAGAAACTCTGATACCTGTTAGGGAAGCTCCTAAAATACCTGATACCTGGTGACACCGTACTAGGGCTTTTCCTTATAGTGTCATCTGAACTGATCTGGTCGTTGTATAAATTTGTTACCATAAAATTAAAGCTTCGAAAGACCACCCAAACTGGGGAAAAGGAAGGATCTGATAGGAGACTTAAGCCAGATTAAAAGACAGGAATTTGATTGTGGGGTCTGAGATGGTCCACTCAGCCCAAATAATCTTAAAATTTAATAAAAAAATAAAAACAGGCAAATAAACATATAGCGGCTACAGGCGCGAAATGCCGAGTTTGCGGAGCGGCAAAAGAGGCCGATGGCCACTTAATTGTATTAGAAGTAAAAACACTAACTTTAAAGGCTTCTTTAATACTTTTAAACTTTGTGGAGGACAACGTTGTCCTACCTTTCTTAGAAACAACACTATTTTATCTTTATGCTGCCCTTGTTAATAAAGAATACATTTAGAACTCACATCCAAGGGTCTTCCATCATAAGTGATATTTTCTAAAGAATCTCTGCTAAAAGTGCTTCTTTTAATTATAGTTCTGATTAATTAAGAGCCAGGCCTAAAAATGTGACTCATTTGTATACTTCAACCAATTTTTCTAAAAATATTACTTTAATTATGAAGGAAAAGCATAGTCAGCCTATCCAGAGTGAGCCCTTCATATGAATGCTCTCGCTCAAAATATTAGAAAATCGCAAAAATTCCAGTTTTCTTGTAATAAGTGGTTTCTGTTGGCCGTGTGCAAAATATGAAGAGATTTTTTTAAAGCTAATAAAATTTCCTAAAACGAGTGTTTTTTTGTCAAAATCGGATATTTACAACTAAAGTTATGAAATTTGTTAAATGGTCAAAAATGCACAAAAAGTCAATATTTTTCCATAGAAATTCGCTGACTTTGCATAAATTAACCATTTTTTCAGTGTTTTTGAAAGAGCCATAACTTTGGCTGCAGTCATCCGATTATGGTGATTAAACACTCGTTTTATAAAACGTTTTATCAGCTTTAAAAAATGGTCTCTTCATGTTTTGCACACGACCCACAGGGAACCACTTATTTCAAGAAAACTGAAAATAGTGCGATTTGATAAAATTTTGAGCATGCGCAATTATATGAAGGGCTCCACTCTAAATTGGCAGACTAAGTCTTTTCTTTAAAATTTAAGGTATATTTTCAGAAAAATTTGGTTTGAAGTAGTACAAAATGAGTCACATTTTTTCAGGTCCGGCTCTTGGACTATTACATATTTTAGTGAATTTCCTTTGGATAAAATTCTCTAAGAGGATATTTTTTCTTTAGTTTTATTTTATTCACTTTTGTTTCAGATTCATAACTTATAGCTTTTAGTGAATTTCATTTGGAAAAAAATCTAAATTACCAAAAAGTCGAAAAAACGGTGGTCAATACCAGAAAATCTAAAATACGGACGCTAAACAACATATTTCAAGTGGGGAGTTGTTTTCGATGTTTTCTGGGCCTGTGAGTTGAATAAGAGTGGTCAAGAGTCGATACGAGCACTCAAAGCTAGGGGTACCTGAGTTTAAATCCTAGTATAAGGACTTGGTTAAGAACGGAAACCTGTATTCCAAAGGAAATCCGCCTAACATGCGGACCCCCGCGCCAGAATTTTTGTCACATAGCATTTTGCCATGAATTTGACTTTATTATTTTTCCATGATTTTCTGGTTATTATTATAACATTCCTAGTCTATAATAATTATAAAATTATCAAATACTTAAATTAATAATTATTGCCTAAAAAATTAATACAAACCTTAAATTTCAAAAATATATTTGTGCAATACACGGCAGTATCAAATTATATAACCTAAAGGGATTAATATCCCATTCTAAAGAGATGAATACAATATTTCAACCTGAAGAGGCTTAAACAAGATAAAACCCGAAAAAAATATAAGAATATAAGAGACAGAGATGTTAAGAGTTTAAATAAAAAAAAAACTCATCGGAGAAAACCATACTTTTAAAAAGATAAAAAATGAAATAATTTAGCGAAAAATGTCAGGTTTTTATAATTAGAAAAGACTAAGAATACTTTAATTCAAAGTTTTTTCGTTGAATTCCACTCCTCCCGAGTAGTGGAGGAGGTAATTTTTCTTTCATACTTTTTTTAAAGAAAAATTTCATCTGTTTAAAATGCCTTTTTTAAAAAAAAAGGAATTTGCTTTAATAATTACCAAACGACAGAAAATTAAAAGATAAAGAAACTAGACTTAAAATATTATCGAGAATTATAAGAATATTTTTATTTATCATACTTTGTCAACAGTTCCTGAAAATATTTAGTATATGTTAAACTATCAACACTTATCTTTATTGCTTGGCTTAGCATATCCAAAATATGTATAATGTTAGATTATATAAACACATTTCTATAGATTATAGAAATAAATAAATAAGCAGTGTTAATAAATAATTGTTTAATTTTGAATTAGCATTTTTAAAAAATAGGCTCAAGATATTTAGCAAATTTTGCTTAGAATGGTATAGTTTTTAAGTTATTGGTGGACATATATTTTTGGTGAATATATGTTTATGTCTGAGATGTAGGGGGTTATCTTTAAGGTCTTTTAAGATGAAAAAGTTGAGAGCATGTTGGTACTTAGCCAAAAATGTTTTATCTCTTAAGATAAGAGAAGTTAAGTAGATTAAGTTAAGTATGTTATATGGGAAAAAGTAATTACCTAATAAAAATAATAATAATAATAAATGTTTGGGTAATAATAATACATGCTAGTATTGCATGCAAGTTAAGACAGTTTTTCAAATAAAAGAAGATTTATTAATTTTCTTTAGAAGGAAGAAAACAAATTTCTTCTCCTTAAATTTTGGTCAGTAGAAAAATTTTGGGTCAAACAGTGAGAACCTAACTTTAATAAAGAAAAAATGTTTGCCTTCCAAAAATATGAAATTTAGATTTTTGAAACTCATTATAATTTTTATTTCTTCTAGAGGACAAATATCGCACTTTTTCGGTAGCCAACTTGATAAACGATGCACCCTTTCTTTTTTTTACATGACAAATCGTTTATGATCGTAGAATTGACGAAGATTAGTCAGCAGTTGTGGATAAAGAAAATAAAATAAAATGCCCGTTTTAGGGCCTTTCGGCCCATCAGGGTATTCACCCTGCGGGAACCACCTCATGTGGGTTGCATCTACTACACTCTAAGAATCAATTAAAGATGGCGAAATCATTTTAATGCAAATACTATTCATAAAATCTTAGAGTATAGCCCGGGCTGCGAACCCCGGACCTCCGGTGCCGAAATCGAAGATACCTAGTAAAGATAGAGGATAAAGAAGATACCTAGTAAAATTAGCATTTACATAATCAGGAAAGTAACCCACACAACTAAAAAGATTCACATTTCTAATAACCATCCCATGGAGGTAGAAATGCTTTTTATTATTCGTAAAATACATGACAGTTTTTATCAACGAGTTTATTAAAATTCAGGACATGTCTCGCAGAAGGTTATAGGTACCGACACAAAACACTAGGCTGGCTATACGAACTAACCTAGAAATGTGTAAGAAATATTTACTAGTGCAGGCACGAAATTTTCACTTTACAAAAACATTAGAGAAAATTGTTTTTAATATTCAATTTACAAACAAGCTTAAGAAAAGATGAAAATAAAAAGAAAATGTACTCAGTTTCAACCTTTGAAAAACTTAAATACAAATACATATTGTATAATCGTAACGTTTAATAAAAATACATTCAATCAAGCGATAAATGATTTTATTTAATGTAATATACAGCGACGGATGGGCCATAAGAGCGTTCGGGAAATTTCCCGAGGCGCCGGTGCGTTCCGGCGCCGGTTGGTCGACTTTGCAAAGAAAACAAAAATTCGGCGACCGGCGCAGGAGGCGCCGGTAGATCAACCTGCGACCAACCGGCCGACCAACCGGTCGACCAACCGGTCGACCAACCGGCGACCAACCGTCGACCAACCATCGACCAATCAGCGACCAACCGGCGACCGGCGCCGGTCGCCGGTTGGTTGACTTTGCAAAAAATACAAAAATTACAGAAATAAAACAGCGACGGAAAAAATCAACTACTTTTTAAAAATAGATTTTCTTAGTTTTTAAGTAGTCAATGTTATTAGTGGCTAAATTCGCTAAAATAATCGATTGTAAAAAGCCAATTAAAGAAAGTATCGTAAAATTTCGTGTAAATTATGCCTTTTTTACCTCTTTAATACTGTCTAATAGATAAAAACGAAATCAATACTTTTTCTATATACCTTCGTAGATGGCGAGGAAAAATAAAAATGTAAAATTAAGTTTAATTAATTTTAATAAAGTATAATTTATTATTATTATTGCACATAATAACACATAAAAACACGAACATATTTTTTTTAGATAGCAAGACAAAAAGACTTGTATCTGCTATGTTATTTTATTTCGGTAAATTGATTCAGTTGGTAGTAGTAAGTGGAAGATATTTTTTAATTTTATCTCAATCCGGTACCGGCGCGCGCGGCTTCCTAACAAACAATTGAATTCAAAGGCGGCCGACTTCTAGGAACTGATTTTATGTCTTCATATTTTTTTCGCATGTACTAGTTAAAAAATATTATTTTTAAAAAATAATATTTTTATTCTAATAATTTCTTCTTTGTAGCACTTGAAAGTTCTCCATCTCAATGATATGATTAGGTAGTAACTTTAGTTCTATAAAATGTATTGAACGATTTATTCAATTAATAATATATATTTCACATATATATCCTTGTAGGCATCTTCAGAAATCTGTTTATCAAGATCTACATGAATTTAATTATTAAAATTTAAAAGGAACAACAATAAAAACATTAGCAAAAAGAACTAGAATTTAAAAAAAAAAAATCAACAGGTATCACAGGATAAAAAATGAAAATTGTCGAAGTGAAATTTTGAATGAAATTTTTTGCTTTCAAGACAAAATAGTGTTTATACGCCTCGCTCCTCACCAAGAATAGGAGGAAATGGGGGGGGTGGCGCCGCTGGTAAACATTTCCCACGCCGTTTTGAACCTTCCCATCCGTCGCTGGTAATATAGATATAGTTGTTTGGTCTAATAAAATAAAATCGGGTACAGGGTACCTCGGAACTTTTTCTCACCACATCCGCTTCGCTACGCTCATTCTTCGTATTTCGGAATAGCTTCGCTCGTCCTCAGAATATAAAATTCACCAAATTAATACTGTAACACGCCTTTGGACTCGCTTCCGAAGACAATACACTTATTGTTATTACGTTTTATTGAAAGCGTAAATTTTGAAAACATCCAAAAAAAAACTTAAAATAATTATTAAAAAATAATAGTTATGCAGAAAAGAAGAATTGTGCAATACGTGAAGAGTTGAAATTTTGTATTATTTCCTATTTTAATTTGAATAAAAACTTCCAACTGAAATCATTCGACAATTTTTTCACCGAAGCAAGACAAAAATATGAAGAAAAAGCATTATTTATATGAATTTGTTTTTAAAAGACATGTAAGTACAGTTGTGAAGTGGATCTTGCTAAAAATAAACGGCCCATGGTACAGGTATTACACATACAAACAGAAAAATTTATGAAAAAATGCATAAATAGAGCTTTTTTTAGTAATCTCAACGCCGAATACTGATCAAAATCGGATTCACTCGTTCAGAAAAAGATCGCGCAGACTAATAAAATAATTGACACAATATAATTGTGCGAGAGACACCTAGAAAATGTAACAAGCAAAATGCAATGCTACATCTGGGAACTGGTACTTCACATTATATTCTTCGGAATTTATTGAAGGTCAGAGTGAGTTCAGGCTCTGTCGGCGCCCTGATGAGTTATACGTAACGAAACAGAGTGGGACATGACATTATGTCGAGCCATCAATGATGACGAATGTCGAATGATGGAACAGTTCCCAGATGTAGCATTGCATTTTGCTTGTTACATTTCCTAGGTGTCTCTCATACAATTATATTGTGTCAACTATTCATGTTTTGCAAAACTCGGTAGTATCAAATGATATAATAAAATAATAACTATTTTCTCCAATTTAAAGCAATAATTTCATCATTTGAACGAAACGTTAGGTAAACAACAATCAAGTAAAACTTTAATTTTTTACTGATATCTGAACAGCTTTGCCTTAAAACATTTTAGATCATTTTGAGCATTGCAGACTTAAAAATAACTCGCTATACAATGAAAACTGGTATAACTAACAAAATAGTTTTGAACATTTATTACTTTTAGCATTGACTTTGAGATTTGAAATTAACCAATCAACTCAACAACCCAAGTGACGAAATATAGTCTATCGTTTAGTTTAAAAATCCCCAAGGTCATAAGCATTTTGAGGATTGACTAATCAGAGAAGCCGCTGCCAACCCCTCACGTGAAAAGAGAAAAAATCCCTACCTGGTGGTAGGGATTTTTTTTTTCCCTACAGCGGTTATGGTTAACCGCTGTAGGGAAATAACCTTCTTTCCGGCAATCGTTTACTTTGTTTGTGCTTCTTGTTGTGTTTACATCGTTTTGAAAACTATTTTTAAATTAATCATAAAATTATATTATAAAATAAAACTACACAAAAGAAATGTAAAAAACATCGCCAAAAATACACGGGTAAAATAACCTGATTTGTTTACATAACCTTTTCCCGGTCCCTTCTTACAGGGATTTTTTTCTTTAGAATCGGCGGTGCCTAAACTGACCTGTCAAGATTTTTAAACTAGTCGATGGACTGTAGCTTTTTGCCGCGAATCTTACTTTTTTAAATATTACATTTTTTTAATTGGTTAAACAAAATTTGTACAATTAATATTTTCATTTTTTTTTTAAATACTTTTTTTCTTACCTCGATTAACCTAACAAAACAAAAAAATAGGTTAAAATTTATGCATCTTCCTCATTCAACTGAAATCCTAGTTTCTGATATTTTTACAAACACAATACCTTTCTTATATACCTACGATATGTGAAAAGAAGGTAAAAGACTGCGTTTGTTTACATCACTTTTAGTACATATATTTTGACTTACATTCATGAAATCAGTATCAAATTTTCTCTAACTAATGTGGTAGTTAGAGAAAACTAGTGACTCTAACTATTTTGGTCCTTATTTAGACATAAATTAGCCGTAAAATAAAATTAAACTAATTTTAACCGTAAAATCATAACCTTTTGTCACGAGTTATCGAAATTAAATCCCCTGTGACGTCAGCCTAAACTGGTCTATTCTAATAATTAGAAATACGAAATTGTTATATTTTGACCTCAAAACATTGTTTTATTATATTATAAAATAAAAATAGCATAATATAATAGTTTGAAGAGCTTTATTAAATCTAATCATAGGTTTTCTTGCATACACCTCACAGAGGGATAACCATTAATAAATCAAAACAATGATTGACGATTCAGATTCGACGTAGAACCGCTTTAACGGTGATGAAAATAAGAATAATTGTGAACTGATTTATTTCATCCCTATCGACTGACATAAGTTACTAAAGAAATTTTAGAGGTATAAAGTATTCAATCCTTTTCCAACTATAGACGACCCTAAATCCCTAAAAAAACCTTTTCTGGATGTTAAGACCCGGGGAATTTATATGGACTAATACGTCTGAACACGGGATCGATACTGGAACTGATCCTTTACTCGTTTTTACGACCAACTTGTTTATTCGGGCTTTACTTTCAGACTAACAATGGTTTAGAGTTGAAAGAAAGTGATTCATATAAAATATATTGTTGTAAAAAGCAAATTGAACACTTAAAAAGGGCTGAGGTCATATCAAGGTAACTTAAACATAAGTTTCAAGCTTATTTCTGTAATCATAGATATTAAAAAGGTTGTATTTACCGCAAGTTGAAGAAGCAATCGAAGAATCAGCTACCGTCGATACTTGCTGTTGGATATAAATATCCCTGGACCGGTTTCGGCATAACGCCATCATCAGCAGGCGGGACAACACTCGAACTCTCAACTAATAAAGTTAAATCAGTGATTAACTTCTAGTCTCAATGAGCACGACGAACATCTTCAGAGGGCTCGTCGTGCTCATTGAGACTAGAAACCGGTCCAGGGATATTTATATCCAACAGCAAGTATCGACGGTAGCTGATACTTCGATCATAGATATTTATTACTATAGATGGGACATGCCCTATCTTAATATAATAACTGGCTTGAAACTTCTTTTTGAGTTGTTACGGTTTTTCCGCGGTACTCAAGTCGATAGTAGGGGGGGTAAGTATCTACAGGGGTGCACCAATAGGAAGGGGATGATAGGAACAGGGTAGGATGAGGGAAATAGGAAGGTAAAGGTAAGCGCCACCTCGTTTGGGTAAGGAAGGGAATGAAGGCAAACGAGGAAATCCTTCAGGAGCACTCTTCAGCAACTATATCAACTAAACAGGTAAGTATACAAACAAATAAATAAAAATAAATAAACAAACTATTATTTACACGGGACCAGATTTTACGCCTAGTCGTGTTGGAATCAGGTAAGTATCTTAACCCTAACTTAACACTAATTTTGTACTTTCCTGTTTCAGGTACCTCTGGGTTATCAGCCACCAGTTCGCAGTACCTAAAAAGGATACGGTTCGCAGCTTTGATCAGCCTGTCTCGTTCCAGTTGACAATAAAAATAAAAATAAATAAATCTGAAATAACCTATGTCTAACTTAATACTACTGTAGGGTACTAACCCTTTACTCTTGCTCAGTAACTCTGATGGTAATCTAACCTCTAACTTTAATTTACCAGAGAGCATCCAAACTGGTGGTCTATTATCACTATGAGTCACTCCAGACTTTAAGCAGGTTATAAACATCTACCAAAGTATATAAACTACCATCTAGTTTTGCTGCCAATACCGTAAAGCAAGTAGATCCATATGCTCTTTTTGGTAACCACCAACTGGGCTGGAGCAACACTAGCTGTGACCAAGCCACTATTATCGTCACTCGAAAACCTCAACTTTCTTCCCACTACCCCACCAGGATAGATAGACAGCTTTGGTAACAGTGTAATCGCTCCAACACCGGTTGTAGCCACCTGCAGAGTAAAGTATTGAAGATATAAAACATGCAAAGTAGCAAGGCGAAATTAAGTAAAGATCAGAAATTAAAGTAGCACATGCAGATATATATTCTGTTAACATACAAGTTATTTTTAAAGTTAATCGGCTTATCTAACCTTAAATCTACAACTAAAATATAAGATAAAATAAATATTCAGAGATGAAATAGAATAATAAGAAAGGGGTTAGTAGAAATAACATAAATAGATAGAATAAATAAGGTATATACAAGTATAAGTAAACTTAACCTAAGTCGACATGAATATCCTTTCAGCAGATACTCCCCAATTTCACCGGTTCTCAGTAAGGTTGAGGTAAATCCAAACGTAAGGTAACTCCGTGTAAGTAAAGTTTAGAAACACGATTCGATTACAACGCACAATTATCGTCCAGTAATCTTTTCACCACTTTCGGTTGACGTGTTACCACTTTTGGTTAACTTATGGTACCCGCACACTAAACTTTAAGTTCAGATATTCACATCACTGGTATCTTCTCTATATATTTGTCTATTTAATTATTTTACTTATTTAACCCACACGGAGAAAAATCTAGTGTAAAAGTAACGCGTTAACGTTTTGGTGCTACACGCTTCATGTGTTAATATATGAATAACACTAATAGTGTTAAGCGAAGAAAAGCTAGTGTTAATATTTTGCCGTGTTGCGTTAACACTGTTAGTGTGGGGACAAACCTATTAGTGTAGGGTTAGCGCAACCCAAGGCTCAACCCTAAGGCTGACAACTCTAATAGTGTAAAAATTTGCCTTTAAATTCAAGTTTACCCTAATTTTTAATCCAAGGAATGTGTCTTATAACCCTATTTATGACTTACCCTAGCGTTAAGGATTACCTTAACACTTAAGGCGCGCGTGTTATCTCAACCTCAGACCCCAAAATTAGTGTTAAACGGACTATAAGCCCAAATAAGGCAGGTAACAACACCTGTTAGTGTTAAATATACTCCAGTAAGTGTTTAATGGGCATTACAGCTAGTGTTAATTGTACTTGAGTAGCTCTTTAATGTGCCTATTACGCCTAATTTAGTGTTACAATTGCTCTTATAAGAGTCAACAGGGACTTACTGCTAGTGTTCCCTGTACTTTAAATCGCACATTTGTAGTGCCTATTAAGCCTAGTGCGTTGGCATAACACTTACTTAGAGAAACATTATACAGATAGAAGGATTGTTGCAACACGAAGGAGTGTCGTAAATACCAGCAGTGGGGTCCATTGAAACTGTTCATTAGAGTTGATGTTACTCTAGCCCCATTGAGTGTAACACTAATAGAGTTAATATAATACTTCGCATAAGCTCATTGCGAGTTTAACTAACACTTGCTAGGTTTAAGTGTGGTGTAACATCGAGTTGATATTACTCTTACTCTAGTTATGTGAACCCTACAGGGTAACACATACACTACTTCTAAGCTTTGAGTGACCTTGCCTAAGGTTGAAATTACCCTTACTCAGGGTATTGAATACCTTAAAGGGTAACACATACTCTACTAGCAGGGTATGAATGACCCTGCCTAGTGCTGGCTTTACCTTTCATAGGTTTCAATTTAAATTACAACTAGTGTCGGCCTGATCCTGGCTCTTGTGGATCAACCCTTGCTAGGCGTGAGTGTACTCTGTACTGTAACCCTACGGCTAGTCGTTCTTACCCCAGACTAGGTTTGTATAAGCCCTTGATTAGGGCTCTATTGATCCTTCTTGGTTTTGGTTGTACTCTCCAATTAGGGATTACTTCTACTCCCAAATTGGATTGATACAGCCCGGAAAAGCTGTCTCCATTTGGCATTGCTTCCCGTTTCTCAGGAACCCTTCCATATACTCTTTTCATTCATATTGGTATACCAATAGTGAAACCAATAAGAACTGTACAGTATTTTACAAAGGACCCTGAGAAAAGCGAAGCCGTGTATATGGAGAAATTGGAATGAGGAGAAAGAGGATATTTTAAAAAGAACTATAATTAATAATATAATAAATAATTTTATTAATGTTAAAATACATTAGTAGATGTCACAATTATTTACAACAATATACATATATACATAATTATTTGTTACATACAGAATATTCATTAATATTTACAAAGACATTCAATGAAGTTGAATTGGTGAAAGAGGATAGGGAACTATCCTCTTTCACCAATTTAACTATTTATTTTTTCAATTCATCTCAATTTCTTTTTAAGTTCTTTAAAAAGAGTATTTTAAGATACATTAGTAAATGTCACAATTATTGTAAAACAAAATACATAATTATTTGTTACATATACAGAATATACATTAATATTTACTAAGACATTCAATGAAGTTGAATGTCTTAGTTTTAGTTTCAATGAAGGTTTTAGTTCTACAAAATATTTAATTAAAATGATTAAATATTTTGTTGATATAAAGTAATAAAAACTTTATGCTGAGGTTATGTAGTAGTTACCATCATTGGCATGGGTAACATTAACAGGGCGACATTGGGAATCACTGGTCAGAACGTATGTGCAACTATTATCTTCACAAGTGACTTCATATGCGTCAAAATGACTGTAGAAGCAAATATTCTTGTACTTTTTCACTATGAAGCAAATACGTTCATGTTCATCAATAGTAACAGTGATATGGCATATTTTGGAAAATTGTGGTTCACCCTCAATGTAACCAACAATAATTGGTTGCCCAATTTTAAATCTTGTACCTTTCATTTCAGCCCATTAATAACTTTTTATGGGCTTTGAAGGACTACATCAATGTTGGGGGTATTTCACTTGATTTTAAATCATTTTTGGATGGACCTAATTGTAAAGTGCCAGGATTATTTATCCCATAGCTACATGTTATTTTATGAACCTGTTGCAATTGGCATTTATTAGCTAAGCTAAGAGGTACATTTCTGCGATTTGATATAGCAGTTACGTATCTCTTTAACTGCTTGTGCTTCCCTTCAAATCGCATACTCCAGATTTGTTTGAAGGGGCCCATAAGTTCAATAATGTTGGGGTAATGAATTAGGAGATGGTGTTTGGGTTTAAGAGGAGTTTTGAATAGGTCTAAATATTGAGATTCGATTACAACGCACAATTATCGTCCAGTAATCTTTTCACCACTTTCGGTTGACGTGTTACCACTTTTGGTTAACTTATGGTACCCGCACACTAAACTTTAAGTTCAGATATTCACATCACTGGTATCTTCTCTATATATTTGTCTATTTAATTATTTTACTTATTTAACCCAGTCACAATACTTATATATTTAACTTAGTTCTTTAAATTATTTAGTTATTTAAATGTATTTATTTATTTAATTAATTTAATTTATTTAGTTAGTTTTTAATTTAACTTATTTAGTTATTATTTATTATTTAGTTAATTTAATTTAATTATTTATTAATTTAATTTAATTTATTTAGTTAATTAATTTAATTAATTTATTTAATTTAATTTAATTAATTTATTAATTTAATTTAATTTATTTAGTTAATTTAATTTAATTTAATTTATATTCAATTGATTTAGGTATTTAAGTAATTAATACATTCACATTACTTATTTATTTTTTTTTTATTATTCAAATCCTTTATTTTAATTTATTATTTATTTATTTATTTATTTAAATTAATATATTCAATCTATAATCTTTAATAAATTCATCATACATAACTTATTCACATTAACTAAAAAACACAGCATAACAATAAGACTAACACTAAGACTAACAATAAGACTAAACTATCGGTAACAGTGAACAGGGAGCCCTTAAACTAATCCGTAAACTTTCAAAAAAAATCAATAACGTGAAAATTACGTAAAACAATTACTCTTTAGACAAGTAATTAAGAAGTTAATTGTATAAGTGGCGGACTCCCCCGACAGACTGACTCTACTACGACCCTAGGTAACCGTTCCCCTTCCAGGAAGATCTCCTAACTCTCAGAACTGATAACTCACCTGACCAACACAACTGACCCTTTGATCAGTGTAATAGATACATACTCGCAGTATAAACGAAGATAAAATGTATCTATTACACCGATTCAAAACAAAACAAAGAATGTTACAAATCATTCATAACACAAAATCCCTCCTCAGGGAAAAGAGGATAAGGTAAGGATGAGGTTAG
>JACMZG010001859.1:16962039-17095514 GCA_018340805.1 Microvelia longipes
ACGTTTTGGTGCTACACGCTTCATGTGTTAATATATGAATAACACTAATAGTGTTAAGCGAAGAAAAGCTAGTGTTAATATTTTGCCGTGTTGCGTTAACACTGTTAGTGTGGGGACAAACCTATTAGTGTAGGGGTTAGCGCAACCCGAAGGCTCAACCCTAAGGCTGACAACTCTAATAGTGTTAAAAATTTGCCTTTAAATTCAAGTTTACCCTAATTTTTAATCCAAGGAAGTGTTCTTATAACCCTATTTATGACTTACCCTAGCGTTAAGGATTACCTTAACACTTAAGGCGCGCGTGTTATCTCAACCTCAGACCCCAAAATTAGTGTTAAACGGACTATAAGCCCAAATAAGGCAGGTAACAACACCTGTTAGTGTTAAATATACTCCAGTAAGTGTTTAATGGGCATTACAGCTAGTGTTAATTGTACTTGAGTAGCTCTTTAATGTCCTATTACGCCTAATTTAGTGTTACAATTGCTCTTATAGAGTCAACAGGGACTTACTGCTAGTGTTCCCTGTACCTTTAATCGCACATTTGTAGTGCCTATTAAGCCTAGTGGCGTTGGCATAACACTTACTTAGAGAAACATTATACAGATAGAAGGATTGTTGCAACACGAAGGAGTGTCGTAAATACCAGCAGTGGGGTCCATTGAAACTGTTCATTAGAGTTGATGTTACTCTAGCCCCATTGAGTGTAACACTAATAGAGTTAATATAATACTTCGCATAAGCTCATTGCGAGTTTAACTAACACTTGCTAGGTTTTAAGTGTGGTGTAACATCGAGTTGATATACTCTTACTCTAGTTATGTGAACCCCTACAGGGTAACACATACACTACTTCTAAGCTTTGAGTGACCTTGCCTAAGGTTGAAATTACCCTTACTCAGGGTATTGAATACCCTTAAAGGGTAACACATACTCTACTAGCAGGGTATGAATGACCCTGCCTAGTGCTGGCTTTACCTTTCATAGGTTTCATTTAAATTACAACTAGTGTCGGCCTGATCCTGGCTCTTGTGGATCAACCCTTGCTAGGCGTGAGTGTACTCTGTACTGTAACCCTACGGCTAGTCGTTCTTACCCCAGACTAGGTTTGTATAAGCCCTTGATTAGGGCTCTATTGATCCTTCTTGGTTTTGGTTGTACTCTCCAATTAGGGATTACTTCTACTCCCAAATTGGATTGATACAGCCCGGAAAAGCTGTCTCCATTTGGCATTGCTTCCCGTTTCTCAGGAACCCTTCCATATACTCTTTTCATTCATATTGGTATACCAATAGTGAAACCAATAAGAACTGTACAGTATTTTACAAAGGACCCTGAGAAAAGCGAAGCCGTGTATATGGAGAAATTGGAATGAGGAGAAAGAGGATATTTTAAAAAGAACTATAATTAATAATATAATAAATAATTTTATTAATGTTAAAAATACATTAGTAGATGTCACAATTATTATACAACAATATACATATATACATAATTATTTGTTACATACAGAATATTCATTAATATTTACAAAGACATTCAATGAAGTTGAATTGGTGAAAGAGGATAGGGAACTATCCTCTTTCACCAATTTAACTATTTATTTTTCAATTCATCTCAATTTCTTTTTTAAGTTCTTTAAAAAGAGTATTTTAAGATACATTAGTAAATGTCACAATTATTGTAAAACAAAATACATAATTATTTGTTACATATACAGAATATACATTAATATTTACTAAGACATTCAATGAAGTTGAATGTCTTTAGTTTTAGTTTCAATGAAGGTTTTAGTTCTACAAAATATTTAATTAAAATGATTAAATATTTTGTTGATATAAAGTAATAAAAACTTTATGCTGAGGTTATGTAGTAGTTACCATCATTGGCATGGGTAACATTAACAGGGCGACATTGGGAATCACTGGTCAGAACGTATGTGCAACTATTATCTTCACAAGTGACTTCATATGCGTCAAAATGACTGTAGAAGCAAATATTCTTGTACTTTTTCACTATGAAGCAAATACGTTCATGTTCATCAATAGTAACAGTGATATGGCATATTTTGGAAAATTGTGGTTCACCCTCAATGTAACCAACAATAATTGGTTGCCCAATTTTAAATCTTGTACCTTTCATTTCAGCCCATTAATAACTTTTTATGGGGCTTTGAAGGACTACATCAATGTTGGTGGGTATTTCACTTGATTTTAAATCATTTTTGGATGGACCTAATTGTAAAGTGCCAGGATTATTTATCCCATAGCTACATGTTATTTTATGAACCTGTTGCAATTGGCATTTATTAGCTAAGCTAAGAGGTACATTTCTGCGATTTGATATAGCAGTTACGTATCTCTTTAACTGCTTGTGCTTCCCTTCAAATCGCATACTCCAGATTTGTTTGAAGGGGCCCATAAGTTCAATAATGTTGGGGTAATGAATTAGGAGATGGTGTTTGGGTTTAAGAGGAGTTTTGAATAGGTCTAAATATTGAGATTCGATTACAACGCACAATTATCGTCCAGTAATCTTTTCACCACTTTCGGTTGACGTGTTACCACTTTTGGTTAACTTATGGTACCCGCACACTAAACTTTAAGTTCAGATATTCACATCACTGGTATCTTCTCTATATATTTGTCTATTTAATTATTTTACTTATTTAACCCAGTCACAATACTTATATATTTAACTTAGTTCTTTAAATTATTTAGTTATTTAAATGTATTTATTTATTTAATTTAATTTATTTAGTTAGTTAATTTTAATTTTTATTTAGTTATTTATTTATTTATTTAGTTATTTAATTTATTAATTTATTAATTTAATTTAATTTATTTATTAATTTAAATTAATTTATTTATTTAATTTATTAATTTATTTAATTTATTTAATTTATTTAGTTAATTTAATTTAATTTAATTTTATATTCAATTGATTTAGGTATTTAAGTAATTAATACATTCACATTACTTATTTATTTTTTTTTTATTTATTCAAATCCTTTATTTAATTTATTATTTATTTAATCTATTTATTTTAAAATTATATATTCAATCTATAATCTTTAATAAATTCATACATAACTTATTCACATTAACTAAAAACTACACAGCATAACAATAAGACTAACACTAAGACTAACAATAAGACTAAACTATCGGTAACAGTGAACAGGGAGCCCTTAAACTAATCCGTAAACTTTCAAAAAAATCAATAACGTGAAATTACGTAAATCAATTATTCTTCAATTAAGTAATTAAGAAGTTAATTGTATAAGTGGCGGACTCCCCCGACAGACTGACTCTACTACGACCCTAGGTAACCGTTCCCCTTCCAGGAAGATCTCCTAACTCTCAGAACTGATAACTCACCTGACCAACACAACTGACCCTTTGATCAGTGTAATAGATACATACTCGCAGTATAAACGAAGATAAAATGTATCTATTACACCGATTCAAAACAAAACAAAGAATGTTACAAATCATTCATAACACAAAATCCCTCCTCAGGGAAAAGAGGATAAGGTAAGGATGAGGTTAGGATCAGGGCAGGTAAGTATCCTTCAGATCAATCTTCTAGGTCGTCAGTTCCATCTTTTGGATTAATCGTCTTGATATCTTTGAGGTGCCAAACTCCGGTAGATTGTCCAGCATCGTTCTCTAGCTCGTAAGTAAGTGGTGAAATTTTCTTTTTCACCCAACATTTCTCGTACTTAGGGGCTAGCTTCGCTGCGAAGTAAGTAGCTGCGTTGGACTGAGGGAAGGTTTTCCTCCATACTTCCTGGCCTACTTCTAGAACTGCTGGTCTTCTCCTGAGATTATACCTGCTCTCTTGTTTCTCATGGGCTTTCTTCAGACGTCTCTGAACATCCTCCAAGATAGCTGGTAATCCCTGGATATCTGCATCTCGCTTCACCGTTGGCTCCTCTTCCTCTTCGTCACGTTCAGGTATGGTATGGTGCTGTTCTCCAGAAGAACATATCTTTCTTCCAAAAGTCAGGTATCCCGGACTATAGCCTGTAGTCTCATGAGTGGCGGTATTCATCGCAAATTGAAGTTTCCGTATATGTTTATCCCACATGCGGTGGTTATCCTTCACATACGCGGCTATCATATACTTAATGGTGCGATTAGCTCTCTCAGTGGGATTGCACTGCGGGCTATAATGTGGGGTAAACATGACTTTTACTCCGTACTCATCCATCTTTTGCTGGAACGCCTTGCAGCGGAACTGCGGGCCATTGTCGCAGATGAGCTGTTCTGGAACACCATAGGTAAGCAACACATCGCATTCAATATGTTTAATCATAGCTCCCGAGGTAGCATTCCGGAGAGGGAACAACACCACATACTTAGTCAGATAATCAGTGATTACCAGTAGGAACCTGTTCCTAGAGGATGAGAGTGGGAAGGGTCCCATCAAATCCGCCGTTGCGATCTGCCACGGTCTCTTCGGAATCCTACATCTTCCCATCAGTCCTTTAGGCTGTTTCTGGTCTGGTTTAGTTGCTAAGCAGGTCTGACAACGAGTCACATACCGGGTGATGTCGGTTGACATGCCAGGCCAGTAATAGCTTTCTGCTATTCTCTTCTTTGTTTTGTAGATGCCGAGGTGTCCTGCGGTTGGAGCGTCATGGTTGTCTTCCATAAGCTGCTTCCGTTGGTCCTTAGGCACTACGATTTTCCACGGATCTTCTCCTGGTATCGAGCTAGTCCGAACTCTCCTAAACAGGCGGCCATCTTCGACTCTCCAGAGAGGATATTTTTCTCCGTTCTCCTGAACCTCTTTAAACTTTTTTAAACCACTTGTCTTTGATTTCAGGTTCCTCTTGGATAGCGCGCACTCTCCTTCTGTGCACGTGATAGGGCATCAGCGACAGCGTTGTTCTTTCCAGGACGGTGGATGACATCAAAACGATACTGCTGAAGGCGCAATGCCCATCTTGCTAAACGACCGCTGGGATCCTTGAGGTTCTGCAGCCAAACTAGAGCGTGGTGGTCCGTAATGACTCGGAATTCGGCTCCCTCGAGATAAGGACGGAACTTCTCAATGGCCCAGAGGACCGCGAGGCACTCGAGTTCAGTCGCTGAATAATTTCGCTCATTCTTCGTAAGGGTTCTGCTAGCATAGGCTATCACTCTCTCCCCCTCATCCAGCTCCTGCGACAGCACAGCCCCTAAACCATGAGAGGACGCGTCAGTAGTGAGAAGAAACCCTTGGGAGAAATCTGGTCCTGTAAGTATCGGTGCGGTGACTAACTTTTCTTTCAACGTAGCGAAGGCTAGCTGACACTCGTTATTCCAATCAAACTTCTGTCCTTTCTTAAGGAGGGTGGTAATCGGTGAGATAATTGAGGAGAAGTCGGGTACAAAGCGGCGATACCACGATGCCATCCCGATGAACCTTCTAACCTGCTTCACTGTCTTGGGCCGAGGAAAAGAAACAATAGCCGAAACCTTCTCTGGGTCTACTCTGAGGCCTTGGTGGTCAACAATGTAGCCAAGATAGACTAATTCCGGTCTACAGAAGCGGCACTTTTCCATGTTCAAAGTAAGACCTGCGGCAAGAACCCGTTCAAAGACTTTCTCTAACACTTCCATGTGTTTGTCAAAATCAGGTGTGCATATGACGATGTCGTCGAGGTAAACCCAGACATACGGCTCAAGGTCTGCTCCGAGAACATCATCTATCAACCTTTGCCACGTGGCCGGGGAGTTATGGAGGCCGAAAGGAAGTCTGCGGAACTGGAATAAGCCTCTACCAGGGACTGTGAAAGCTGTTGCCTCCTTTGAAGATTCTTCCACTGGCACCTGCCAGTAAGCTGTCTTAATGTCTAACGAACTTAGGTATTTCGCATCTCTCAGGCGATCCAATATCTGATTAATGTAGGGAAGGGGTAGGCGTCACGCTTTGTCACGGAATTAACCTTGCGGTAGTCCACGCAAAAACGATATGATCCATCTGGCTTCCTTACCATGACTACTGGGCTGGACCAGGGACTCCTAGAGGGCTCTACCACTCCTTCTTGCAGCATCTTGTCTAATTCAGCTGACATAGCTTGTTGTATAGCCGGAGAGACAGGATAATACCTTTGTTTGATAGGTGTTGCACCTCCGGTGTCTATAACATGCTTAACTCTAGTGGTGCATCCTAACGTTTTACCCATCTTCTTCATGTTCTTAGCTGTCAACTTATCCAGTCGTCTTCGCTCGTCTCTATTCAAAGAATCCTTGTCCGTCAGTCCTTCCATCGCCTGCACAGCACTCACTACTCCGCTAAACTGCCATGTTCCTTGAGATACGTCAGGAACTATCTTTAAGGTCTTCCAGAAGTCTAGGCCCAAGATAAGAGGTGTATTGATGGCCGGAACAACTAGTACCTGCATTATCTTGACTACTCCTCCTACTTCAAACGGTACATCCACTGTTTTCTCTACTTGACACCTTCCTCCATCAGCCACAGCAATAAACAGGTTATCTTCTTCTGCACAGGTAGGTTAAGATGTTGCAACGACTCCATCCTGTAGCTCCAAGAATAGTCTTATTTGCTCCCGAGTCTAGGAGACCACTAACTCTCTCTCCAAGAACATTGACGGTTAGATAAGGTCTGTTGTCACCGGAACAGCTCTTCTCGATGTTACCGATGTAATCCACTAAATAGTGAGTACGAACGTTATCTAACCAGTCCTCCCATTCTTTCTTGGATGTTCTGGGTTTCGTCCTGAGTCGGGTCGGACCAGAACTTAACTTCTCCGACCCCCTCGGAAGTTTCCCTGACTTGACCATCTTCTACCAGTGCATTTAGTACAGGTTCCTTCAACCAAGTCGCGGTTACCACATCTAGGGCAAAATGTAAGTGACAACCCTGGGCAGCTAAGGAACACATGACCAGGCTCTCCACAGTTCCAGCATGTTGTTTTCTTCTTCTGCTTCGAGTCTTCCAGTTTAGAAGGGCCTGGTACAGCTGTAGGGTTGGTTTTCATATCCCGATCGTTTTTTTTTAAGAGCAGGACTTCGTGAAGTGAGTCCGGGGAGTGGAACTTCAACGGCATTCACTTTATGCTCTTTCTTGGGGGCAGATACACAAGGTCAGGTTCAAGGAGCTTCTTACTTGAAGTCTGAGGAGGCTGAAACCTTTCCATGTGAATCCTGTCCTTTTGAATCTGTCTACCCGCCTTAACCAGATCCTCCAGATTCAGCACGTATGCCCATCTAATCCGATCAAAGTAATAAGGAGCTAAATTCCGTTTTATTATGCTCACCTTCCTAGCTTCTAATAGAGGAGTTGGCAAACGAGAGAAGTAGGTCTTCATGATGGCGATATATGTGGAAAACGGTTCATTTTCACCTTGTGTCCGTGACATTAGTTCTCTTAGCAGGTCTTCCTCATAATCGTCATCCTCGTACTCTTCTCTCAGGCAAGTCACTAACTCTTCCCATGTTTGCAGCTCTCCACGCACGGATTTATACCACAGCGGCAGGTCCCGAGAAAAGATCACCAGCACAGTTAAAAACTTCTTGATAGGTGACGTTTCTGGCCCTAACTAGATATTCAACTTCCTCAAGGAATCCTCTAATACTTTTATTTCGATCATCACCAGAAAACTTTATTCCCCAATCCTTAGGTAAGACTTGATGACGTAGGAGTCTAGTTCCAGGAGAAGTAGTTGCCCTCGCTTCTCGTTCCATCCTTTCTAACTGGTTGATCATATCTCGGTACATATTTACTCCATCTCCACAAGACGGTTGCTGCGGGACAGTCGGTTGTGCTTCAGTCCTAGGAAATGAGTTCAATGGGTCTAGATCTCTGAATCTGTTGTATCCTCGTCCTGGTTCTGGGTGTGCTAAGTTTTGAGATGGGAAAATATTCTGTTCTGTACTCCCTGTATCATTATACCACGCCCCTGTTCCTGGTCGCAAACAACTCCTCGATGTCCAGCTGATGTGCTCTGGTCTAATGAAGCTATCACTAGGTACATTTTCTTCTTGTGGAACAGTCCTCCTCGTAGATTCAGGGATGTCCTCATCAATGAGGCTGACATCAGCAGGGCGAGAACTTTCTCCGGGGTGCAATTGTTGATCCAACTGACTGAAAGTTCCTGAAGATTGAGGTTTATCTCCAAGCTGCTCTAACATGTTACAGGCAGTCATCAGTAGCTCACTCCGTTTATGTATGTACGGTCCTTCTCCTGGGATTCGCTCAATCCTGTTCATAACGTGAGTCATAACAGTCTGAATCTTGTAGAAGCAATTTGGATCTCTTTTTGACTGATAAACGGGTAGAAGTTGTTGACAAGCGTTGATATTTCCTTCTACAATCTGCAATTCGGCTTCCCAGTTGCGTTTCGGCGGAGATGAAATAAGGAGCCTTCCTTCACTCTCTAACTTTAACAGTCTTCTAAGAGCAACTTTCATCCCGTCTCTACTCGGTACATTAACCACTCCTCGCACTTGAAGTTCATACTCCAACTCATCTTTGGTAAGCCTGCTCACATCCATCTCAGCAAAAGAAGTTTGAAGGTCTTGGTAATCTATCACAATAAGTATACTCACGTATAAGGTCTATGAAAACATACAAAATAAAATTAACACATTAACTAATCACTAAGAATCACTTAAACATTACCACACTAAAAACTAATAAATAAAACACTTAAATATCACAACTAAGTAAAGTATCATACACTTATTTCATCACTACACAACTTCACAAAAATACAACCATAAAACATCACAATATCCCCACGTTGGGCGCCAAACTGTTACGGTTATTCCGCGGAACTCAAGTCGATAGTAGGGGGGGTAAGTATCTACAGGGGTGCACCAATAGGAAGGGGATGATAGGAACAGGGTAGGATGAGGGAAATAGGAAGGTAAAGGTAAGCGCCACCTCGTTTGGGTAAGGAAGGGAATGAAGGCAAACGAGGAAATCCTTCAGGAGCACTCTTCAGCAACTATATCAACTAAACAGGTAAGTATACAAACAAATAAATAAAAATAAATAAACAAACTATTATTTACACGGGACCAGATTTTACGCCTAGTCGTGTTGGAATCAGGTAAGTATCTTAACCCTAACTTAACACTAATTTTGTACTTTCCTGTTTCAGGTACCTCTGGGTTATCAGCCACCAGTTCGCAGTACCTAAAAAGGATACGGTTCGCAGCTTTGATCAGCCTGTCTCGTTCCAGTTGACAATAAAAATAAAAATAAATAAATCTGAAATAACCTATGTCTAACTTAATACTACTGTAGGGTACTAACCCTTTACTCTTGCTCAGTAACTCTGATGGTAATCTAACCTCTAACTTTAATTTACCAGAGAGCATCCAAACTGGTGGTCTATTATCACTATGAGTCACTCCAGACTTTAAGCAGGTTATAAACATCTACCAAAGTATATAAACTACCATCTAGTTTTGCTGCCAATACCGTAAAGCAAGTAGATCCATATGCTCTTTTGGTAACCACCAACTGGGCTGGAGCAACACTAACTGTGACCAAGCCACTATTATCGTCACTCGAAAACCTCAACTTTCTTCCCACTACCCCACCAGGATAGATAGACAGCTTTGGTAACAGTGTAATCGCTCCAACACCGGTTTTAGCCACCTACAGAGTAAAGTATTGAAGATATAAAACATACAAAGTAGCAAGGCGAAATTAAGTAAAGATCAGAAATTAAAGTAGCACATGCAGATATATATTCTGTTAACATACAAGTTATTTTTAAAGTTAATCGGCTTATCTAACCTTAAATCTACAACTAAATATAAGATAAAATAAATATTCAGAGATGAAATAGAATAATAAGAAAGGGGTTAGTAGAAATAACATAAATAGATAGAATAAATAAGGTATATACAAGTATAAGTAAACTTAACCTAAGTCGACATGAATATCCTTTCAGCAGATACTCCCCAATTTCACCGGTTCTCAGTAAGGTTGAGGTAAATCCAAACGTAAGGTAACTCCGTGTAAGTAAAGTTTAGAAACACGATTCGATTACAACGCACAATTATCGTCCAGTAATCTTTTCACCACTTTCGGTTGACGTGTTACCACTTTTGGTTAACTTATGGTACCCGCACACTGAATATCTGAACTTTAAGTTCAGATATTCACATCACTGGTATCTTCTCATATATTTGTCTATTTAATTTTTTACTTATTTAACCCAGTCACAATACTTATATATTTAACTTAGTTCTTTAATTATTTAGTTATTTAAATGATTATTTATTTAATTTAATTTAATTTATTAGTTAGTTTATTTTTAATTTAACTTTTTAGTTATTTACTTTTATTTAGTTATTTAATTTAATTTAATTTAATTTATTTAATTTAATTTATTTATTAATTTAATTTAATTAATTTATTTAATTTAATTAATTAATTTATTTAATTTAATTTAATTTATTTAGTTAATTTAATTTAATTTAATTTATATATTCAATTGATTTAGGTATTTAAGTAATTAATACATTCACATTACTTATTTATTTTTTTTTTATTTATTCAAATCCTTTATTTAATTTATTTATTTATTTAATCTATTTATTTAAATTAATATATTCAATCTATAATCTTTAATAAATTCATCATACATAACTTATTCACATTAACTATAAAACTACACAGCATAACAATAAGACTAACACTAAGACTAACAATAAGACTAAACTATCGGTAACAGTGAACAGGGAGCCCTTAAACTAATCCGTAAACTTTCAAAAAAATCAATAACGTGAAAATTACGTAAATCAATTATTCTTCAATTAAGTAATTAAGAGGTTAATTGTATAAGTGGCGGACTCCCCCGACAGACTGACTCTACTACGACCCTAGGTAACCGTTCCCCTTCCAGGAAGATCTCCTAACTCTCAGAACTGATAACTCACCTGACCAACACAACTGACCCTTTGATCAGTGTAATAGATACATACTCGCAGTATAAACGAAGATAAAATGTATCTATTACACCGATTCAAAACAAAACAAAGAATGTTACAAATCATTCATAACAGAGTCTCCGTTGCTCTGTGCTACATAAGTAATAATAATAAAATATAATTGAAGAATCAGGTATCGTCGATACTTTCTGTTAGGTATGGATATCCCGGTTTTGGCTTTTCGCCATCATCCGCTGGCGGGGGAACACTCCATGTTGATTATTGTTGATGCGTCATCACGCCATGCTGATGATGGCGTTAACCCGAAACCTGTCTGTTTGATATGCATATCCAACAGCAAGTAGCGTATCGAAGGACGCTGATTCTTCAAGTACTTCTTCAACTTGCGGTGAATTTAACCTCTTCAATAAAATATAATGTCAATATATAATAGTCAGTGAATTAAGCAATAAATATTTGTGAGAGGAAATATTGTAAAAATGGAAATCTTTTAGGAAAGCTTACAGTAGCTCAAAAAATAAGGATTTGCTTAGCATAGGAAGGAAAACTAGAGATAGGGTACTGTAGAGTGTTGTGAGAGAAACTAGACATAGCGTTGTTACAGACCTTCAGAATGAATTGGTAGACCTCTATATCAGGGGGTTTAGACTTCCCGTCTTGGGAAGGAAATCCTTCAGAACTAAGCCTGTCCCCACAGGATTAGAGTTCAGACCCTCAAGAACATAAACCCTAACCACTCCAAGAGATAAAAATTTCGACTTCTCTTTGTAGCCAAGAATAAATTATAATAAATATGGAGTAAAATTCAACGAATAAAAAGTACTGCAGGAAAAGCAGCACAAGTCATGGATTCAACGATAAAATGCAAGTTATAAAAATTTGGGTACAGGGTCCCAAATTTCTCACCTTCATTCTCTCGGAATTTTTCTTCACCTTATCGTATTCGCCATGCTTATTCTCACCTCTCGTTTTTCGTGTTTTTAGATATTAAAAGATTGTGTTTTATCCCTAACGGTCACCCATCCACGTAATAATCGCGTCCATAATAATCAGATTCAGGTGAAATCACAGTTTGAAATTTTTATTGCAAACACAATACTTTTTTATGTATCTTCGAAATAAATAAAGAAAAGTAAACAATCAAGGAAAGTAATCTATGAAACAGAGATTTAAGGGTAACTATGTACAATCAAGAAGAGAAATCTTTGAAACAAGTAGATTAAAAAGTAAACTATGAACAATCAAGGATAGCAATCTATGAAACAAAGAGATTAAATAGTTGCAATGAACAATCAAGAAGAGAAATCTATGAAACAAATAGATTAAATACAAAACAATCCAGGAGAGCAATCTATTAAACATAGATATTAAAGAGTAAATATAAACAATTTAAAAGAGAAATCTATGAAAAAGATAGATTAACAGGCCTCCGGCCTCTTAGCTACTTCGCGGCGTCAGCGCTCGGGGGCCTCTTCGCGGCCCCCGCGCTTCCCTGTAGCCGCTATGTGGCCACATGGTTGTTGTAATTAATTAGTTCGTCATATTACTAATTTATATTAGTGGCACGATATAAGGGAATTTTTAAATTAGCTTATATCGTAATCACGTAAAAATACGTGATTTGTTTACACTATGTCAATCAATCAACATGTTATAGGATACCAAAAAGTAAAAAGGTGATAAGTCAAAAAATGCTACTTTTCAGGAACCGAAAAACAAACTTTGAATGAAGCTCTAAAATCGATAAAACCAGTTACAGTTTTATTTTAACATTATCATATTTATTAAAATGTTCTATATAATGAGAAGTAGTTTGGTATTCAATTAATAAATAGATCTCGAGATATTGGGGAAAATTTAGGAAAACCCACTGACTTATACCTTTTTTATCGGTTCCAAAGAGGCTGTTATCCCCTTTTGACTGATTTTCCACTTGTCATTTTTAAGGTTGAGCTAAAAACCAAACTATTTTTCTTGGTTAAAGTAAGCTTTCTATTATAGTAAATTCTATTGTAAAATCGATGTAGATTGAGTTTCATATTTCTAATGAAAATTTGGATAAACATGAAAGTAAAAATTTACTATTTTACACAGAAACCAAAAATGTTCCTGAGTTAGCCCGGTGTCCAGTTGAATACTAAAATCAATGTATTTATATAGGAATATTTTAATTTAAGCTTAATATCGCTGTTTCGTGAATTTAAATTAAAATTCTAGCTCAAAATATCTAAAACATTGGCTTTGCGACTTTTTGGTAATGTAGTCAGGACTGAAAAGTATAAAGGAGATAAGTCATACCACGTGATACCAAAATATAAAAAGGTGATAAGTCGAAAAATGCAACTTTTCAGGAATCTCCAAAATCGTTAAAACCAATCACTGTTTTTATTTTAACATTATTATATTTATTAATATGTTCTATATAATTTGAAATAATTTGGTATTTAATTATAAATAGTTATTAAAATATTAGCAAAAATTTAGGAAAACCTACTGACTTATGTTTCAAAAAGAGAGTTATCCCCTTTTGACTGCTATTTATATTTTTTACAATTAACATTTTTAATCTTGCTGAACTAGAATTAAACTATTTTGCTTGTTTGAGGTAAGCTTACTATTATAGTAAATTATTTATGTAGATAAAGTTTCATTTTTATGTTAATCCACATTAAAATGTGCATAAACATAAAAGTTTTAGAGCTTCATTCAAAGTTTGTTTTTTGGTTCCTGAAAAGTTGCATTTTTTGACTTATCACCATTTTACTTTTTAGTATCCATATTATTGGTGATTTTGTTCAAAGTAATTAGATAAAGGAAACGAAACAAACAGACGATAGGTTTACTTATCCCCTTTATATTCAGTAACCAGCAGGCAAACATTTACAAAAGGGTATAACTCGACTTATGTCTTTTATATTTATGATTTTTTCAACTTATTAAAGTCTAAATAGGTTAACTTAACTTATTACCTTTAACTAAATGCTTATGTTCAAAATAAAAGATATCTCCTTTGCATTGAGTTAATTAATTAAAAAACTAATTATCGTAGATATACATTTATTATACCAATCGAAAGAGCTTTTTTTGCTGATTCCAGTGAGTAATAACTCAAAATCGACATTTTTCGACTTATCACCTTTTTACTATATATATTATATATATATATATATATAATATATATAATATAATATATATATATATATATATATATATATATATATATATACCCTTTAAAAAATCTTCTTTCCCCATTATCTCTCCATAACCCCAACCTCATAACCTTACTTTCCTTTCAAAATTCGCTAAAAGTAAACTATGAACAATTAAAGAGAGCAAATATCATTTTGGAAAAGAGTTTCTCTCATCTTTATTGTCATATCCTACACCTACATAGTCTTACAAACACAATGCCCTAAAGGGGAGAGGTGTTAACCCTGTAATTATGTCACATAAGTGGTGTGAGGCTGTGGGGTAAAATTTCCTCAACTTACCTCTTATCTATGTTAAACATGCAAAATGTTACACTTATTAGTTTCATGTTTAAATATAATTAATATTATACTTTACACTGATCCTTTATCTATTTATAAAATAGCTTATAACTCTGGGACATTATTTTTTTTTAAATTTATGGCTTTACTTAGCAATTTGTAAACAGCATAAGGGCAATTTTAAAAGTTTAAGGTCACAGTAAAGAATTAAATTTTTACCTTGAGTACAGATTATTACAACTTCAAGTTTATCACGCACCGTATGTATTTAATTAAAGGAAAGACTAATTAATATTTAGACAATTAATGTTATATTAATAAACATTAATATTTATGCATATACTGGGCGATACACGCAAAGAACGCGCTGCCAATCATGGAACGATGGTACCTTTCTTCATGCATAAACATTAGACGAGCATATAAATAGATAAATAAACCGTTTAATTCAGAAAGCTATACAATTTTACAATTGATTTAGTTATTATATGTAGTTATAATTTAAATGATTAATAATTAGTTTACCAATAAGAAAACTCAGTCGCTATACAATAACGTTTATTAAAAACAGAGCCGCTTTCAACTTTAAGATGTCATCATCAGTGACTTAAATAATATTGAACAAAATTCTTTGAGTAGAGTATCATTGTCCAAGACATCGAGTATCATTGTCAAAGACACAATCAAGACTCATAAAATATAAAACCCACTTTCATCAAATGTCAACGTTTTTGAGCATCTAAAGATTCCGCGTGGTGGCATCGGCCTATGCCACCGTGGTAACCTGTTTCAAGGTTAAGAGTTGCATAATATTTTTGTTGCAAATAATTATTTTGAGTAATAAAACTTTTGCAAGCATAAGCTATACTTGATTTACACTTGATTTCAATTCGTTGAAAATAATTCTTTTATATGATTGCCCTAGATTTATAATAATATATATTTATAAAAATAATTTTAATAGTCAAATTTGCGACGTTTAGGACCGCGCGCGCGGGGTGAATTTCTTTGGAAATCCACGCTTCCGCTTTACGACTCGTTACTCAATAGATCATCACTCTCATTTCATCCTCTCAACTTTTTTTTTTTTTTTGGGGGGGGGGGGGGTTAAAACTATTTGTATAACGGTCTTGGCATTTGCCAAAACCACTTATATGACCATATGCCAATAAAAACAAGTAATAAATAACTAGTAGGGCTCCTCAGTCTAGGTGAACCAGCCTTAGGCACAATAAGGTCCATTAGCCGTATAATAAGAGACTTTATGACCCAAAGTTGGCTACAGTGAGCCGTAAAATGTTTCTCTAACGAGTATTTTCTCAACTCACTCGAAAAAACGTTTTACAGACTCTTGCATTTCCATTTGCACTACCTAAACGTGCGATTTATCAAGGGGTTTTTTCATTCACATCAAAAATTACTTAGTTTCATTATTCGTATGTTATACTTTGTATGCTTTCTTCTAATATTTCATTTAATATTATTTTTAAATAATCTTTATATTCTTCCTCATTAATACTACAGGTATATAAGTAAATAATTGTGTTTAAACAATAAATCCAAAACCGAAATTACACCTAAATTATCCGTTTCAGGTGTTTTAAGGTTTTTTAAGTAGTTTTTACCGTCTATATGTATGTTTGTTTTTATTGTCGCTCCCAGTGTATTTATGCTAGCATAATCTCTAAAGATTTAAAACTTGGTACAAAAATCAATCTTTTAAACATCAAACAACAAATTCCGTTTTTTCCATAAGAATATCTATATTTAAATAGCAGAGCCGGCTTTCGGCTTTCGATCTCATCTGTGCCGGAAGGGTGAGTCTCAAGGTCAAAATCTCCGCTAAGGGCTTGGAGCTGTCTGCTCCAAGCCCTTAGCGGAAATTTCGGACAACATATAGAGACTCACCTTTCCGACACAGTTAAAGGCGAAAGCCGGCTCTGCTATTTAAATACAGATATTCTTGTGGAAAAAACGAAATTTCTTGTTTAATCTTATAAGTAATTCACAGCGTAGTAACGTACTACGTAATCTTTTAAAGTCTTATTGTGCTATCTAGATTTTTTTATAAAGGGGTTGACTAACAAATATCTTGAAATTTTATTGAACACGGAAACAAGTTTCGATCCATTTGGCATATCGACATGGCACATTTGTGGTCATATACATAAGAACCAACAACATATGTGCTACCTTTCATCTCATTATCAGCATTAGTTCAATTATATACGTTTTTTATGAATTCCTTTAAAATTGAAAAATAATACAATAGTACACGCATATCCTTTCACGTAAAAATCGGATATACTAAGTTTCTTTGTAATGCAACAAGTATATCTACAGTTTTTGTTGGATCATAAAAGTTAAGCTGCATCGAGCAAGGTCAGTACCCGGATGGGTGACCGCTGGTAATAAAACAAATGTATCTAAGTAGGGACAAAAGAACAATTCTGAAGGAACCGTGTTACATAACTAAAAAACTAAAAATTCGGCCTATAAACCAAAACTTTCGATTATGGTGCATGTCATTATGCAAGTTTTTAGTGCGTCGCATTGAATAAAACCGGTCTAGAGTCTTTACGACCATAATAAATGACCAAAAAGTCGCAAAACCGTGCCAAACTACCGTAACACTTAAAATACGGTCGGTAAATAAAAAATATCGAGTAGTGAGTCTCATTTTCCATGTTTTTTGGTATTCAATTATTTTCAGTATAAAAGTTTTAACTTCAAAATAATTCCGGCGCAGAGGTCCACTATATTCTTTTTTGCTCAGTAATCTATTTCTTGCTTAATTTACGGTATACTTATAACCTGAGGTACACAATTCTCTTCTTGCTTAGTATTCTATTTCTTGCTTAATTACGTATATACTTTAAACCTGAGGTACACAATTCTCTTTCTTGCTTAGTATTCTATTTCTTGCTTAATTTACGGTATATACTTTATAACCTGAGGTACACAATTCTCTTTCTTGTTTAGTATTCTCTTTCTTGCTTAAGTTTCCGGTATATACTTTATAACCTGAGGTATACAATTCTCTTTCTTGCTTAAGTTTTCGGTATATGTTTTATAACCTGAGGTACACAATTCTCTTTCTTGCTTAGTATTCTATTTCTTGCTTAAGTTTCCGGTTATACTTTATAACCTGAGGTACACAATTCTCTTTCTTGCTTAAGTTTTCGGTATATGCTTTATAACCTGAGGTACACAATTCTCTTTCTTGCTTAAGTTTTTTTGGTATATGCTTTATAACCTGAGGTACACAATTCTCTTTCTTGCTTAAGTTTTCGGTATATGCTTTATAACCTGAGTACACAATTCTCTTTCTTGCTTAAGTTTTTGGTATACGCTTTATAACCTGAGGTACACAATTCTCTTTCTTGCTTAAGTTTTCGGTGTATGCTTTATAACCTGAGGTACACAATTCTCTTTAATGTAGCCCACTACTAATTTTCTTTTTTTTAATTTTAAATAAGTATAAATTATGCTTTGCCATGCATTTTACAATCTATGGGATGCATATGCACATTTTCTTTGTATAATTATGAATAATTAAATAACAAGTTGTGACATTACAGCTCAAGTTAAAAAGCATATACCGGAAACTTTAGCAAGTCGTGGATTGATGAACAAGAAAGCACGCATTTAAAGAAAATTCGCCCGATTTGGGAACACCGCCCCAGAATTTATTTAACTTTGTCATTTATTAATTGTCATAATAATAATTATTAACATAATAATTCGTCAATTATTATATTAAGACTTATGAATATTAAACAAAGGGGTCATCTATTTCTGTGAAGTACTAAGTTGGCTTCGAAATTAGGGACTTGAAGCCTTTAAGTCTCCTAGTAAGTGACCCTTAGTCTTCTTAGGAAAAGGACATAAGGACCTATGTAAGAGCTCTTGGAACTCTTACATAGGTCCATATATCAAGCCTAGCTTAGCCAATAAGACAAATTCCGCCCTGAAAATGGTTCAAACGTTAATAATTGTGATTACCAGAAATAACAAAATAAAATAAATAAACCAATAAATGCGTAGTTAGGCGCTGAGCAAAGCTATTGCAGTCATACGTGCAAGAACCGTACGTCTCCTTAGATACGCTCTCGCACCTTTCGTAGCATTTACCTCTAAGTGCGAGACACTCAGCGAAACAGTAGTCAAAGTTCGCTGAATCCGTCGGTTTCTTAATGCGACATTGACTCATGCAGTTGAGGTAGTTAGTAAAATTGTGCTCATCGGTAGTCTTAATAGCTAATGAGCTATTCTTCGAAACACTCAATGTGGTGATATTGTTAAAATTATTTTGGTTCGGTACATCGTTGGTAACAACTTTAATTTCTTTTCCAGTTGAGTTATTTGCTTTAGATGTTTCCTCGGGAGATATTAATTCAGAAACATCATAAGAATTTGTTAAAACATCTCTAACGTTCCTATTTAGTTTTGGATTAAATGTTTTACGGTTTTCCTTTTAATAATGAGATTCGGTTAGTTGATGACGAAAATTTAAAATTGATGCATTGTCAAACATACTTGCTGGACATACTCGCTTCGTCGTTAAGTATTTTTGTCTTGTTGGCTGTCTTCATCGTGTGAATTGTTTCATTTGAATTAGTATCATTACTCAAAAATCCACAACCTAATTGACTTCTTGGTCTTAAGCTGATCAGAGTTACGAGTATTTTTATCTTCAAGTGTTCCAATATCAGTGCTCGCCTTAAATTTTGTCCGACTTGTACTATTTTCATAAAAGTTTCCTTCATCGTAAGTTTTTACATCTAAAATAGTTTTATTCAAAGTACTTACAGTAGCTCCGAAATTAATAACTTCACTAACCTTTCCAGCATTTATAGCGTATAATAGAGTAAATTGTATACAATCTAAATCAATGATAACCATTTCTTCAGTTCTTCTCTCGTTCTCAGAATATACAATTCGCCTCATTTATTATACTGGAAAACGTCTTCTGATAGTAAATAAATCCGTTTTATTCATAGCGGTCACTCAAACAGGCACTGACCGCGCTCGATGCGGCTTAACTCCTATGTTAATATCTATGATCCATCAAAAATCTTAGATACTCTTATCGTATTCAAAGAAAACGTTGTGCACTTTTCTTTTGCGTAAAGCAATATACTTGCGCCAAATTTCAACTTGATTGGATTATGGTCCGATTTTTCGCAATTTGTTTGAAAAGCGTATACAAATCATTCGATAAAAATTAAGCTAATGATAATTATTCAAAGCCGGGTTTGAATAACCTTTATATCTTATCTGTCAGATATCATTAAAATCGTATCAGCCTTATGAGGTTAAGAGTGTTGATAAGAAGTGAGCACATCCATCTACTTATAGACTCCAATTTTTTTGATATTTTGAATCTGCTGGTGCTGAAAATTCGACATTTGAAGAAAGTGGGTTATTCGAGTAGGTATTTTGATAATCCAAAGTTTCCTCTCGTCTTAGGAGGGAGAAGCAAAATCCTCAATTGAAGTAGAGGACAGTGTTGTTACTTTAAAACAAGTGACATTCAATATTACATGAATACTCTTGACAATGATGTCTTCCAGTACAGAAGATATTAAATAGAACCTTCCTGAACATTAACATGCAAAAATATCAAGAAGTCAAAATTCAAGATAGCCAAGACATAACTGAAAAATCAAGACTGCTCTTCACAAAATTGAAAAATATAATAAATACACATAAATTGTAAATAAAATTAACTATTCCCCAAAGCCTCAAAAAAATCTAGAGACCAAACCTTAGTTAAACCCCCAAACGTAAAAAAATGAATAAAAAATAATAATATAACCCTGTTTTTTGGTTTTCTGTGGTTTCCCTCAATTTTATAGGCAAATGATAGGTTGATTCATTTTAAGTCAGTCCACAGACAACAGAGAAGAGTTATTTGCCCAATAGACAAAATAAACCTATTCAAAACACCATCAAAAATATCTTTTGTACGACAAACGGTTAATAAAATCAGTTGACAGCGCGGGAAAGTAATGGGAGGGAGCCAATGAGGTTATTCCTGTGTGTTAAATCACGCACTCAATTTCAAATCAGACCTACCTTATTCGTTCCTCAACACTATTTTCCCTCGTTGTCAACTGATTTTAGCAGTTTGTCTTACTATAGTTTTTTTTAAATTTCTTATTAAACCCCTTGTATTCTTCTTAATTTTCAGATGGGCGATTAACCGAATTTTACCATGGCGAACTGTGCGCATCTGATTCGTCGACAGACATCACTTGACCTGGTACCTCCATCCCAAAGATCATTGGATAGGTTGGAATTAAAGGAACTGCGAGGTAGATTGGTGCATAATGGTTCAGTGGCGACACCGCCTCCGCTATACGGTGCTACAAACCAAGCCTTCGAAGATACCTCCCCAAATGCTAACAAGGCAAGCAAACTTTAAAATTTGTGTAATACATAAATGTATAAATGAATGTTCTATGCTAATTTAGTAATATAGTAAATTATATCGGAAAGAAAAACACATTTAACACTTCACCAGTATACAGGGCGTTGTTGTTTATAATATAAGGAACCAAAAAAAACGATATAGAGGCTTCTCTATACCAAGATTGTAGATTACCAATAGCACTAGCTCAGTGAAGGCGGGTCTTGACAAAATTATAAACTGTCTTCTTTTCTCCAAACAAGAGATAATTATGAACATGAGCGCCGGGTTATTTTTAAGAACTCATGACAGAATAGAACAATTGCTCAAGGCCATTTTCTATTGTTGAATGTAAAAGGCATGTAAAGGCGAATGTAAAGGCCATTTTCTATTGTGGTCGTGAAAGGCATTACACCAGATATGACAAATACGAAATGATGAAAAAGAAGCGCTTTGGGCCTGTTTATACGGCAAAAGAAATGTGGCCTCTTGGTTAAATAAATTCTCAAGACACAAAAAAATTTTAAAGTAAAATTAATTAAATATTAATCATAAAATAAAAGTTACAAACAGTTTTATTAAATTCAAAATCACGCTTCAAACTGGCCAACAAAAATATAACAACATAACAAAAATAAAATTCCCTACACTATTTAGGATTATTTTTAAAGATCATAGTTTAAAAATAATTAACAATCTCTAATAATCTATTAGAAATATAAAATAGTAGAATAAGATATTCAGAAATAATAAATTATTACTTGACAAGTTTTATCTACATAACGAAAGTTAGTACAACAGATGAAAAACTTGTACTTATAAAAAAATCCAAAAGTAAGTAGAAGTACCAAGAGTAACTCCTCAGTTAAACCAAGGCATCAGACAACCAAAGTCAGGCAAAGCTAACAGACCTCAAGAAATCCCACGCCGGAAACTCTAGCCAGTAAAGTGTCGGGTAATAAAAATTACCATGCCATTATCAACTAGGGGGATGGAGTTGTATTTAAAAATGCTGACCAAGAGTTTTAACCTGCCAAAGAATGCTATAAGGTGTGGCTTGTTCCCATAAATAAAATGAGTAAGTGGATCAAGGACCAGACGCCCAACCATAACTCACCGTACTTGTCAGACTATGGCATATTTGAAATTAATTACTAACTAGTCAAAAACTAATGACCCTTAGAACCACCAAACTAACACTGACTAACTATTTCCCCTACCCACTCTTCGTCTCTAACACTCCACACTACCTTATATAAAAACAATAAACAATAAGGTAAAGGAATCATAGTTCGGTAAAAGAAATAATAAACTAATAATAATATTCCCCTCTGCAGCGCAGTTCTTTTTCAAGAACTAAAGCAGGGGGTACTTTATTGTATCAACTTTATGTAACTCTTTTTGTAAAAAATTTAAATAAAGGAATTTAAATAAAAAAAATAAAATAAAAAAAACAACTGTTGTTTAGTTGTTTTTTATAAGCAACTAAACTGTTGTTTAAAAACTATATCAATCTTATACAGGCGTCCCCTTATAGGAAAGATAGAAACGGAACTAAACAATATCCACGCGTTCATACTGTTAAGAAAAGGGTAATGAAATACATCATTATAAATAATTAAAATAAAATTAGCAACTATTCGATTATGACAGACACCCACACACACATACAACTTTGAGAAAACTACTTCGGGGGTATTAAAAACACCTGAAACGGATATTTCCGGTGACATACCGTTTTCGGATTTGTTTGCAAACATTACTTTTCTTATATTCTCATTACTTATTATATTCTCATATTATATTCTTATTATATTCATATTATATTACATTACATTACATATTACATATTATATTCTTATATTATATTCTCATTACTTCTCCAGCATAAATGAGAAAAATGTAATAAGCCTGTACTTTAAAATATTTTAGGCATTGTGCAATGTTTATGCGCCTGCAGTATTTAAAAGACTAACTACCCAATACGGTAATGTATTGCCTTGATGCAGCTGCACTATGGAGACCTGTTTTATTTCTCAATTAAATTCCGCAGCGGAAGGCGAAACGCGGAATCCAGAATCTATTAAAACTCTTTTATCACCGGAATTGACAACCAGAATTGTTTACTAGTTACCGTCACTGTTCAAAAAAACTTTAGATATCCAATATTTCATATTAATTCTATTGTCTCTCTTATCTCTAAAACATAATAAATACTATCAAATATATCATTAACAATTCTTTGAAGTCAATAAATGACATTAGGATATCTGATTCGATACATCAATTATATTAACTTAATATCACGTTTATGAAATGATTTATTCTCTCTCTTTTACTGAAAATATTTGCCAAGTAATTGATGGTTTTTCAATAAAACCTTCTTCAGGAGTTAGTTAAGGTTATAATAAATCAATTGATTTCGGCTTCCCGCACATTGAATGTCTTTTGATTTGTATTTGTAACGATTTACTAAATAAGTTACTGTAATTTTATACTGATTATAGGTGCATTCACAATACTGCGGTAGCGAATGCATCCGTCCGTTGGCGTGCGGTGACAGCTCAATTCCAACCTATGTAATCGTAGGGGACGTTTTAAAACAGCTTGCGGTAGCGTTGCGGAAAATGGGAATTTTCGCAAACCTACTAAACTCTCCACAAATGATATATTATTTGTGGTATATTCACTATATCACAATATAAGTGATTAGCATTTGATTAATTACAAACACCTTAGAGACCTGACGCGAAGGAAACCTTTCCATTCAAAGTTTTAGAATTTTCCTTAGAATATACTATATATACAGGTTTTCATATAAATGCCACCAGAAAAGGAGGTGATAGTACTCCTCAAAAAGGACAAAAAATGTCCTATAATATAAACCCTGAATCTCCAAACCGTTTTTCCCACAGGTCAAATTTAATATTTCAAAAATATTGACCTCACATCATAAAATTGTTAATAGGGATTTAACTATTCAAGCTAGAAAGGCGAAAATTGGTATCATTAGAACCGAGTAAATTTCCTAAAGGACAAACTACTAACTATGTCAAATATTTTGGAACTACTGCCCAAAATTTTGCAAGAAACATGGTTTAAAAAAAAAATGCATTATATGGAATTTTTGTAGTAGGGCATTAGAGGAAGTAAGAGATGAGCAAAGTTCCAGTCAGAGGAAAACATTCTCTTATGATTGCCCTTTTAAGAAAAGTTAAATAATTTTATACATCAATAGTCAAAATTTAAGCTATTCTTCCCTAGAAGTTGGAAAACTGATAATTTTTTTGGCATGTTTGCATATGTCTACAATTAATTACATGGTACATAAAATAATTAAAAATCTCTAAAGCAAGGGAAAAAGAGGTTTTAGAGAAAAATGTGTAAGAATAAAATAGGTTTGTTTTACCTTTCTAGAGTCTAAAAATCGTATTATTAAATTATTTTCGAAAATAAAATATTTTGTTAAAATAACACAATTATTTTCACTTTTATACGACAAAAATGATCAGTTTTTGCAACTTCTAAGCAACAATAGCTTACATTTTTGACTATTGAATGTATAAAAAATATTTACATTTTCTTAAAGGGCAGTCATGAGAGAAGTTTTTTCCGTTCTTGGCTGAACTTTTGCTCATCTCTTACTTCCTCTAATGCCCTACTACAAAAATTCCATAAAATGCATTTTTTTTTTAAACCATGTTTCTTGCAAAATTTTGGGCAGTAGTTCCAAAATATTTGACATAGTTAGTAGTTTGTCCTTTAGGAAATTTACTCCGCGTTCTAATGATACCAATTTCGCCTTTCTAGCTTGAATAGTTAAATCCCTATTAACAATTTTATGATGTGAGGTCAAATATTTTTTAAAATTATAAATTGACCTTGTGGGAAAACGGTTGGAGATCGGGGTTTATATTATTATATATATATATATATTATATATATATATATATTATATATATATATATATATATATATATATATATATGTATATATAAAAGTACAATTTTCTTATAAAAAAGTTAGCAATACTTCCGGTAGCTAAATTATTATGCTATATTATTAATTAATGTTATTATTCATAAAACTATATAAATATCGGTGCATTACAATATTTAAGCATTTAAATTGTAGTTTGTTTTTAATTAAAATATATGAAAAGTAGCCCTCGTCAACTAAATGTAGATTCTTGTATTTCGCTACCCTTTAGTCATCTAAGACAGGTTTTATTAAATACTCAGCAGTGTTTTATGTTATTATATTGTTCTTTACGACCTTTCTTCATTAATGGATATTTATAACACATATTTAAAATATGTTTTGTTGTTAGGGTGGTACCCTACTTAAGACCACCAGTCAACTGCCTTTCGTGTTATCAGTAGAATTACATTGTGTTTACGGTCATGTGCTCCTTCTATATTAGTATTATTCTAAGTATACATGACTTTATGCGTGCCAAATCTCAAATTGATGGACATATTTGTCCGGGCTTTATTGTAGTTAAAAAAAATTGCTGAGTCATTATTGCGGGTTGATGAAGTCATAAGAATATTTTCCGGACTGCAGAACTACATGAGAGATTTTATTGGTTAGAAAATTATTCACCGTCAACCCCCTCTTCCGAGGAATTTCCTCCCTCTTCCGAAGGAATTTTCATACCCCCTCTTCCGAAGGAATTTTCATACCCCCTCTTCCGAAGGAATTTTCATACCCCTCTCCGAAGGATTTTCATACCCCTCTTCCGAAGGAATTTTCAGAAGGAATTTTCATACCCCTTCTTCCGATTTAGAAATAATACTTCTTTTAAGTTTGGGTTTTGATTCTTGCTGTGCTTAAAGTCGTTTCATTCTTTAATCTTTTAATTTCATTTTTATAAAAGACATGTTTTTTATTATAATAATCAATACGAAAAAACCTCTCCACAAAGTTAATTAAATAAAATTCAAAACCGGCTTTCAACCAAAACGGTCATCATCAGTGCCGGAGAGAAGAAAATATAGATGTAGGTGAGTCTATGATATTATGATGAGAGTCTCAGTCATGATATCATAGACTCACCTACATCTATATTTTCTTCTCTCCGGCACTGATGATGACCGTTTTGGTTGAAAGCCGGTTTTGAATTTTTTTTTTTTTTTTTTATTAACTTTGTGGAGAGGCTTTTTCGTATTGATTATTATAATACACTCCACCTGCGCTTCACCCCAATAACTTATGTTTTTTATTAACTTATGCTTTTTGACTTTATTCTCCCCCTGTGGGACGAGCAAAGCGAGTCTTAAGATATTATAAATTTAGTGTATTTCACTTCTTCTGGCACAATGCGAGTCAGAAGAAGTGAGGATAAGTGTAGCGAATCTGATAACAAGTTTAAAAAAATCCGAGGTACCCCTTACCCGATTTTTATGGTCAATACATACCCGGTATCAGCGCCGGTACTGGAACATTTCTTCTAGTTCACTTTTTTTGTAAACATACCATTTTTTCTACCTGTTGCGTATGAAGTAGTAAATGCAATGGTTGACGCAGGAGCATTTGTTTGATTTAAACTATTGAAGATGATAAGTCTTGTTATGAACTAATATTTGATTCTTAAAAGAATTTATCTAAATTAAGTTATAATTATTAGGCATTTCTTGTTGTAAGTTGCACATCTTTCAATAGATAATTAATAACATAATAGAGGTGGTGAAACGTGTACAATAGAGATATTAGTGGGATCTGGGTCACGGACCCAGCTCGTTAGTGAGTCCATTCTATAACATTATTGACAAACCAAATTATGGATTTTTTTTTCTTTTCACTTCTTTTACTAATAGAGATACAGCGAAGTGAAAAATAAATAAATATATATATATATATATATATATATATATATATATATATATATATATATATATATAATTAATAAAAACCAAAACTTATGCTGATAGTAGAATGGAACTTCGTATTTTTGTAAACTATACTTAGCAATATCTATGTAAACAATTTCAGCCCAATCTAATCACTATATAAAGATATGTGATTTTTCAAAATGTTTGAAGGGTCATTTTTGTGAGTTAATGACGTCACACATATTTTATAAACACTTGAGTTTGGGGAATTAGTAAGGTTGGTTATAGTGCTTAGTTTCATTTTGATCCGAGAAAGCGTACGAAGAACAGACTATACTCTCAGTTTATCTCAACAGTATTTATGAGACAAGTATTTCTTGTCAAAACGAAAATTATTCATTTCAACTAGCAAATACAAAAATTATACATTTTCTCTCTTTATTAATGTTTAAATTATACATGTTCTATTATTAATTAATGATTGATTATTCATAAAATACTAATATAAATATCTGTGAATTACAATATTTAAAACATTTTAAATTGTAGTTTAACGTATTTATTAAAACTATATTAACAGTAGTCCTCGTCAACTAAATGTAGATTCTTGTGTTCCGCCACCCTTTTGCCATCTAAGACCGGTTTTATTAAATACTCAGCAGGTGTTTTAAGTAATTATATTTGTTCTTTACGATCTTTCTTCATTAATAGATATTTATTAAAAATTTTAAATTGGAAAATTGGTAATGCAGGGGCGTGTAAATGTCTCAACTATTCGTTAAGACAGACCCGTAGTCAGGGGGCCTTGAACCTCCTAGAAAAGATATTACCCTCTCAGACGAAGTAATTTTTAGCAGAAGTGGCTAATAGGTGAAACTTTGGTTCCTGTGAGATTCCCCCTCCTCATAAGTTTTGGCTGGCTAAGGACCTTGTTTAAAATTTCGATCGAATCAAACCTTCCAAGATCCTAAAGAGAATCCTAGGATGGATCTCCCAAGGAAGGTTCCTTCCTTTCTAGTAGTTAAAAAACTTGTCCGAGATAGGTCTATCCCTTGACAAACGTGATGCAGGACATGTACGCCCTTAAGAGTGTTTAAGGGAAACCTTGTTACTTACACTTCTCTCTTCGAACCATGATCTGGACGAACGATTCTCTATACTTGATCTACTAACTCAAAACAATGTCATCTAGACGTAGGATCTTTGATGCAATTTTTACCTGTTGTCAAACCCATTAAAAAATTATGTTTTTTTTACAAAACTAGCTACCGTTAGGGATTGGCTTAAATGAAATAAGCCAGACTTATTTCAAATTTAATATAAGACACAGGTCTGGTATATCTAGGAATTATGATGAAGATATATCAATGGATTAAGTCAGGTTCCCTATAGAACAACTAATGACAATAAATTTCAAGATTTAACCACATTGCCATAAAATCATTTTATTACATCAACAATTTCATGTATTTCCCTGTTATTAAATATGAAAATCTGTGCCTATGTGATTTCTTCAACATCTATGTTACCGAGGATAACTCGTCCAATAATTCATCAGCCTATAAATAAATCCGGGTAACAATCTATATTTCCCCACTCTCTCTCCGTCTCATAGTGGGGAACTGAAAACAGTAACTATTTAACAAATATTATTAAGTTCCTAATCTACTCTGCGGTGTACAAGGTTAGTTCTGTATAAATTACCCCACAATATCGGATCACTTGCGCGAAAATCAATTTCTGCTAAATCGTCAGAATATAATTCATAACAAACCAGTTGACATCATAGTTCGCAATAGTCCAATCTTATTTTACTCTTGCAATAGTTTTTAAATTTTAATTGATTTTTTAATTTTAACCTTTATTAATTAATTATTATAAACGCTATTAATTTTTTTTTAATTTTTAACGCACATTAAATTATTTAATTTTTATTGTTTTTTTTGTTATTGTTATTTTTTTGTTATATTTATTCATTTATTTTTTAATGCTTAATTAATTATTATTATCAACACTTCAATTTAAAAAAAAACATAATGCATTTTATTTTATTTTTATTTGAATGAAAATTAATTTACTTATTTTTATTTAAATAAATTAATTTACGAATTTACTTATTTTAAAATATTTAAGTAATTTAAAAATTATTTTAAATCATTTCATTAACTTATGAAATTTATTAAAGTGCAGTTAGAGTTCATTTTTTTTCAGTTAAAGTTCATTTTTTTAGTTTAGTTTTGTTACAATTTCAAGAACAATTTTTTTTTGTTAAAATTTATTTTTCTTTACATTTAAAGAAACATAAATTAAAAATAGTTTCTCATGTGTAAATCTATAGTGGCAAAAAAGCTTCCAAAATTTTGAAAGCTGTAAAAAATTTTATAATGTATTATCCGTAAAAATTCCGTTCAAAAATATATATTTTTTTAAAAAATGGATGATGGGAAATACAAATCAAATACAGAGGATAAAGAGGAAATAAATTTGCAGAATTTGTCTGAAACTGGAAAAATCAAACCGGAAGTATCGAGTAAACCCAATTTGACCAGTATTATCGAGAACTTCATTAATGAAATTGATGCGAAGCTAGAAAATCAGTCAAGGAAAATCGACGACATCAAGTTCGCTTTGAGTAAAGAAAAGATAGATCAGGAACTGGTGCAGAGAATATTGACGTTGTTTGAAGAATCGGATAGAATTAGACAAAATTATGATATAAGAGTGAAGTCAGACGATGAAATTAAAGAAAGTTCAGCAAAAATTGGAGAAAATTTAACGAATAATGGCGTTAACTTAGCAAGTAACAATGATACTTCTTTAATTAACGATAAGAATTTAACAACTCAAGCCGGAAATTTATCTATTGACGACACGAATTCTAAAAATCGTACTTTGGTAAGCGACGAAAGTTTCTCAACCAAACCACATATAGTGACTTCGTCTGATTCAGACGAATCATTAAATCCGGATGGTATCATAAACTACGCATTTGAAGACGATGAAAACGTTCAAAATTCAAACACCCCGGCCGACGTTGATGGAAAATCGGACGTAAAAAGTGATAATATTGTAAACGAACTGCTAAAAGAAATCAATCGACATTTAGAGATTAAATTTGCCGATCAGACTTTGATAATAAATAATTTAAGTTGTGGAATTAGCGAACTTACAGAGAGTCTCAATGTCTGTTCCAAGCAGTATGCAGTGCTGCTCAGCAAATACACCACTACTCAACAACCTGTAACAGTCCAGCCAACAACCCAACAAAAAAAGGTACTAAGACTTTACATTGTTACATATGAAACCTTAGAATAATACTATATATAGAAGGAGCACAGGACCGTAAACACAATGTAATTCCACTGATAACACGAAAGCCGGTTGACTGGTGCAACTAAGTAATGCTGCCAACCTGACAACAAAACATTATTTTAAATATTTGTCATAAATATCTATTAATGAAGAAAGATCGTAAAGAACAAATATAATAACTTAAAACACCTGCAGAGTATTTAATAAAACTGGTCTTAGATGGCAAAATGGTGGCGGAATACGAGAATCTACATTTAGTTGACGAGGACTACTATTTGTACATAATTTTAATAAATACGTTAAACTACAATTTAAAATGCTTAAAATATTGTAATGCACCGATATTTATATTAGTATTTTATGAATAATCAATCATTAATTAATAATAGTACATAATAATTCCGCAACCGGAAGTATTGCCAACTTTTTTTTAGAAAATTGTACATTGTTAGGGTGGCAGCATTACTTAGTTGCACCAGTGAACCGGCTTTCGTGTTATCAGTAGTGCTCCTTCTATATATAGTATTATTCTAAGTATGAAACCCTCCTAAACCAATAAATGGCAGCACTGAATTCGTTTATTTTAAGTAGCGTTTTTAATTAGTCATTAAACAAAAGTAAGGAATTATAGAGGGAACAATAAATTTCAACAATAAATTTTCTAATATTTTAAGCAAGCGCATTCATACGATTTTGATTTGCTTTTATAATTTAAGGTATATTATTTGCAGAAAAAATAGTTATTTACGTACCAAGGGAGAAAACATAGTCATTACGCCCTAGCGTTTATGTTGGTTCCAAAAGCGTTAGCCGTGGGAACCATAATGTTTAAACCCCGAGGCGAAGCCGAGGGGTTTATAAATTTGGTTCCTGAGGCTTTAGCCGAGGGAACCATGCAATTTAATCCCGAGGCGAAGCCGAGGGAGTTAAATATAGCGGGGTGTAATGACTAATTTCTCCCGTGGTACGTACAAGGTTTTTCCCCTAGAAGGGAGAAAATAAACAGAAAATCAACAAAATAATGGTAATTTTATTATTAATATATTGAAAAACATAACATCAATATGTTTGGAAATGAAAAATAAATTAAAAATGGATCTTTACATTAAATTAGATCTTACAATACTTGCTTCATGTGAAAGATCATTTTACGTTGAAACATTATCATCCGAAAGAAACAAATCGTCAAAGTTTACAATGTTTGAATCGTCTTTCTCAAAATTCATTTTTGTAAAATAATGAAAGATACAATATATTAACGGTACCCGTTATAAACTACAACTGAATATAATATGGATAAATGAATTCACGAAAAGTAATTGTTTTAATTAACTGATAAAAAAAAGTAAACAAATCTAAATTGCAAATAAAAGAGAATATAAAACAGCTGTTATTGCTAAGTCATGGAGGTAAACAGAGTAGCCAACTTAATTTTCGTTAAAATCCAGGCAACACTGATACATCTTAAATAACAACAAAACAAATTAATTTTCAATATGGCGGCTCTGAAAGTCTTCAGTATTTAAGACTATTTCTTTGATTATATTTATAAATAAACGTTTTTTTTGTATAACAAGCCGAAAATAACGTGTAGCTACGTATAAAATAATTAATTGAAAGAAAAAAAAATTAAAAATCGCTAAATGAATAATAGTAAAATTGATAAAAACAAAGTGCGTTTTGTTGGAATTGAACCATGAGATTTTAGTTGATAGCCGAGTGTGCTATCAAAGGGCTAAATAAGCCGGGAAACATGAAAATTCATGTTTCCCTGGAGGGAAACATGAACTTTCATGTTTCCCTCCTTTTTAGAATAGGGTGTAATGATGTACTTTTCGCTTAAAAAAATAGGGAGAAAAGTTCACTTTTTCTCCCTTCTGGGGGAAAAAATATTTGAAGTTGTACAAAATGAGTCACATTTTTTAGACCTGGCTCTTGGCTTATTTTGTAGGCTTTCTTATGCAACAATGTTTTAATGTTTTTTTGAATGTTTTGGGTGGAAGTTCTATTATTGAAGCGGGTAATTTACTAAAAAAGCTTATTCTATTAAAATTCGTAAAATTCGGGGACTGATGTGATTTTTTGTGCCTACAAGTAGGAATATTGATGTTAGCAATATATCTAGTGCCATAATTGTGGTTCTTAATATAATTGAACTCCACCTCATCATACTTAGCTTTGACGAACAACATGTAAAACAAGATTTTGCATATGACCGTCATATACATGTTACATATGACCCATACATGACCGTTTACATACATATTCATATACATGTTACATATGTCATATAATGTTACATATACATGTACATATGACCGTTATACATGTTAATATGACTTATAAAATTCATAAAACACGGAAAAATGATAAACTCGGTTTGAAATTTAGCAAGCATATAGTTCTATACATAGAGATATTATTACTAGAGGGGCCCTATCGGTTGGATTTTGAAACATTAAAAAAGTAGCTTGTCCACCCTTGAGTATTAATATGATGAAATAAAAATTAAAAAATACAGTAACATGTATAAAACAACGATTATAATAGGCAACAAAATCCAAGCAATGCGGGAAAAGCCGACAACGATTAATTTGTTATAACCTTAACTTACTCTTAGAGGAGGTTACACAAAACCCTTAAGAGCCCCTAAAAGATGTTTCAGGCCTCTCAATGTATTAAGATAGGCTATGCGCCCTCTAGTATATACCTCTCTATGGTTCTATATGAGAAGAAAAAGTATGATAAGTTACATTTTATTATCAGCATATGATAAATTTTTACCGAATGACATGTATTTATTTTTCTATCGAAAAAATTGTTAATCGGCAGACTATCCATTTCAGGCAAAATTTGCCATGAGTTTTGTATGAATCATTTATATATAGAGGGCGAAGCATTACAGATGCACCTACAAAATAACCTTAAAATACGGAAAAACATACAGGTGTTGTAATAGGTAGCACGTTTGCTTGTCACCTAGACCAGTGGTTCTCAACCTTTTTTACTCATTGCCCCCTTTTAAGTACCTTGCGTGTATCATTGCCCCCCTATCTTATAAGGTGATAAACCAGTATCCAAATTACCTGCTAATTATCTTTGTATATATAATACATTATTATTTGCCAATACATTATTTAATTGCTTGTGTTAATATTCTAAGTTAATGTAATTAAACAACTGATAATCTAATATTACACATATTTAGTATATTTAATAAAAGAGTGTGTTTATATACTGACTAGATAAAAAAAAAGGATTTTTAGAGATCTCGTAGTGTTTACCTCAATTAGTTTAGCCACAAACGTCTTCTCTTTAACCCTATAATAATGAATCACGTAAAGTTGTTTAAAAACAACTGTTTTGAAGACCCAATTTTTATACATCGTTGCACTAGTTTGTGTCTTTATCGGTTTTGTAGCCATAAGTATTATTTTTTTGTAAAAAATGTAGTTTTAGGCCCCGCAAACCACACCTAATATCTCTTGCTGGGGCAGCACCTCAGGCGCTCAAAAACGTATGTTTTTGGCTCACTCTGTACATACTCAGTGGCTCAATACAACTGAGATCAGTTAAGTTGAAATTATAAAGGTGTTTTATTTATCAGGACCCTTAAATAAAATTTATTTATTTTTTAACATCTTACATGATATTTAAATTAGATATACGTCAGATCCTTCGCAAAACTTAAAATAATATTTCTCTACATTTGCCAATAACTCCCATCATTCTCCCAAACGTCTCACCGCCCCCTGCATCGCCCCCCAACTACTCACTGCCCCCTTACTTGCCCCCCTACGTCTCAGCGCCCCCCTAAATTCTTCGAGCGCCCACGTTGAGAACCACTGACCTAGACAGTCCCGGGTTCGATCCCAATCGGGGCCTCTAGAATTTTCATGTGAGGGATAGAAATCCTTTCACAAGCCGTACTTCGAAAGGGACGTTCAGCCAGCAATTTCGAGCCTGTGCGATGTCAGGTACTTGTAAAATATCCTGAACTCTAAATTAACTTGGGTTTAGGCAAAATTTAGTGCCCTCTGGTAATATTTTTCTGCCTTGTGGTTTTGAGAGCTTGAAAGTTTAGTCAGACAGTGGGGCAAAAAATATTGTGAAAACTCCGCCTTTGCGCGTTTAAATTAAATCTTGAACAAAACAATTAACTACAAAAAAGTGGTTTAGTTTACAAAATTACATAATGTAAAGACGAATCGTTGAGTCACGTGACCAAACATTGTTAAAAATACATTACGGACTAAATATGGAACAGATGCGACCTTGACCAAATGTCGTAGCCATACCGTTGGCTAAAACAAATATTAATTACCTTACTATGCAATAAAAATCTATTGAAACCAGCGACATACAGGCTGGGATAAAGCACCTTTATAACAAGCACAATTGAACAATGTCGTCGACGTATTGTTTTAGGATAGAACCGAAGAATAAAAAGAAATTAGTAACAAACATAGAGATATTATTACTAGAGGAGCCCAATGGGTTAAATCTTGAAAAAGTAACCTGACCACCTTCGCTTATAAATATAATCAAATTTGAAAATTTGAAAAGATTTCACAAATTAGTAAAAATTAATATTTTAAAAAATCCCTTGTACAGTGTGGAAGAATTTCAATCCATAATTTTTAAATTGTAACGAATAATTTTTTGTTGTGACTTTTTACAATTTACAGAAATGTATATTTTGTGAAATAAAGGATTATTTATTAAAAATATAATCAAATAATTAGTACAAAATTACTGTAACTTGTATAGTAAAACGTTAACAATATAAATCAAAACACAAACAATGTCCGGGAACCGAAATAAATTTATTAATTGTGATATTAACTCTCTCTTGGATTTCAATGAGGTTACACAGAGGTGCATATTCAGTGAACCAATATTTTTATCAGTTTTTTTATGAGTAATCGATTATTAATTAATAATAGAACATAATAATTCAGCAACCGGAAGTATTGCCATCTTTATTATAAGAAAATAGTATATTGTTACGGTGGCAGCATTACTTAAGACCACCAGTGAAACGACTTTGCTGTAATCACTTATGCTCCTTCTATGTGTCTTATTATTCTAAGGATGTATTACTAGTGGGGGCATACCCTATCTTAATATATTGAGAGGCTTGAAACATCTTTTTGGGGTTCTCAGGGGCATTATGTAACCTTATTAAAACCTTCTCAAACAGTAAGTAAAGGTTATAATAGGTCAATCATAGGTACTCAACTTACTTTCTTGATGATTTGAAATTCAACTATAGTACGACACACGGCTAAAATCAATTGACAGCGCGCCAAAAATCTGTGAGGGAAAGAATTCTATTGGTTCAGACCGACCCCGCTCTTTCCCCCTTCACCTCATGCCAACCTCGGTATAAAAAAATACCTTTTTCGTAAATAAAATCATAAAAAGGCAACACTGGTTGTAAATATTTGTAACCTCGCGTCGCTTTTATTTCCCCATTGTGCATATTGATTTGTTTGATTTCGTTTCGTTTCATTCCAATCTGTTCAATTTATCCAATTATCGCGAAGTTTTAATATGATCTGAGTGCCTGTATTTGACGCATGGACATTGACGTATTCTTTAAGCATTTCTTGCTTTTTGAGTACAGCGCAGGTTCTGTGCTCGGTCAACCAAAAGACAGCATTTTTTTTTGAAATGCCATGTCTTTCAATAGATGACAGTCTTGACTTTTTTAAGTCATGAATGCATATTGTGTCATATTATTTTTATAAAATGAAACAATACGCATTCAATTATACAAACTTGACACAAAAAAGCAGTTTGTTTTGGAAAAAGTAATTATAGCTGGCAATTTATTTAAATCGTCAAACTTTTATCAAAGAACTATTATGATCCATTGCATTACGTAACTGACAACTTTAACTCCACTTAATTCATACTTCCCGAACAAATTTAAAGCAACACTTAGTTGGTAAATTTATAAGATACAACAATATTCCTTCTTAAAAAGTAAATAATAATTATTAAAAATAAAAAAATTCGATATCAAATAAAAACAAATAATAAAATTCAAAACATAACCTGGCTTTCAGTGTTGCCAGAGTAGGGAATTTTTTTGTTACATAAAAGAAGGGATTTTTTACTAAAAAAAGAGGGTTGAAAGCATTGATTTTGGCGGGCTGTCAATTGATTTTAGCCGTGTGTCGTATTATAATAAGGCTCCTTTGGTAATAATATCACTAAGCCTCAAGGAGTAAAATATTAAAAAAAAATTGTTGCCCTATCAATCAACAAGTTTTATTTAAATTAATCCCATCTAAAGCAGCTTTGTTGTTGAAGACTTTAAACAGCTCTTTATGAACGAAAGGTAAGAACAATCTTCATTACTTTTATCTGCTCACGGCAGGAAAATGAAGAATTATTGAACTAATTTTAGGCGAGAAAGTAGCATTTCCCAGATCGGCTGGTAATTAGTCATGAATGACTGCACTTTACCTGCCTAGGCAGGAAAGTAGCATTTCCCAGCCGCCCCTGCCTATGATGGTAAAGAAAGTTAATAGATAATTTTTGTAAACATGATTAGTTAATAATAAAAAGCCTATTGAATTTATTTAATAATTTATATAATGAATAATTACATTATTTAACAAATTAAAATTAAAATAAAACAGTTTCTAATGTAAATCTTTAATTAGAATTCAATTTTATTGATTATTTTAAAGGCAACACTTTTTGTCTTGGGTTTATTATCTCATCTTTTTTTGTCAAGTCATTTACTACTTTTATCATACGAACCCGTATTTAATACAGTTTAAAAGTTTTATTCTATAGCAGTTCTATAGCGTTTCGTGATGAATATCGTCGAAGATATAGGCGAACTATTCGAACATATCCCGTCGGATGTTTTGGAAATAGCTACAAATGCCAAAGAGAGCCTACTACCCGGCAAATCAGGAAGTAGGTATCCAATAAGGAGATCCAACAAGGAGATCCAACTTAACTTTCTTTAAATGTATGTTTTTTTCCAATTAATAGTGACTTTACAATGCACTTTGATTTTTTGATGCTATGCCCAGAAGAGTTTATGTGATATTAAAATGGTAGCACTAGTTTTTTAAATTTCTGACGTAGTTAGAATTTTCCAAACTTATTATTTCTATTTTACATGAATATGCTTGGAAAAACAAGCGAAATATCATAAAGAATGAATAAATAACTTAACATCCCTTAAGTAGTCTGTTTAGTGTCCCTAACAAAAAAATATTGAAGTATGAATCCTTTTTTCTTTTCTTCATTTATACAGTAGGTATATAGGAAAAGTATTGTGTTTGCCGAAAAATCCGATTTCACCTGATTAGACTTTACCTAAATTACCGTTTTAGGTGTTTTAAGGCCTCATGAGTGATTTTCTCAAAGTTGTCTGAGTGTATGTGTATGTGTGTCTGTCTGTTATTATCGTAGCCCCAAGTCTATTTATAAGAGTTGAAAATTTGAACAAATACCTATAGAAGTAATTGTGCAATCCGGAAAATTAATATTTTATGACGTCATTAACCCGCAATGATGACTTAACAAAAATTTCGAAAATCATAACGCGGAAAAATGTTGCGATTAATTTGGCACGCTTGCCAAATTAAAAGTAAAATTTACAAAACATTTATTGGTCTGTTAAGAATTAAATTCTAAGTTAATAATGAAGACTTCAGTCCTTTATTATTAATAATAATAATAATGTTTATGTAAATAAAAACTCTAAAGGACTAAAGTCTTCATTATTAACCTAGAATTTAAAAGTAAAAGACTAACAAAGTTGCCAACTTTCTTCCCATTATCAGCATTAGTTAAATTTTTATCTAATGACCTGGAGTTTATGGAGATCTTGAGTTGCTTGAAGTTTGAGCACCTATATAAAGAATTATTAAGGACAATATGCATTTATCATATTAAAACACATCATGCGTTTGAATAATATATTTTTTAAAAAAACAATTATATGCAAGCAACAACTATATTTTTTAATATTCTTATTTCACTTACAAAGTAAATCTTCCTATTTGATATATCACTTCAATCATATCAATCACTTCAAAATTGGTATGATATAGGCAAAATAGATAAATCTAGTAAAGAGTGGAGACGTTATAAATGGGAGCAAAAAGTATATAGAAAGCATTTAAAGAGAATAAAGCAAGACTTTAATGAAAATAAAATTAAGAAAGCAGATAACATTAGTAAAGCTACGTGGCAGGTAATCAAGGATGAATGTGGTCAAAATGGTTATAAATATAGAAGTGATAAAGTAACATCAAAAGAGTTTAATGATTATTTTATAAATATAGCATCATCTGACAAGACGTTTGACAATCGTAAAGCTGTGGAAATTGCTCAGCAATGCTATTCTTCAAAACCAGCAATACAAGACAATATATTTTTCCTTTAACCTGTAACAGAAAGCAACATAATTAAGATTGTTTTAGACATGAAAAAGTCACTGGCGAAAGACTGTTATGGCTTAACTAATAGTCTAGTAAAAGAAAATCTTATTTATATCAAAACACCACTGACGGCTTTAATAAATAGTTGCTTAAAAGAGGGAATATTCCCTAACTGTTTAAAAGTAACTAAAGTAACCCCCATGTTTAAAAAAGGAAATGAAGACTTACCTGATAGTTACCGTCCTCTCAGCATTACTCCTATACTTGGGAAGATTCTAGAAGCAGCTGTGAAGATCCAGTTAGTTCAATACCTGGAAACAAATAAATATATGTACCTACACAGTATGGATACAGGAGAGGAAGGTCTACTATTGAAGCTATACTTAAAGTAGTAGAATCAGCGCTTGAAGGATTAGAGAGTGGTGAACATACTCAGCTTACTTGCTGTGATTTATCAAAAGCTTTTGATAGAGTATGTATTTCAACTCTACTTAAAAAATGTGAACATCAAAGGAAACGCTTATTCGTTACTCAAAGAATTCCTTTCACATAGGGTGCAATACGTAGAACACAACAATGTATGTTCAGAACATAAATTAATTAATAAAGGGTTCCTCAGGATCCATTTTTAGGCCCTATTCTTTACCTTCTAAGCACGAATGATATGCCAATGTTCATGGACATAATAATACAGAAGATAATAGAAGACTTACCTACCTTTGCAGATGATTCCAACCTGACTCACCGCCATCTGACGAAACTAAGCTGAAAAATAGGGAGATCAAAGATTAAGTAAAATGGAATATTGGTTTAGTAGCAATGACTTTACTAAATAAAGATAAACACAGTCATTAATCATAAGTTCCGACTTGATTACAAACAACAACCAGTAAAATTTCTGGGAGTCACTATTGACGGTAAAATTAAATTGGAAAGACCATGTCACAACAATGACTAAAAGTATTGCTAGGTACTTATTTGTTTTTAGAAAGTTAAAAGACTCGTTACCAGAAGAAACTCTTGTGCTCGTCTACAAATCTCTTGTTCAGAGCAGGTTAAATTATGCTATTATTGCCTGGGGACACGTCAATTTAGATCATTGCTTATTATCAAAAAAGATAATTAGAAGAATAACGGGAGCCAAACCTGGTTCACACTGTCATTCTTTATTTTAGAGACTGGCAATAATGACTGTCATAAATCTTTTTATTTTTAATTCTGTGCTCTTTATTAAAAAGAACTTAAATAAATTTAAACCAATAGTGTTATCATAGATATAATACAAGAATAAAAATGTACTTACAATACCAACTCATAGACTTAAGAAGTCAGAAGTGGGTCATAGTGTATTGGGGGTAAAACTTTTTAATCATTTAGATGTAAAAATTCAAGAGTTGCCAATAGATAATTTCAAAAAAGCCGAAAAAAACCTTGACAGAGCAGCCTTTTTATAGTATTAATGAGTACTTCTCTAATAAAATTATGTTTGAGTAATTTATGTTACTTCTAATTTTTGTATATTTGACGATTTGCCATTGTACTTGTATTAGTATTTATGCAAATAAAGATTTATTTATTTATAAATTTAAGTAGGGTATACATTGACGATTACTACAGCTTATATTATTAACTCTTAGAATATGTAGTATACTCGTTTTATTTTACTCTTAAGGTATTGACAATTTTCTAATGTTTTATCTGTATAAAATTTAATGAAAAATAAAAATTTATTATAATAAGATTTCGTCTCAGCTAAGGTCGGACGGGAAGAAATATAATTGGTTTAATAGGGGTGAGTTAGCATTTCTACCATTGGTTCTGACCTTAGCTAAAGACGATTTTTCTCTACCATCTAAAGTGTCAACTTTACTTCGCGAAGCCACGGTGATAAAACCCGACTTATAAACAGATAAAAGATGCCACTTAATACTTGACATTTATTCACCAAGCTTGAGTTTATTTTCATCGAACTATTTTGACGAAGTTGAAAAGTGGGTCACTTTTTATCTCGTCGTTTACTATGTATTTTCTAATCGTATCATGCAATTTGTATACCATCAACAATAACGGGAGGATGTGGTGGCTCAGGGATATGTGGTGGATCAGGGATATGTGGCGGATCAGGGATATGTGGCGGATCAGGAATATGTGGTGGTTCGATGTGCGGCTGAAAATCAGGTCTAGAATAAGTAGGATGTTGAAAATAGTAGCGGTAAAACGTTTGTCCCCTGACGTACACCCTGGAGTTACGTCGCCTCGTGTAGTAAATTCCAGGACGAGGATAGAACAACTGCAACCAGGGATATACAAATCTTTTCTCCCTCGCTACTGAAAAACAAAATAATCTATAATAGACTGACAAAGTAAGGTGTTTACGCACTTATCTAACACACTACATCTTAAAGGGCTTTTGTTGAGAATGTATTTTACTCCTGGGCTGGTCAATATGCTAATTCATTTATAATAAATAATTTTACTTTTAAAAAATTATGAATAAATCAAATAAAAGTACTAATAAAGAAAACAAACAATTTTAGTCCTGGTAATTTTTACCGACATTATTATATTTAAGATATAAACGCTAAAAAATATACAATAAATATTATTTAGAAAGAGAAGGTAGATAATATTTCGATGAACAGAATCTTAAAAATTTTGGTGCGGTGGTCCGAATGTCGGGCGAATTTCTTTTGGAATGCGTGTATCCGTACTTAACAATCCATAACATGCTTAAGGATGCGGTTTATGCTTTATAACTTGAGCAGTTACTTAATTATCAAGCACTACTTCTTCTGTATTTTTCAAAGGAAATTCGCTCAATTATCCTGTTGCTTATACCAACCAGTGGCGGCGATAAGCATGATGCCCTGCCGGGCATAGACAACTAAATGATGCCCCTATTCAATCAGTTTAACCACCCCTTCACTTCTTGAGGGGGGGGCGTTTTTTTGCCCTTCTAAGAAAAAACATAAAACATCCCTCTCACTGTGAATGGGCTCATCTGATGCTTTTTCGCCTGCCATGGTTTTCTTTTTCCTGACCCTTTCTAAGGCAAAATCATCACGCACTGACATTCTCTAGACTTTTTTAGCCTTGCAATCAATTAGAAACACCTTCTTGTCTGATTTCTCCATTTTTGGGCAGTTTATTGCAATAATTGTTTTGCCATTTCCAGGTCGCAGTTTTTATTTTGCGAATACTTGCTCGTAATATTTATTTTTTTTAATAGAGGGGGTCAGACCGAAGCAGACCCGATCCAACACAAATCTATTGCACTTATACACTCTCTGACTCTCTTCACACTAATTGTATCAATCTTTAATTTCAGTTTCATTTATCAAAGTTATTAAATACTTAACTGCTTCGTTTTATTTAAATACCTTAAGTGCGGATTATGATATTATTAAATTGTTTTCTTATTGTGGGGGGGGGGGTGAAACCTTCGTTATGATGCCCCCCGTCGACGTTGATGCCCCAAACTGCCGGGGAGGCGCCCCGGCTGCCCCGGCGTTATCGCCGCCACTGATACCAACCTATGCCTCAAAATTTGGTTGTGCACATCAGTATTTGCACTTTTTAATACAAATATATAGCTAAAAGTATGAAACACTAACCTCGACTATTTGTTAAAGAAAGCAGGCAAAATAAAATAATGTGTTTCAGCTGAATCATGTTTCCTTTTAACTTAAATAACTTATTGCATTAAGTAAGTAAGTATATTGTTGCTTATTTAAGTATATGCTTAAAACTTGCTTGCTAAACTTTAACAAGTTATTAAAATTAAATTAAACGAAATGAATATTGAATATCGGCAACCAACTAATCAAATAATAGGCTTTATGCTAAGAAGAGACGCAAATAAAAAACTAAAGAGAAAATGCATTGTCTGATGTATTTATAGTAATTTTTTGGAACGCTACTAACACCATAAATGTGGTTGGTTGGATTGGAATTATTAGAGTTTCAGATAAATCCTCACATACTGTTATATTAGTCATAATACAATATGTGACTTAAGACAGCTATAATCCTGGTTTATTATTTCTAAAAGTTATTGCAATCATAAAAGGGAAAACCGCGACTCTATTGATGTATGATCTTTCATCAGGAAAACAGAACCTACGTTCCGAATAAAAATAATCGTGATTGTATTACAGCTGTAATTACTTAAAGTTTACAGCGCTTTTAATAGTATATTACACAACTAGTAAGGAAAACCGCGCTTTGTTTACATTAAGAAAATGCTTATCAGTAAATGAGGTAAACGAGGTTGTTTAGATGCCGCAAGTAGAAGGAGGGAATAAAGGGAAACCTTCTGATTCCATAAGTATGTTTGGAATCAAATGGTACTCTCTCTCTTTCTACACGTATACGTAGGTGTGACAGCGTATATTAATAACTAGCTGACAAAAAGAGTTAACATTCTTTACAGAATTCCCTATATTAACCAAATACCAATTGATCTTAATTCCGTTGAATCCGTAAAGAATTTGAAATGTCAACTGACTGTTTTGACTTTAGAATAATACTATATATAGAAGGAGCATACTGATAACACGAAAGGCGTTCACTGGTGCAACTAAGTAATGCTGCACCCTAACAATATACAATTTTCTAAAAAAGTTGGCAATACTTCCGGTTGCTGAATTAGTATGTTCTATTATTAATTAATGATTGATTATTCATAAAATACAATAAAATATCGGTGCATACAATATTTTAAGCATTTTAAATTGTAGTTTAGCGTAATTATTAAAATTATATACAAATAGTAGTCTTGTCAACTAAATGTAGATTCTGTATTCGCCACCTTTTGCCATCTAAGACAGTTTTATTAAATACTCTCAGAGGTTAAGTTATTATATTTGTTCTTTACGATCTTTCTTCATTAATAGATATTTATGACAAAATATTTAAAAATAATGTTTTGTTGTCAGTTGGCAGCATTACTTAGTTGCACCAGTCAACCGGCTTTCGTGTTATCAGTTGGAATTACTTGTGTTTACGGTCCTGTGCTCCTTCGTATTATATATTATTCTAATGGTTTTGACTATCTTCCAAAACAAGAAAACTATAAAAATATAATACATAAGTAAATCGCTGGGAGCGACACAGGGTGTTTCATATAAAGTGTCCACCAAAAGAGGAGATGATAGTATCCTCAAGGGAACAAAAAATGTTCTAATAATAAACCCCGATCTCCAACCGTGTTCCCACAAAGTCAAATTTAATATTTAAAAAAAAATTGATCTCACGCCATAAAAATGTTGATAGCGTTTAAACTATTCAAGCTAGAAAGGTGAAATTAGTCCCGTTGAAAATCTGAGTAAATTTCCTTAAGGACGAACTATAAACTATGTCAAATATTTTGGAACTACTGCCCAAAAATTTGCATGAATAATGATTTTTAGCAAGAATTTAATTTTATGGAATTTTTATGGTGGCATTAGAGGAAGAAAGACTGAGCAAAAGTTTAGCCCAGAACGGAAAAAAACTTTTCTTATGATTGCCTTTTAAGAAAACCTAAACTTCATTATACATTCAATAGTCAAAATGTTAAATTTTTGATAGAAGTTGGAAAAACTAATAATTTTTGTAATTTTAGCATATCTTTACAATGTTAATTAATGTACGCAAAATAATAAAAATCTCTAAACGGGGGGAAAGAGTGGTTTTAAAGAAAAATATACAAGAATAAAATATGTTTATTTTACCCCCTAGAGTCTAAATAGCTTATTATTAGTTCACTTTCGAAAATAAAATTGTTAAAATAATACATTGTTTTCACTTTAATACGATAAAAATGATCAGTTTTTGCAACTTCTAGAAGCATTAACGTATTGAATGTATAAAAATATTTGGATTTTCTGAAAGGACAATCAAATGAGAAGTTTTTTCCGTTCTTGGCTAAGGCTAAACTGTTGCTCATCACTTTCTTCCTTTAATGCCATAAAAATTCCATAAAAGCGCGCAATTCAAAGACAATTCGGCCGATTTCGAACCTTCGTGCCAGAGATATTTTGCGTATGGGGCGTAAATCAGGTATGGGGTACCTCGGTACTTTTTTAAATCACGTCAGATTCGCTACGCTCATCCATCCTACTTCGCACTCGCTTCTCAGAATATACAATTCGCCAAATTTATTCTCCACGTCTTCGCTCGCTTTATTCGCTTGTCCTCAGATAGTAAATACATTCGATAATTTTAAGCGGTCTCCCATAAAGCACTGACCACGATTAATGCTGTTCAACTGTTATGATCCAATAAAAACCATAGATATGCGTGTCGTATTAAAACAAAACTTCGTGTACTTATTATTTATTAAGTAACTTAGTGTACTTATTATTTATTAAGTAACCTTAGTGTACTTTTATTATTTATTAAGTAACTTATGTACTTTATTATTATTAAGTAACTTATTGTACTTATTATTTTAATTTAACTTAGTGTAACGTTAAGTAACTTAGTGTACTTATTATTTTTAAGTAACTGTGGTACTTATTATTTATTAAGTACTTAGGTACTTATATTATAAGTAAACTTATTGTACTTATTATTTATAAGTAACTTAGTGTACTTATTATTTATTAAGTAACTTAGTGTACTTATTATTTATTAAGTAACTTATTGTACTTATTATTTATAAGTAACTTAGTTCTTATTTTTTATAAGTACTTATTGTACTTATTATTAATTTTATTAATAATTTATGTAACTTACTATTTATTAAGTAACTTTGTGTACTTATTATTATTAATAACTTATGTACTTATATTTATTTAAGTACTTAGTGTACTTATTATTTATTAAGTAACTTAGTGTACTTATTATTTATTAAGGTGTACTTGTTATGTTATTAAGTAACTTAGCTGTCTTACTTATTATATTAAGTACCTTAGTGTACTTATTATTTATTAAGTAACTTATTGTACTTATTATTTATTAAGTACTTAGTGTGTATTATTATTAAGTAACTTAGTGTACTTATTTATTTATTAAGTAACTTAGCTTACTTATTATTATAAGTAACTTAAGTAACTTAAGTGTGTTTATTTAAAATAATACATGGATAACAAAAACTACATTAAATTAGTTTTTGATTTTTTTCAATTAAAAAAAACATACATTAGTATTTATCATTATACATTAGTCATTTGATAAAAATTAAAGTAAAGCTGAAAATGAGATGGAAACAGGCAAATATGTGAGTGTTATACATGTCTACATGCATGCCAAATCTCAATCCGATCGCATCTTTTTTCCGCGTTTTATGATTTTTCGAAATTTTTGCCGAATTTTTTTGAAATTTTTGCGATAAAATTGCTTGTTAAAGGCAACAAAAAAGTTTAAATAGCACAACTATACAGTGGTAGACTGATTTTTTTTTTACAACGTTTTAACTCTTTAGCATAAATACACTAGGAGGTAGGATGATAACACACACATACACATATAGACAGACATCTAAGTGAAATCCACTCAGGAGATCGTAAAACACATTAAACGGATAATTCCGGTTTTATCCCGGTTTTGGATTTTTTGCAAAGGATATCGCAAATGGCTCTAGACATGAAGAAAACCAGAGACTATAGATACTTAACAGTAAGACTGTCGACTCATGGTGGAAAAATTTGGATTCCGGACGACGCTAGCCTGCGGCGGACCCTACCTTTCAATTGAGTGGGCGTGTCTTATTTCCCGCTTATGCCCACTGTCAGTTTGAAATTTAATTTTTATACTTTGTATTGTATACTTCTAACTAACCCTAACCACTTTAATCTTACACATAACACTTGTGATTATTTTTAGTTTTCATTTAAGTAATTTATTAATTTAATATGATTCAATCAGGTATAATAGAAAAGTGGCTAAAGTTTTCACGTACTAAAAGATAGATTTTGGCATTAATGTAGCCTGTATTTTAATACATCGGCGAGATGCGCACATGTGTTAAATGTAATTACCTGTGAAATCGACTAAATCAATAAATTAATTAAATGAAATATACTTATCTCCATCTTAGCGTTCTCTGGAAGTTTAAAAAGGTTCTATTTACTTTTAGTTTCTGAATTTGGAAATACAGAATGCAACGGCGAACCGTTTTTGTGAAAAATACATACAGAAAACAATCAATTTATAATAATAATAAATGTAGCTGTCATAACCAAGAATTGTCAAGTATTCATAATTAAATATAAAATAACATCAGTCATCTTTGGAAAGCTTGGGTTAGTTCATAGTTGTCCGCACGGTCCGCCGCAGCGCTATTTTAGTAGCTTGCGTAAATGGAATCCAAACTTTTCTCCATTTTAGTTAACCCCCTGAAGAAAACTATTGATATTTTAGAAAGTGGTATAAATAAAGAAAATTGACAGATGATGTAAACAAAGGTCATATAAGACGGTATACAATTAATTATTGGTTGTGTATGATTTATCTTGATGTATATCCCCTGGCTCTGGCATGAGGATCTGACGACTTTTTCTTTCCTATATGACTAGAAATAATAACCATTAACGATTAGACTGAACGTTCAGAGTTTTAGATAATAAAATCTGAAATTCGGGTAGTAAACTGAGTTCATACAAATGTATGTCGACATGTACTTTGATGTTATAATGATAATGTATACACTTATGATCACGCGGATAAATAACACCGGAGCATTAAATTCAATAAACTTATTGTTACTTCGTTCACAAACGGGGTTTGGCAGAGGGTTCAAACCCGTTTTTAACCCCTTTGGGGGTTAAACCCACGACTGTTTACACGGTATTTGTAATCTATTGTTTAGACTCTACTCCCGTATTTATTCCCGTTCACGCGACAACTGCCGGGGGGGGGGGTTGTACCCCCTAGGTGGTTGTACCCCTTGCCAAAATTTTACCCTCCGAGTGTGAATGAAGTATATATACACAATTATCGCTGCGTATTGCCACTGTATTATAAATAAAATTGATAAGGTATCGAATTTGATAAGGCATTAAATTCGCCACCGTACAAATTTACGACCGTACTTTAATTGCATAAAGTTGTGGGACCATCGAAAGGACCAGATACAGAATCGGCCTACAGAAATGTATCAATCGTATCCCTCGAAGGAATGTTTATTTTGTTTTTAAATACATATTTTTGTTTACATTAAATCTCATAACTAACCAAAATGATAGTCAGGTATAATTATAAGGTGATTTAAAACGATTTAAACAATCCAAACGTAGTCGGAGTTCATAACATAACTTATGAATGGCGTGTGACGTCATTGCAGGAATCGGTATAGGCGGCTCACTTTGAAAAATCTCTGTTTATCCCTACAATGACGTCACTGCCGAACTATATGACAAAAATAATTGCATTTCTTTCATAAAACCCACCAATTGAATCCTCCAATTTGGTAAGGTTAATAAAATCTTATTAACTTACTCCGTCAGCTTAGGATTTACATTATTTATTTTTACAGAAACTTAAGAAATAAAATTCGTATAGTAAGGCTTTGTTAGGTCTAAATTTTTAAAATTACAACTCTTTTTTGAATAACGAGAACATTACCTGCTTATTTTCTTTTTTAAATGGTTGATTATAATATACAACTGTTGCATCTAAAAATAAAAGTGTTAAGGTGGTTAAAACATCTTTATTAATAAAGCAACCACGTTAAACAAGCCCAGATTGTCTGGTAAAGTACACTATGAAAATTCCACACCTCTCCTAGAACGGTAAGAGAATAAATAACAGTTTTCTCTCTATTCCTTCGTTCCTGTTTTTCTTTATTGCGATAAAGAAAAATAATAATAGAGCCTGTGTCTTGAATAAGAAATGAATGTGCTTAAAGCTTCATCAAAAACAAAGCTGCTTCAGATAGGGTTCTTAGGAATAAGACTTGTTGACGAATAAAGCAACAAGTTTTTTTCAGAGTTAACTACTTAGTTCAGAGATAAAATTACTAGAGAGGCCAGGCCTTATTAGTTGTATATTAAAACATCGGAAACGTAATCTGTACATCTACTTCTGATAACGTAATCAAATAAACAGTTCACAATTGTACTCTACAACATAACATAGAGTAGAACAACTAAAATACACAGCAAAACACGATTAATGTGTGAAAAATGTATTAATTATAATTGATTTATTATAACCTTATCTTACTTTTAAAGGAGGTTTCAATGAAGTTAAACAAAGCCCGTGAGAGCACCAAAAAGATTTTCGAACTTCTCAATGTATTCAGATACGGTAAGCTCCTATAAGCGCGTAAAGGCGAGCGAAGCGAGCCTCAATGTTTTTAATGTATTTATTTTATTATATACTTATATAAAGGTACTAATAAGCAAACACATAAAGGCGAGCGAAGCGAGCCCTTGACTGTTTTGTAATGTTTTACTCTTTGCTTTAAAATTAGGTTCTGATAAACATATACATAAAGGCGAGCGAAGTGAGACCTAGAATATTATGTTATGTTTTTATTCTATGCTTTAAAATTAGGCACTGATAAACATATACAGAAAGGCGGACAAAGCGAGCCCTAGAATTTTATGTTTTATTTAAATTTTTTCCTTGAATTAGGTATCGACAAACTAACACTTATAAGCGAGCGAAGCGAGCCCTAGAATATTATGTTAAAGTTTGATTCTATAGTTTAACATTTGCTAGTAACAAACAAGCACAAAAAAGTTTTTTTGTTTGTAATAAAATTAGGTACTGATATACATACACAAAGGCGTCCGGATCGAGTACTAGAGTGTTAAGTTATATTATAATTACTTTTTCCTAAAATTAGTTATTAACACACAAACACATATAGGCGAGCGAAGCAAGTCCTAGAATGTTTGGTAAAATTATATTTTTATCCTGTAAAATTAGTTAGTAACAAACATACAAATGAAGACGAGCGAAGCGAGCACTTTTATATTATGTTTTCTTTTTAGTATATGCTTCAAATTAGGTACTGATAAGAAAACACAGAAAGGTGAGCAAAGCAAGCTCTGGAATATTATGTTATATTTTATTTATTTTTTCTAAAATTAAGTATCGACAAAAAAAAATATATAGGCGATCGAAGCGAGCCATAGAATATTATGTAAAAGTATGATTCTATAGTATTAATACATGATATTTATGAAAATATCAGAAAAATGAAAATTAAAATAAAAGTCGTATTAATTTTTCTAAAACACCGATTCGAAATAATTGAATTCGAAAAATTTAATTTGATGAATTAAATAGAAGGATTAAAATAAAAGCGGCTTCAATCTGTTGAGTAAAGCAACAGGTCTCCAAGTTTAGATGGAACTTATTTTATACTTCAACTCTTCTCTATAATAAAATTATTGGATTATAAATTTTTAATAGGGGTTGCTAAAGGAAAGGTTAGCATGAGTAGAAAACTTTTTAAGAATCTATTAGATGTATAATTCAGACACTAAACCTTTTACTTCATGATGAGAACTAAGTAAAAAGAGGTTGGAATTCATAGAGATATTATTACTAGAGGGAGCTCTATCAGTAGAATTTTCAAACATCGAAAAAGTAACCTGAACTTAATATAATCAAACGGAAAGAAGTAAAAAATTTTGCTTACACTAAAAATTCCGATACCAGAATTTATCTGTCCTTTTCTATGTTTTAAGAAATACCTAGTATGCTCAAATATAAAATGTTAATTTTTGTATCTAAACGTTATCCCCTTTCTACCCGTATACCCTAAATAGCCAATAATATAGCTCTTAATATCAATCTAACTTCGTAAACTTGATGACTAATCATTCTATGTTGTTGCAGGAGCGGATAAGCAGCACTAAGGTCGAGGAGGATGGCAAAGGTCTCTTCAGACCCGAGTGCGGTGAGGACGATCGAGAGAGCTGGGACAGCAAATTGACTTTCTTACTGGCTACAGTGGGCTACGCCGTTGGACTAGGCAATGTCTGGAGGTTTCCCTACTTGGCGCAGAAGAACGGAGGAGGTATGTCGCATTGATCCGTAGTTAATTCTTTCATCAGCTCGCTGAAAATAATCAAGTGAAGTCTTTTATTTTGTTAAGGTCTTAGGTTTTCATTAGTAGTTATGAGCAAATTTCGACCATGAAATCTACGCTTATAAAGTTGTTCGGATGACAAAACAAGGAAAGGAGAGAAGGGGGTTCGACTCCGTTTGGCTTCCTGATACCAAAGCATTGAATTGGACCTTTTATCATGTCCGGAATATAATATATACATACATATATATTATATAGATATAATATATTATATATATATATATATATATATATATATAATATATATAACGCGTCTCCACAATCTCGGATAAGGTTATGAATAAAAACACAGCATATTTACATGAAACTATATATATTTCGGCCAACGTTTCGAATTTAGCTACAAATTCTTCATCAGGGCCCTTTGCAACATAAGAAAACATCGATCTATTTAGATAGTGTAAAATAAAAATAGATAAATTAAATAAGAATGAGCAATAACAAAAAAAATAACAAAAATTAAATAAATAAACCAAGAAATAAGAGAACATAAAAATATAAATATTTCTATATAAATAAAATAAACCTATAAATATTAAACTAAGATATATTATATATATATAATATATATATATAATATATATAATATAATATATAATATATAGCATATTTAATAGATATATATATATATATATATATAATATATAATATATATATATATATATATATAGATATTAAATATATATATATAATATATATATATATATATATATATATATATATATCATAGTATTATACTATATTCATTTATATATCCTCGGGGTAGTACATAATAAATTAACCGAAAGAGTAATAATTTTGGGAATTCTAGCAAATGAAAATTGAATAAAAAACTATTAGATGGTAAATGAAACATTTTGTTTAATTATAGAGGAATGGCAATAGCTCACTGAAGAAGGCGCACAAACCGCTCTGTAAGTAGTTTATAATGAATAGAGTTTGATGTAGCTGCGGTTTGCTAGAGCATGGTACAGTCACCACTTACAGCCTCTAAATATGCCTGTCAAACATCTAACCACAAATTTGTGGTCGATAGTTCTGTATAAGTGAATAAATATCTCTATTAATAGGATCATAGACATAATGAAAAACAGTATTTTTACTTTTTTATTTATACCGATATATAATATATATATATATATAATATATATTATATATATATATATTATTATATATTATATATATATATATATATATATATATATATATATATATTATTGAAAAGTATTGTTTTTGCACAAAAATCCGAAACCGGGATGTCACCTGCATTATCCGTTTCAGTTTTTTTAGTACCTTCTAAATTGTTTTCACAAATATGTCTGTCTGATTGTGTGTGCGCGTGTGTAGCTCGGGGAAAAATACCGGAATTTGATTATATTGGTATCAAATTGTTCGAAATATGACACAATCCATGAAATAATTAATAAAGGTATGCTCCAATTTCAACTTTTTAAAGTTACTGTAGAAAAACACATTTTGGTAATCCTGATAACAATACAAACCAGACGATTACCAATAAAATAATTGGGTATTTGAACATCCAATGGTCAATTTAGTGGGGGTAGATACCAATTTTATCACAGTAGGAAAAAGCTGAGTCAATCAGGGATGTATTTGAAATCCACCACTCTGTCCGTGTGTGCATATATCATTAAATGCACACACACTTTAGTTTCAAGTGTTAATAACATTAAATTAAATTATTTACATAACATTACATTACATTACATTATTTACATTAGTACATGATTTTGCCAAATACTGTCATAACGTAAAAACCTCCAAATAAGTAATAAAAAATAGAAACTCTAGGTTCTTGATTCTAGGAAAATCTAGGTTTTCTCATCTTATTAACGACATTTTTTTACTAAAATTCGCTAAAAAGCAAGTAGTAATTTGCCCCCACTTAAGTTTTTATTGCAGTAATAGTAAAGACCATTCTTTTCTATTCTTTATTAATTTCTAAAAATAAAAAGAAAATCCGAATAACCTAATTGTTAAGTCACTGCTTTAAAACTAAAATAGACGTAAACATTTGGGATTAATACTCATCTTATAAACAAATTTAAAATCTTTAGTTTCAAGTTAAAAGTTTCAAAAAGTTAGTACTGATGATGATACCTTTGTGTGGTTAAAAGCATGAAATGTTTGTTTTTGAAGATATTCAGTTGAGAGAATTTTTATCTATCACTAAACACAGCACAGTTAAAGCAATGAGCTAATTCAAACGGAGCTTAGTTTAGTATTAAAGTTATAAGAGCTAATTTTAGTTATTTTATAGCGTCGGTACTAAGGGCTACTCCAAAGCCCATAGCGCCTTCTTATGGCTGCTTTGTGTCCACACGGTCGTTCTCCTATATGAGTTTGTCATATTAATAGTTTATATAAGCGTCATACTGCCACAATGTATGCGAATTTTCTAATGTAAAATCAAAAAATCGTGAATTGTTTACTTTATATTTAGAAACGCAGCAACGTTCCGCCCCGCCAAGCCAGGAAGAAAAGTAAAAATACATCGGTTTATCAGTAAAAAAAAGTCAAAATCTACTTAAGCTGCCAGTTATATTACTGTACGCAACAAAGTAGGGTTTTGAGGGTCTGTAGCGTGAAAACAGCTATAGGTACATAAATAATATTACAATATTTTTAAAGGACATGCCTTGTAGATCAAAAATAAAAAAATCATTCAAATCGGCAAGCAGAAGTGGAGAAAAAGAGGTTGAAAATGACATTTTTGACAACTTCTTCTTATTCTTTTTCTTTCTGCACTTTTTGTTGACGCACCCACAGCCTAAATTACTGAACGTATTTTGACATATGAGGCCTTTTTGGATTAGTCCTATGCTCGTGTGCATTCCTACTTCATTCCTAAATCTCAAATTTGACATTCCTACACTTAACGCGGAGCTAAAAACTAAGCTAGCGAACGATAGCTTCAGTGAATTTTTCGCTAAAGTGAATCACCTTTAGAGGTAGTGTTAGCAAGTGTATATAGGGTATAGTGCCTGATTATATCGTACCCTATCGTTTCATTTATTCATTCATTTCTTTGTATACTCCTGAGTCTATGCAGGTAAGTAAAACTGCTGCAATTATGACAACTGCTAAAATCTGTTATGATTAATCTCCACGAACACCTGAATTGTTTGATATCTAAAAATATAGCAAAGAAAATATAAAAATCGTTCACACGGCTGGCTTGCCGCCTAGGAGAAGAAGCTGATGATAGCCTCTCAATGTAAATAGGGCCCTTAACTATTGCCAACCTAGCAACTTCACTTTGAAACGCCTATGACAGTCTTCACCCAATACGGAAACCAAGTAAAATACGTGTAGTAAAAAACTCGCACAACTCTGCTTAAAAGAAACTATGAACTATAAATTCGTATCTAGAATTCGTACTCGGTAATATACCCACATTAATATCCCGGTAAAGTTAACGAAAAAAGAACGACAAAAAACAAACGATTTTTTAAGTTATGAAGCCGAAAAATCTGTCTTCTACAGAATGAACCAACAACTTAAGCCCACAGATAAAAATATGAAATTGATAAATGTACTGAATAAAAAGTTTTTTTGCACCGGTGAGGTATAAAAGCTAACAAGAGATATCTCTGAATAAATGAATCTGTGGTAACAATTCCCATTTCCTCTTTTCCAATATCATTTTCAAACATTATTTTGGGATTTTCCGAGTAACTTTCCTTTTTTTGTAACTCCAGATATATTTTTCATTTATTACATTCCAGAATTCCCGTTATTTAACTCTTATCGTATGGAAAATATGTAAATGGTAATAATAATAAAATAAAAGTAAATACGATTAAATTATCAAAACTAACAAAATGTGGTTAAAATCAAAATAGAGATCAATACAAAATATATCATTTTGATGCTACCGAGTTTTGCAAAATATGAATAGTTGACACAATTATATCTCTCGCACAATTATATTGTGTCAATATAAAATATATTAATGAAAATAATTCTGGTGCGGTTGTCCGCTGTCGGGCGAATTTCATTTAGAATGCGTGTTTCCGTACTTAACAATCCAATTTTGCTGAAGGTTCCGGTTCATGATTTAGAACCTAAGCAGTTACTCAATTGTCAAGCACTGCTCGTAACTCATTTTGTCTGTATTTTTCAAAAAAAAATGCGCTAAACCTTTGAAGATAACATTAAAAAAATAGGTACGGGGTACCTTGGAAATTTCTCTCATCACATCGGATTCGCTACGCTCATCCTCTCTACTTTGGACTCGTTTCACTCATTCTCAGATCAAACAAATCGAAAAATGCATGCTGCAACACGTCTTAAAACTCGTTTTGCTAGTCTTTAGACATTAAAAACGCTTCATTCCCGCTTCATTCCCAGCCTTTGAATAATACTAATATAGAAGGAGCATATGACCATAAACACAATGTAATTCTACTGATAATACGAAAGCCGGTTGACTGGTGGTCTTAAGTAGGGGTACCACCCTAACAACAAAACATTATATATGTGTCATAAATATCCACTAATAAAGAAAGATTTAAAGAAAAAATATAATAACTTAAAATACCTGCTGAGTATTTAATAAAACCAGTCTTAGATGGCAAAAGAAGGCCACTCAGGAGGCCATGACAATAACACGGATAATTCAGGAGACATTCCGGTTTTGGTGACGCTCAATGCCCCTTATTTTTTATGATTCAACAAAAATCGTAGGTATATTTATGATAAAGACACTTGATAAACGTCTCATCCAGTGTCTTTATCATAAATTTCCCATAATATTGGAGACTAATACTAATATTCATCGTAGATATACTTGTCTTTATTGATACGAAACTTTGTTTACTTATTTATTAAGTAATAATATATACTTGTACCAAATTTCAACTCAATTGGACCATTTCCCAATTTTTTATTTTTTTTTAAAAAACGTACTCAAGTCATTCAATAAAAATTGAACCAATGCTGATAATGAGATGAAACTTGTCACATATGTCAGTCTTATACATAGTCATATGCGTAACAAATCTCAATCCGATCGCATTATTTGTCCAGCGTTTTATGATTTATTAATATTTTCGCTGAGTCATTATTGCGGCTTAAAAAAATATTTCCGAAAAGCACAATTTCAGCGGTAGACTGATTTTCGTACAAAATTTCAACTCTAGCATCAATACACTGGGCGCTACGATGATAGCAGACACACACATAGACTTACACACACGCATACAGACAGACAACTTTGGAAAAACCACTCAGGAAACCTTAAAAACGCCTGAAACAGATAATTCCGGTTTCGTATTTTTTTTTGCAAACACAATACTTATCTTATATATCCACGGTGTAAATGAGGAAAAGTAATAAATAAAAACTCTATAGGAGAACAAAATTCTTTTAATTAAGAGGGGTTTGTTTCCTAGCAACAAGCTTAGCTTTATAGAAGACACTTACCTTTTCCTTAAAAAATACATGGAGCATTCTAATTGTTAATTTTTTCTCTTAATTGCTTATTTTTTTTTGTTCTTAATTATTAGCAAAGAATAGGTGATTATTTTAATAGGCGATAAAGTGGCATTTTATTGCTGCAGAAATTCGTGTATCGAAGAACGACAGCGAGTCAAAAAATTTTTTTTTTTGACACTTATTCATATTTTATTGAGTAATGCATACCACAGCTGATGGCCGATTTTACATGTAGATAATTCAAACGTTTTAGTCTTATAAAATTTGTTTAAGGTATTTTAAATATGCAAATAAATGGTTTATTTATTTAAAATGAGTAATACAACAGCAATTATTGTTACAAGTATTTTGGCTTAGCATAGTTTAGTTTAGTTAGTTAGTTTAGTTAGTTTGAGAGACTGGTAAGAGAAACAATTCAGTGATTGCACTCTGACGGGTGTAGACGGGTGATAATAATTTTCTAAGCAATAAAATCCATCAACTATCATAGTAGTTCTGCAGTCCGGAAATATTTCTTATGACTTCATCAACCGCAATAATGACTCAGCCAATTTTTCAACCCGGAAAAATATGTCCATCAATTTGAGATTTGGCACGCATGTAATCATGTTTACTTCTATCATATATAGAAGGAGCACAGGACCGTTAACACAATGTAATTCCACTGATATCACGAAAGCCGGTTGATTGGTGCACTTAAGTAATGCTGCCAACCTGACAACAAAACATTATTTTAAATATATATCATAAATATCTATTAATGAAGAAAAATCGTAAAGAACAAATATAATAACTTAAAAACACCTTCTGAGTATTTAATTAAACTGGTCTTAGATGGCAAAAGGGTGGCGGAATACAAAATCTACATTTAGTTGACGAGGACTACTTTAATAAATACGTTAACTAAAAATCACAATGCTTTAAATATTGTAATGCACCGATATTTATATTAGTATTTTATGAATAATCAATCACTAATTAATAATAGAACATAATAATTCAGCATCCGGAAGTATTGCCAACTTTTTTTTAGAAAATTGTATATTGTTAGGGTGGCAGCAATTACATAAAGTGCACCAGTGACCGCCTTTCGTGTTATCAGTAGTGCTCCTTCTATATATAGATTATTCTAAGCATGCATAAGACCCGTTTAATTTTTACTGAATGACTTGCGTATGTTTTTTTTAATTATAAATGACAGAAAATAATCCAAACGAGTTGAAATTCGGTAAAAATGTCTACATTTACGTAATAAATAAGTACACAAATAAACTGCGTAGGCTTCCGCGGTTGTTGTCATAAGATTTAGGTCTTCCGGTGTGACCGCGTCAATGTAGATGAAGAATCCGACGTTCGCTCCACTGTGGGAGGCATCTTCAGGATGTAGGACATCATGGATAGAACACAATGCTCTACAAAACTGAACTGATATCAGTTCAGTTACACCAAATTTCTTTTTACACAAGAGTATTTGTTAAGGAAAAGTTCCAAGGTATCCCGTACCCATTTTTTTTAGCGCATTAAAATTCATTATCCGCACTAAATTTTAATCAAAGAAATAAAATAAAAACACTTTGCTACAGAAAAATGTTTATTCAAAAAAATCATAAATATACTTGTCGTATTGAAACGAAACTTTGTGCACTTTTTTATTGCGTAATAATATACACTTGTACCATATTTTAACTGAATTGGACCATTTCCCAATTTTTGACAATTTTTTTAAAAAAACGTGCTCAAGTCATTCAATGAAAATTGAACTTAAACCGATAATGAGATAAAACAGCGCATATGTTAGTCTTATATATAGTCACAGGCGTGCCAAATCTCAATCCGATCACATTTTTTTTCGCGTTTTATGATTTTTCGATATGTTTGCTAAGGTATTATTGCGAGTTAATGACGTCATAAAAAAAATATTTTTTCGAATAGCACAAACACAGCGATAGACTGATTTTGTACAAAATTTCAACTCTCTAGCATAAAATACAACTGGGCGCTTACGAAACAGACACATACACCCACACAAACATACAGACAGACAACTTTGCAAAAACCACTCAGGAGGCTTTAAAACCGCCTGAAACGGATAACTCCGGTTTCTGATTTTTTTTGCATTTACAATACTTTTCCTATATACCTACGATATAAATAAGGAAAAGTAAAAAACTAGATATCAGCAAAATGCATTTTTAAAGTAATTTAAACAAACAAAAACAGAACTGCTCAATTTAATAGCTATAATCCTAATCAGTGTTAATTTAAATCACCTTTTTCCTCTAATAACTCATTAAAATGGAATAGAACTAAAAGGAAATAACAGATACGAAATTTAATGCACAATTAAATATGAATTAATTGCAATACTTTAAAAACACAGCTGACGTAATAAATGTAATAAATATATTTATTTTATTGCGCTCGGTTAGACTCATTTGCAATATATCAATTAAGAGGTAATATAAATAACTGCTCTGTGGAGTAATCCAAGTATATATAAATAAATAGTCTCTCCACTAAAATGTATGTTAAAAAATGTATTAGAGAGTAACTTACTGCCGCACCGGCCATCATCAGTCATTCATTAAGTGCAAAGAACGATCGTTATAATAACGACACAAGCTAAAATCAATTGACAGCCCGCCAAAATCTCAAATGCTTCAACTCTTTTTTTTAATAAAAAAATCCCTTCTTTTATGTAACAAAAAAAATCCTACTTCCTAGCAACACTGAAAGTCAGGTTATGTTTGAATTTTATTATTTGTTTTATTGATATCGTATTTTTTTATTTTTAAAAATTATTTATTTACTTTTAAGAAAGGAATATTGTTGTAATCTTATAAATTTACCAACTAAGTGTTGTTTTAAATTTGTTCGGAAAGTATGAATTAAGTGGAGTAAAAGTTGTTAATTACGTAATGAAATGGATCATAATAGTTCTTTTGATAAAAAGTTTGGACGATTAAATAATTGTCAGCTATAATTACTTTTTTCCAAAAACAAACTGCTTTTTTTTGTAGAGTTTTTGTATAATTGAATACGTATTGTTTCATATTATAAAAGTAATATGACACAATATGCATTCATGACTTAAAAAAGTCAAGACTGTCATCTATTGAAAGACATGGCATTTTCAAAAAAAAAATGCTGTCTTTGGTTGACAGAGCACAGAACCTGCGCTGTTACTCAAAATAGCAAGAAATGCTTGAAGAATAACGTTAATGTCCAAGCGTCAAATATAGGCACTCAGATCATATTACAACTTCGCAATAATTGGATGAATTGAACAGATTGGAATGAAACAAAACGAAATCAAAACAGATCAATATGCACAATGAGGGAAATAAAAAGCGACGCGAGTTACAAATATTTACAACCCAGTGTTGCCTTTTATGATTTTATTACGAAAAAGGTATTTTTTATACGAGGTGGCATATAGGTGGAGGGGAAAGAAGCGGGGTCGGTCTGAACCAATAGAATTTCTTTCCCTCACAGATTTTTGGCGCGGTGTCAATTGATTTTAGCCGTGTGTCGTACTATAGTAACGATCACTTTCCAATCTTTATAGTGCACTCCAGAGAATGACTGATGATGGCCGGATGCGGCTGAAAGTTAACTCTCTAATACATTTTTAACATACATTTTAGTGGAGAGACTATTCATTTACGATAATTAAGAGGTAAATTTGAAAGAGATACATTCTTAGCACTAAAATATATGCTAATGTTTATATTGAGTACGGTAATAAGGCGCGGTCCGAAATATCCACGGCCTTCTAGAACGTTGGATCAACCAACAAACTTTTTTTATAATTTTTTTTATCAAATTTTCAGTAATAGCCGGATTTGTGATAAATGAAGCTATTTCCGTAATCTGCACGCTCTTTGGTTAATCTCAAAGAGTATTTACATTCACTCAACGATTTATTTTTAATCTAACTTGGTTCATACATAACTACTGTTAGACGTCAATGTTTACAAATATGACATGTCAAAATATAACACAAAATATTGACGTCTAACAGTAGTTATGTATGTACCAAGTTAGATTAAAAATAAATCGTTAAGTGAATGTAAATACTCTTTGAGATTAACCAAAAGAGCGTGCAGATTACGGAAATAGGCTTCATTTATCACAAATCCGGCTAATTACTGAAAATTTTTAAAAAAAAAAATTATAAAAAAGTTTGTTGGTGATCCAACGTTCTAGAAGGCCGTGGATATTCGACCGCGCCTTATAACATAGACAAAAATAATGAAAGCAAAAAAGTCTGACTCTAATACTTAGTAAGAAACCATAGACACACCTCTTCTTCTTTAACATCTCAACGGTTTTGCACTGATAATGGCCTCTAGTTAGGTTGAAAGCGCTTTACCAATAAAGTTTTAATTTGTGGATAAACTTCTTTTCTTTTATTATTTATGACGGACTCTATTTACGCTTATTCTACTAGTATAACATAGACAAAGTTGTTATGCCGAAGTTAGTTTTTGATGTTATCAATTAACGTATTAAATTTTAGGTGAAGTATCACGTTTCGACTTATACATTGTGGAAGCATACCATTAACGAAACTACAAAACAATATAGGACATATCTATGCGGCCACGAAACGGTCATAGGGAAACACGGACCATGTAGCAGCATCCCCCACTCTCGTGACGAGACCTCTTTTTTAACAAATTGATTGAACTAAGTCAATTCGCACTAACAATTGATTGAACTAAGTCAATTCGCACGAACAATTGATTGAACTAAGTCAATTCGCACGAACAATTGACCCCATAATCCGCATAACATCTCGCTATATGCCCAGTTTCATTTCGATTCGAAATATCCTGCGAGAGTTATCGTTTGCCATACGCAAAGTTCGAAAAATCTACATACTAATATATATATATAATATATATAATATATATAATAATATATAATATTATACAAACAATAAGAAAATAGAAAAACAAATCATAAGAATATAAACAACAATTAAAATAACTTACAGATGGTTAAAAATATAGAAGGAAAAGATGTACTCGAGCTTTCGCCGTGCGGCTTCGTCAGGAGTGTAGCACGTACTGAGTACGTTCTACATACTCATACTACATACTAACTTAATTGTTATATATATATGTACTAACATACATTTTTGGTACCAGGAAGCCGAGGGAATCGTTCATTTACCATTTACGTCACCCAAACAAACGTCATTTTCGTAATGAAAAATCGCTAATAAATAGAAACCGTTTCACTCAATGTTGTTAATATTACCATTACGTCAAAATCAGCTCTCAAAACACAATGGGCAGTCAAGTCTAGAAAAATTTGGCAAGGAACCATAAAATTGGTTTTCTACTTCGCCTCTCTATTAAAATGTTTTTTATTAATTATTTTAACACTCCCAATAGCAATGGGTCAAAATGGTAGGAAAGTAAATGTGAAGGGAAATGTTTTCAAACTAATTTTCCAATGTTGAAAATATTAAGATAAAAGCTTTGGTTGCTATTAATTACTTGGGTCGTTAAAGATGTGGATAATTAGTATAAAAACTCTTTCTGGGTGCTACTGCAGACAAATTAACTTATTTATTTTTATCTTACGTCGATACGAATTAAACTATTCAGACGTGGTTAGTGACTAAAAGTATAGCCTACTAATGGCTAAAAATATATTTTCACGTAAGTTTAGTTTAATTTACTAAATTAGGATTATCTCCATAGGCGACTCTAGATAAAAATCATAAGGGGGGTTAGCCCCCCTTTATATATATATATAATATATATATATAATATATATATATATATATACATTACATACATACATACACTCACACACACACACACAACACACACACACACACACATATATATATATATATATATATATATATATATATATATTATATATAAATATATATAATATATAATATATATATATATATAATATATATAATAATATAATATTAATATCTTCCTATTCTTTGAAGTGATAATTCTTAATAGACAAATACAAAGCATCATATCATGTCTCTGATTCCAGGTGCATTCCTGATCCCGTACATGATTATGCTGTGTATCGAGGGCATTCCAATATTCTACCTAGAGTTAGCGATAGGACAGAGACTCCGGAAGGGAGCTATTGGAGTTTGGAGTCAAGTAAGCCCTTACCTAGCTGGGATTGGCATAAGCAGTGCCGTGGTATCCTTCAATGTGGCACTTTACTACAATACCATCATAGCTTGGTGTCTATTTTACTTTGTCCAGGTAAATAAACCATAGTATGTAATCCGATATAAGTTAGGTGATTGCCATACTCTGAGAAGGAGAGATGCGAGTCAGAAGTGGTGATAAGGATGTTCACGATCTGGCAATTCCCCACGTAAAGTTCCTGTTTTATATATTTTTCTTTTGTACTAGTTTAACTTCCTAATCTCCGTCAGAATACAGTTACCTCCTATTCTCCGTCAGAATACTCCTCCTAATCTCCGTCAGAATACGTTTACCTTCCTATTCTCCGTCAGAATACAGTTTACCTTCCTATTCTGTCAGAATACAGTTTACCTTCCTATTCTCCGTCAGAATACAGTTTACCTTCCTATTCTCCGTCAGAATTACAGTTTACCTTCCTATTCTCCGTCAGAATACAGTTACCTTCCTATTCTCCGTCAGAATACAGTTTACCTTTCTATTCTCCGTCAGAATACAGTTTACCTTCCTATTCTCCGTCAGAATAAGTTTACCTTCCTATTCTCCGTCAGAATATATTTTGCAGCCTAAACTATTGAAGATACAATAGCAGCCTTGGCTATTGGAGATACAGTTTGCATTCTAAGCTATTTGAGATAAATGTTGCTGCCTAATTTATTGAAGATAAATTTTGCAGCCTAAGATTTTGGAGATACATTTTGCAGCCTAAACTATTGGAGATACATTTTGCAGCTTAAGTTATTATTGGATGCTTTAATAGAGAAAATAATATGACTAGCAAAACAAAATGCATTATAATAAGCTTTTCCGTTAATGTGTTCAAGAAATACATTAGCCCATGTGGTGAATATACGCTTATCGACTTTCTAAACACTGTGCGTGCGTAAACTGACGTTGTCTGAGAGGTATAGATGGAAGGAAACTAAGGATATGATGTCTTAGAATGAGAATGAATGGATTCCATCGTAGTGGAACGAAGAATACAAAGTCCCTCCACTTAACGGTGGAAAGACTTTTTATTCTTTCGTTCTACTAAGGACATGACTTAAAGTTTATGCCAAAGTTGATTTAATATTGATTAATAAACTGCGTAGGCTTCAGCGGTTATTGTCATGTAGATTTAGGTCTTCCGGTGGTGACCGCGTCAATGAAGATGAAGAATCCGACGTTTCGCTTCCACTGTGGGAGGCACCTTAATATTGATTGTTTATATGTACTTTATTTTTAGCTAATCAGACTCAGTAAAATTAAGGCGTTAGGTATTCACCCTATCTTAGAATGAGATAGTTATGATTTTTAAGGGCTTATAAGACCATACTCTTAACAAATTATATATCAGCAAGAAATTCTGACCTGTACAAGTAATTGTGTTCCTTCTATTTTAGAGTTTCCAAGCTGAGCTGCCGTGGTCAGAGTGTCCTAAGAAGTATTTTCCCAATGGAACATTCATCGATGAACCAGAATGCGTTGTAAGTACATATATAATCGACACAATATAATTGTGCGAGAGACACCTAGGAAATGTAACAAACAAAAGCTTGTTACATTTCCTAGGTGTCTCTCGCACAATGATATTATGTCAACTATTCATGTTTTGCAAAACACAGTAGTATCAAATGATATACACCTATAAACAATTAAAGTCATATGGAAAAAGATGAGATGTCCAACCTTGAAAGATTACAAGTGACATGAACAGTCAACCAATGAGGGTCATTATAAAGACCTGTCAATAGAATGACTTAGCTTTTGTCCTATTATTGACACTTGGGCCGATTGTTTAGGGTATATAATAGTAGTATAAAGTATATATAGGGTATAAGTACATATATATTAGTATATATATAAATATAATATAGTATAAAGCTGTCCTATATAAATAAGACTACTTTTAAGTACTTGTAAGTTCTATATCTATATCTATGTGTGTGTGTGTGTGTTTTTTTTCATCTTAGCTCCTAGTGCATTTATGCTAGAGAGTTCAAACTTTGTACAAAAATTATTTTATTGCTGTAGTTGTGCAAGTTAAAAAATAATTTCTTTATGACGTCATTAACCCGCAATATTGACTCAGCAAATGTTTCGAAAATCTAAAAACGCGGAAAAATAATGTGAACGGATTTAAATTTAGAACGAATGTAGCCGTGTATAAGACTACCATGTGTGCCAAGTTATTTTTGTGTGCCAAGTCATTTTTGTGTGCCAAGTCATTTTTGTGTGCCAAGTCATATTTGTGTGCCAAGTCATTTTTGTGTGCCAAGTCATTTTTGTGTCCTATCTCATTTAAATCTCGTTAAATTTTTATCGAATGACTTGTGTACGTTTTTAAAAAATTGTAAATAATCGGAAGACAATCAAATTGAGTTGAAATTTGATGCAAGTATAAACCTTTACATAATAAATAAGTACAACAAGTTTCAATACATCAAGTATATCTATAATTTTTTTGGATCATAAAAGTTAAGCAGCATACACACACATATATATGTATATATACAATAATTATATAATAAATAAAAAAATAAAATAATAATAAAATATAAATAAATAATATAATAATATATAATAATTTTTATAATAATAATAACTTACAGGATTGGAGGGATTTTGAATATATATATATAATATATATATATATATATATATATATATATATATATATATATATATATATATATATATATATATATTATATATATTTATTACTTTTACATTGAAAATTTACTAAAAAATACTATTTTCTTGATTAAATTCTCTTTATTAATGTCTGTGGCAGGAAAGCACACCAACTCAGTATTTCTGGTACAGAACCACACTGGAAATATCAGACAGTATAAACAGCCCGGAGAGCTTTAATTGGAAAATCGCTTTCTCTTTACTTATTGCTTGGATCTTAGTCTACCTGTGCATGATCAAAGGCATCGCATCTTCTGGTAAAGTAAGTCATTCCTCGTTAATTTGTTACCGTAATGAAGAAAATTTTAGTAAGTAGGTTAAAATCAAAAAACAAAAAAAATATAATATAATATAAGTGATAAATACAATTAATTCTGCCTAGAAGATAAGTACATTTAATTCTACCAAAAAGATAAATAAATTTAATTCTACTAAGAAGATAAATACATTTAATTCTACCAAGAAGATAAATACATTTAATTCTATAAATACATTATTCTACCAAGAAGATAAGTACATTTAATTCTACCAAGATAGATTACAATTCTACCATTCCACCAAGAAAATAATACATTTAATTCACCAGGTAAAATACTCTACAAAAGATAAATACATTTAATTCTACCAAAAAGATAAATACAATTAATTCTGCCTAGAAGATAAGTACATTTAATTCTACCAAGAAGATAAAACATTTACTAAGAAGATAAATACATTTAATTCTACCAAGAAGATAAAACATTTAATTCTACCAAGAAGATAAATACATTTAATTCTACCAAGAAGATAAATACATTTAATTCTACCAAGAAGATAAATACATTTAATTCTACCAAGAAGATAAATACATTTAATTCTACCAAGAAGATAAATACATTTAATTCTACCAAAGATAAATCATTTAATTCTACCAAGAAGATAAATACATTTAACCAAGAAGATAAATACCCAAGAAGATAAAACATTAATTCTACCAAGAAGATTAAATACATTTAATTCTACCAAAAGATAAATACAATTAATTCTGCCTAGAAGATAATACATTTAATTCTACCAAGAAGATAAATACATTTAATCTACAAGAAGATAAATACATTTAATTCTACCAAGAAGATAAATACATTTAATTCTACAAGAAGATAAATACATTTAATTCTACCAAGAAGATAAATACATTTAATTCTACAAGAAGATAAATACATTTAATTCTACCAAGAAGATAAATACATTTATTCTACCAAGAAGATAATACATTTAATTCTACCAAGAAGATAATACATTAATCTACCAAGAAGATAAATACATTTAATTCTACAAAGAAGATAAATAATAATTCTACATAATACATAATTCTACCAAGAAGATAAATACATTTAATACCACATTAATTCAACCAAGAAGATAAATATGTTTAAAGGAAAATTTGAATTTCCTTCCAAAATTTTTAATTTTATATATTTATTTTTAATTTTTTCAAACGTTTGTTCTTTTAATGGAGGTATGATACGTATAAGCTACTAAATCTTAAAGTTAAACTTGCTTCAGGATTCTATCATATGAATCTAATCTCCTCTAAACTTAGACTATTCTCTGACCCGCTTCAGCGGACAGTTTGTCTAAATATCCAAACTAGAACAAAGGTTGTCAGAAAAAGTTTCTAAAAGAAGAATAAACAGTTCTTAAAACGATAATTGTAATTTTTAATTTTTGTAAACTAAAATTGAAGTGAAGAATAATTGTTAATAATAATAATGTTAAAAGTAACATATCATTTAGTCCAAGAGCCGGACCTGAAAAAATGTGACTCATTTTGTGCTACTTCAAATCAAATTATTCTGATAATATACCTTAAATTATGAAAGAAAAAACATAGTCTGCCTATCCAGAGTGGAGCCTTTCATATAATTGCGCATGCTCAAAATTTTATAAAATCGCACTAATTCCAGTTTTCTTGCAATAAGTGGCTCCCTGTAAGTCATGTGCGAAACATGAAGAGACTATTTTTTTAAAGCTGATAACATTTCCTATAAAACGAGTGTTTAATCATCAAAATCGGATGACTACGACCAAAGTTGTGACATTTGATAAATGGCCAAGAAAATGCCCAAAAAGTCAATACTTTCTCAAAGAAAATCGCTGACTTTGCATAAATTTACCATTTTTGGTGTTTTTGAAAGAGCCATAACTTTGGTTGTAGTCATCCGATTTTGGTGATTGAACAGGAAATTTTATCAGCTTTAAAAAATGGTCTCTTCATGTTTCGCACTCGACTTACAGGTAGCCACTTATTGCAAGAAAACTGGAATAAGTGCGATTTTCTAAAATATTAGCATGCGTAATAATATAAAGGGCTCTACTCTGGATAGGCACACTATGGTTTTCTTCATAAAAGTATATTTTCAGAATAATTTGGTTTGAAGTAGTACAAAATGAAGCACATTTTTTAGTTCTGGCTCGTGGACTAATTGTACACTTGAGCATTTATTACATCCCTTTGAATTAACAAATTTTGAAGTTCTAATAAACTTACAAACAATTAGTACGTTCACACACCACACTCTAGATCCGCGGATCGTATAGAATACGTATACAATACGGTCAACTAACTTCACGGTTCTTGCAGCGTATTTGTTTAGTCGATCGAGTGATAACTGATTCCGCCAAAACATGGTGTCTTGTATTGTGAAGGTTCACTTTTGGTTATAAGGAAGTTTAAAACATAAAATATATTTAATTAAATTGTGATTTATTTGCATAATAATAAAGTTACACTAAAAAAATAATATTCCAAAAGTTATTTGATCAAAAACGGTTATATAGAAGTGAAATAAAGTGAAATAAAAGTTCGACGAGAAGGTTATCCGTTAAATACGATCGTCTCTAAAGGTACATACAGGGTATAGGGGGATCCATTTAGATTCCATCTCCCTAGTTCTAGCGTATGCGATCAGATCCCCTCCGCATGGTTCATACAGCTAATATTAGGAAACCTGGTTGCTTTTTAAGCTAGTCTGGTTTCCTGAAAAATAATTAAAAAAATGTCACTGTCCAGCCAGAATTTATTAATATACACCTCCTTTTCATAGTTGTATGCCTAAAAATAATTTTTCTATGACGTTTTTAAATCATTAATGACTCTCTGACTGCCATTAAGTCATTAATGAATTACTGATTGTCATTAAGAATCAATGAGGTTGGCCTAATATGAACTGTGGGCGTGGTTTAACAGCTATAAATAACCTCTGTTATATCAATAGTATAACCATCTGTTATACTATTGATGGAATTTGTTTTATTTTTTCAGGTCGTATACGTAACCGCAACGTTTCCCTACATAGTTCTCATAATATTCTTCTTCAGAGGCATCACGTTGAAGGGTTTTTCGGACGGTGTTAAACATCTGTTTACTCCTAAAGTAAGTATTAGAGATCGACTAATAACTGTAAAAATAAACTGACCTAGGGCCCGTTTCACAAGAGTACAAGTCTTGTTGTCGCAAACCTGCGATTTATTTATTTTTTTATTTGATTACTTTTGTGTTATGTCAAATTAGTTTATTATACTTTTAAATCTCGGAGAGAAAACTCGTTTTTACTTGACTGAATTATCATAAGGATAAGGAAACTAGTATCACAGGCTTAAAAGGGAGTAAGTCTGTGACACTTGTAGTTACAAAAATTGTAAAAAAAAACAACTTGTAATGACAATTGTACAAGTGTTACCAAGGATACACTTGTAGATTTGTAGCATTTTTCTATTTAATGAACAAAATTTTCTTGTCTATTACAATTACTTGTAACATTCTCTTGTAAAATTTCTACCCAAGTCCGAACCTGGGTAGACTGAGTTACTAGTTCATTTTATTAACATCATTTCATAAAACTTAGTTTTTATCACCAACTTTTAGTTTATTAGTAATCTACTAATATCAAGGATGTTGAATAAAGGGGATGACGCACTAAGTCGAATTGCCATTCAACAAAGTGACCCCATCGAAAATCAAAACATAGAGAAGAAAGCAACACGAAACACACGTCAAAACCAACTGCACATGCTTTGGTACGAACTGCGCATACTTATGATCCTTATAACAGCGCAGGCAAACTTTACTCTCAATGGGTTTCCCATTGTTTTGCTTGCAAAGGTTATAAACAAATTGAAAAAAGTTCATACTTTTTAACTGTTTTTGTTAATATTGCTTAAAATTAACAACATTAAAGAAAATTAAGAACATTACAACCAAAATTGAATCTTGAAAACTAGCAAAACATTTCACTAGGCTAAAAAGAGACAAAATATTAACACATTTAACTTACTCTCTACGAAAAGTAAACGGTAAAGCTTCAATTACTCTCACTAAAGTGGCTACCTAGAGTCCAAAATGTAAAATATAAGCACAAATGACTTGACAAGCACCAAATGTAACAATAACGAAAGCACTGAAGAAAGTTGAGAAGCAAACTCGAACCAAGAATTGTATGTTGGCGCCTTTTTAATTATAACCTAAGGGAAGGTAAGTTTGCTCCTATTCCTCTATCTCATACAACTTCTATGGGGTCAGAAATGTTCCTTAATGCGTCATCCCCTTTATTCAACATCCTTGACTAATATATAACACGTTCACATATGTGTGGATGGCAACATAAAAACAAAAAAATGTTTTGTTGTTAGGATGGTACCTCTACTTAAGATCACTAATAAACTGCCTTTGGTATTATTTGTAGAATTCCATTTACGGCCCTATGCTCTACCTACACTAGTATTATCCAAAGTAAATAATAGATAAATAGACAGAAATAAATAAATAATTGATCAAATAGATAGATAAAAACATAAAAATATTATTACTAGTGGTACCTACTATAGGTTAAATTTTGAAACATCGAAAAAGTATAACCTGACCATCTTCCCTATAAATATAATCAAATAATCAGTACAAAATTACAATAACCTTTATAGTAAAACGTTAAAAATACAAATCAAACACAAACAATGTGCGGGAACTGAAATAAATTTATTTATTATTTATAATCTTAACTCAGTATTTAAGGAGGTTTCAATGAAGTTACACAGAGCCCCTGAGAGCCACAAAAAGATATTTCGGGCTTCATAATGTATTTAGATAGCCTATGCCTCCTCTAGTTATCTCGATCAAGGATCTTGAATAAAGGGGATGACGCACTAAGTCGATTTGCCATACAAACAAGTGACCCCATCGAAAACCAGAAAATAGAGAGAATTCAACACGAAACACACGTCAAAAACCAACTGCACATGCTTGGTACAAACTGCGCATGCTTACAATTCTTAAAACAGCGCAGGTCTTAAAATTTAGAGGCAAACTTACGTCACAATGGTTTCCCATTGTTTATTGCTTGAGAAGGTTATAACAAAACACGCTTATTATCACTCACTGAAGAGGCAAAGTATATTCCAAAATTTAAAATTAAATAAGCACAAATGACTTAACAAGCACCACAAATGTAACAATCACGAGAAGCACAGAAGAAAGTTTAGAAGCAAACTTGATAACCTTGGTATATAACCTTCGTTTGGCGCCTTTTTTTTATTATAACCCAGGGTAAGGTAAGTTTGCTCCTATTTCTCTATCTCATACAACTTCCATGGGGTCAGAAATGTTCCTTAATGCGTCATCCCCTTTATTCAACATCCTTGATCTCGATGGATAGAAATAAGTGATGGATAAGTGATAATATAGTTCGACAATAGATTAGAATGATTCCGACAATTCTCGCCATTTCATTTGGATCCTATACGTTGCCTCCAAAACTCGTTGTCTCCAAAGTTCACTAGTTCCAACGAGTCAGAAAAGTTCATAAGTTCCAATTGGAATAAGAAGAATAAGAATAAGAAAATTTATTGTTTCCATTAAGATTTACAAACAAACAATAGGAAAAAGTCAGTTACACATTAATAATATAAATAAATAATACAATTAAATTTACAAAGTTTTAAAAAAATTAAAATATTCATTCATGCTATAAAAAGGATTTGCAATAAGTAAAATTTTCAATTCTTTTTTAAAGTCAAAGAACTCCAAATATTTTAAAAAGCTGGGAAGAGCATTATATAATTTCACTCCTAAAACATTCTGTCCTACTTCAGATTTTTTTAATCGATGAGTAGGAATTACAAGTAAGTCCTTACTCTTTGTATTATACTGATGATAGGAGCTATTTACATTAAAACTATTTACATTCATTTTTATATACAAGAGAACATTAAAAATATACAAATTATATATGGTCATAACACCCAAGTTTTTAAAGATATCTTTGCAGTGAGCATCATATTTGGCCTTAGTAATTATTCTCATGCATTTCTTCTGCAACAACAATAAACTTGTTATATTAGCATGACCCCACAACGTGATACCGTAGGCAAGCCTGCTCTGTACCATGGCTAGATACACAAGACGAGATATCTCTCGTGGCAGAGAATTACTAAGCTTTCTTAAAGCATAAATATATGAGGAGACCTTCTTATGCACCATATTTATATGAGGAATCCATGTTAACTTGGAGTCCAAAATTATTCCTAACAGTTTCACAGGAGCCTGTTCTGCAATGTTGCGTAGAGTAAATGTAATTTTCTGCGTTTTTTCTTCGCTAACCTCAAAGTTATTAGCTTGGAGCCATTCATTGACTTTAGTCATTCTCTCTGAAGCAACTGCTTTTAAAGCTATTAAATCTTTACTAGAATGGATCAGGTTGGAATCATCTGAGAAAAACACTTTGTCTTCCTCAAAGTAGGGTGGAGCACTACTATCTAAGTACTCATTGATGTCATCCTGGTCCATTACAAAGGCCAAAGGTCCTAAAACCGATCCTTGTCCGGCTCCGTCTAATATTTCTTCCACATCAGATTCCTAAGTGTAGAACGACCCGACAATGGTTTTAGCTATGGTTGGAGCTAACGAAATAATGAGACAAAAGATTTAGCATTCAAACTTTTAATCTAGAAGCATATTATAATGACATAAAACTTTACTAGATCCAAAATAATAAAAAAAATATTTTGGAACTAATGAACTTTGGTGACAATGGTCTTTGGAAGCAACGAACATATAGAGCAAAAAGTCACGAGGGTGACTAAAACCCATAGCTAAAACCATTGTCGGGTCGTTCTACACTTTTTGGAACTAACGGGAAGACTAGGCAAAGGCTTTGGATCTATCGAATCAGTCCGTTGCCTCCAAAATTCATTTGATCCAAAATATTATTGTTAACGTAGTAATGAATGTTTAATGTCATACATTTTCGTAAGTTCCAAAAATTATATTAAAATAATTGTGTCTAACGAATTTTGGAGACAACGAACCTTGGGGACTGTGAACTTTGGAGGCAATGGGATTTTTGTTTTGGAACTAACGAACTTTGGAGACAGTGAACTTTGGAGACAACGAAAATGCACCTTTCATTTACACACAAAGCAAGTGTCTACAGCAAAGTTTTATAAATAGATAGTTAATAGTTTTAGATAGTTAATAGACAATAATAGTTTTATAAATAGTTATATTTATAAAACTTTGGTCTACAGTTTACGGTTTTTAGCTTCTTCGTCTTGTCTATCACAACAAAAAATTTAAATGCATATAAGATGTATGAATTGTCACGTATGTGCCGGCGAGTATATAAAACACTTTGCAACTCTTTTGTTAAAAAATATAGTAACAAAACTCTCATTTACATATTTAACGACCCAACAATGATATTGTTAAGAGTTTTAAATAATTTATGTTAGAATAACTAACACGATGCTTCCGCGTTGAGTTGCGTTAGAGAGGATGAACTTATAAACCAACAAGGTTGTGTTAACTACGGTATACGTTATTGTACTCAAATAAGCCTTTTAAGTCCGATTCTGTTACCAGAACTTGGTACCTATGACTAAACAAACTTATAAAATTAGATATACCAGATTTAAATCTTTGATCTTTTGTTTGGAACCGGAAATAGTGTTAACAATTAGGGCGATAGATAGTGCAATAAGAGGCGATAGATTGTATAACAAGTAGCCCAAGTTGTTAGGTCCTTTTTGTTGACCTTAATCTTTGCGTCCACAGAAGAGAGACTTTACTATAAGTATGAAGAGATTCAGCTAATGACAACACGTGCCCCACTGCCAGACTAAGCTTTCTTCCTTTCGAAACCATAAGGTAGAAACAATTTTTTGTTGTATTTTGTTTGTCCTCTATTTTTCCTTAACCCTGGTTTGTCTAGGGTTATAGAGATCTTTTAAGAGTACCTGACATCGCACAGGCTAAGGACCACTGGCTTATCTCCCCTTTTACATGAAAGTATTTCCATTCCTCGCGTGAAAGATTAAGCATTGTAGTCTGTCGTGTATTCCCAGTAAAATCGGCACAGCGCTCAAATCAGATAAAAATAATGCATTATTCCGTATTACTTCTTAGTTGGGGAGGGGAGCAAGGAGCAAGCTGCCAAAATTATAAGAAAATAGTTATAAACTTATATAATGTAAAAAACTAAAAAATTATCATTCCAACCAGGATTTTTGTTAAGCACGGAAACACGCAACCAAAGGAAATTCGCCCGACATCGCGCCAGAATTTTTTATCTCTTTATTATTTGTCGGGATAATGGCCATTTCAAAGATACAGTTGAAATTCTGTTTACCCGTCTTAAGAAAAATTTACCAGGCTAGTGCTCTGCGGCTATAATAAACTGAAAACTATAATTTGGGATAATAACTTGCTCCGTAGTTTACTACATCATATCAAAAAACTGTAACGTTTGATTGATTTGCCGTTGAGTTCTGGTAGTACATTGGGATCAAGTCCGCACTGAAGTACCAATTATTAATTGATTTGCCGTTGAGTTCTGGTAGTACATTGGGATCAAGTCCGCACTGAAGTACCAATTATTAGTTTGTTTACCTTGTAAAAAAATGAATTATGGTTTATTTTTAACTTGAAATCCTTTGTTAATGCTTTGAAATAGAGAGTAAACCAATAGAGACATATGTTTAGACAATTTAATTAGCTTCAAACTTTATATAAAAATAGTTTTTGATATTATGTGTTCTTACCAAAATGTAAACAAAAACATAATAAACGGTACACGTTTTGATCAACTACGATTGCACCTGTGATGCAAAGTTAGGGGACTTTTTTTGGGTATTCCCATACATATCCAAACAGATTCAACAAAGAAAATTTTAAATATTTAAAAATTCGCAAAAAACAGTATGTTGACTTGACTACAAGAGAATTTTGCCTGACATGCGTACCTCCGCCTATATTTGGAATCTGCAAGGAAAAGGCTCAGGACACATGTTTCTAATGTTATTTCTTCTTATTATAGAAGATAAGGAAGCAGACATTTTTTTAGGTCACTTGGTTGAAAAGTTGGCCTAATATATTTATTATCGGTTGATATATTAAATTGGTGTTGCAGTGGTACAAGCTGTGGGATCCAGTGGTTTGGTTGGAAGCAGGCACTCAGATATTCTTCTCGCTAGGCCTAGGGTTTGGAGGACTTATCGCATTCTCCTCTTACAATCCGGTCAACAACAACTGTTACAGAGACGCCATATTGGTCTCATTAACTAACTGCTTCACTTCCATGTTTGCTGGGATTGTCGTCTTCTCAATAATTGGTAAGAAATAAATAATTGTCTATTGATCTATTTTGACGAAGGTTTCTTACGCGGTCATTATGATGAGGATTCAGATCATTAATCAACGCGTTTAGGTACATGAAGACGAATTGATATCATTGGATTCAAGATCTACTTCGATACAGTTATCGCAGCACCTAAGCTTCAAAGAATACTGCCTATGACTGGTACTGCCGTGCTCAGGTCGCACGGTGAGCTTGCTCAGAGGTGATTTTTTTTCTATAGGCAGTAAAATAAATCACCTCCGAGCAAGCTCACCGTGCAACCTGACTCACAACCACATCAGTTGTTTTAATCAAATACCTTCACAATAACCCACCACTAAAGTAATATATAAACCAAGTAGGGAAACAAATGCGATTTCTGTCAGACCTAGAATGTAATTCACATTTTGTCCACCAGGATGTTGGCTCGAATTTTCCTATGAGCACAGCCATCTTGTTTTACCCTTGTAAATGTAAACAAATTATTTACGGCATTTAACATTTTTGTTTTTATTGCATTTCTTTGCACATTTTTAGTATAAAATGTTAATAATTTGCGTAAGAAATACGTTTTGTCACTTTCAATTGAGGTTTAAGTGCGACTCTTTAAATACTAGGTTTGTTTAAATTACCTCAAATGAGCAGCTAATTAAACTTTTGTTTCGTGTGTACTACTTAACTTACTACATTTTTGCGAGTGATATTAGTTTTTTCCTTCAAATATTAATTGTAATAGTAATTTAACTACTTTAACCGAATTGTTTTAAAATAATTAGCAATCGTAATTTCAAGTTATATTTGAGGCATTACACTGTCGTCTGTATGTTCTTCAAAATCTTAATAAATACATGTGGTTAACCTTTACTATAAGACGCGGTCGAATATCCACGGCCTTCTAGAACGTTGGATCACCAACAAACTTTTTTTATAACTTTTTTTTCAAAATTTTCAGTAATTAGCCGGTCTTGTGATAAATGAAGTCTATTTCCGTAATTTGCACGCTCTTTTGGTTAATCTCAAAGAGTATTTATATTCACTCAACGATTTATTTTTAATCTAACTTGATACATACATAACTACTGTTAGACGTCAATGTTAACAATTTTTTATATGACATGTCAAAATATAACACAAAATATTGACGTCTAACAGTAGTTATGTATGTATCAAGTTAGATTAAAAATAAATCATTGAGTGAAAGTAAATACTCTTTGAGATTAATCAAAAGAGCGTGCAAATTACGGAAATTAAGGAAATTGGCTTCATTTATCACAAATCCGGCTAATTACTGCAAATTTTGAAAAAAAAGTTATAAAAAAAGTTTGTTGGTGATCCAACGTTCTAGAAGGCCGTGGATATTCGACCGCGCCTTATAGTTTCTCTCTTTCTTTCACTAAATTATTCTAACAATTCTTTCATAAAATTTAATACAAAATACATTATCAACAGTATTGGTCTCCATAATTAGTATAAGTTATGTGTTTGGGCGCTTAAGAGACAAAATGAAACTTTAGATGTTATATTTAAACAACAATATTTCGCGGGTCAGTACACAAGCGTCGAAAAGCCCTTCCGTCGAAAGGCCATTCCGTCGAAAAAAATGGAACTTATCGTCGAAAGGCCCTTCCGTCGAAAAACCATTCCGTCGAATTCCGTCGAATTTATATTTTCGACGGAATGGCTTGACTTTTTAAAATAAAACCATTCCGTCGAAAGGCCTTTCCGTCGAAAGACCATTCCGTCGAAAGTCCCCGTCCGTCGAAAAACTATTCCGTCGAAAAGCCATTCCGTCGAATTTATATTTTTCGACGAATGGTCTGACTTTTTAGTTTTAAACCGTTCCGTCGAAAATATATTAATTTCGACGGACGGGCTTTTCGACGGAATGGCTTGACCATACCGTCGAAAGGCCTTTCCGTCGAAAGACCATTCCGTCGAAAATCCTATTATCGGATTACTTTTTAGGTTTACATGTGAGTATTGATGGTTTGCATACTTAAAATCTAAAGGCGTCTTTTAATAAAAAGATTTTTAAAACTGAAAATCAAGCTTATAAGTTAAGTCTATACATGGTGGTGAGGGAATTAGGAGCATATATTCGTTGTACGTTTAGCAAATATATATATATATTTATAGATATATATATTTATCACTACACACACACACAATTATATATATATATATAATAATATATATATATATATTATATATTATATATATATATTATATATATAATATATCACTACACACACACAATATCATTTCTCCTTGGTAATTCACTAATAATAAACAGGAGTAACTATTTTTGATTACATTAACTTTTTTAATCTTTAGGCGCCAAACATGTCAAATCAATACATTATTAATTAGTTATTGCCATTTGCGGCAAAATATCCATTTGTTTAGCAGATCATATTAAAAAAGATTTATGTTAAACTTTATTTGAAAGTAAACGTAAATACCCTAAGACTTTGTAGCGCCTTACGTCTGTGGGGTATGCAATTAACAATACAATACTGTATAGCTGGCTAACTTTTCTATAAGACTATATCTGCAGGCGTTGTTAATTTCGACGGAACGGTCTGTCGTGGGTAGAGACGAGCCACTCCGTCGAAAAGCCCAATCGTCGAAAGCCATTCCGTCGAAAATTAATATTTTCGACGGAACGGCCTAACTTTACGTTTTAAAACCGTTCCGTCGAAATTATATTAATTTCGACGGACGGGCTCTTCGACGGAATGGCTTGACCATACCGTCGAAAAACCCAATCGTCGAAATGTTGACAAAAAGAGCTTTTCGACGGAATGGTTTTTCGACGGAGTGTTTTCTATTTAAAAACCGTTCCGTCGAAAACAACTTCTTTTTCGACGGACGGGCTTTTCGACGGAAAGGCCTGACCACTCCGTCGAAAAACCCTTCCGTCGAATTTCGACGGAAGGGACTTTCGACGGAATGGTCATTCGACGGAAAGGACCTGACCCATATTTCGCTCTTCATCACACAGAGCATTTTCAAGTTATTAAAATCTACAAAAGAAAAACAGATAAACCATAATTACACTCAATAAAGTTATTACAAGAATAAAGATTAGAAAATACATATTATTTAAGTCATGCAGAGCTATTTGAAATAAATAATTATTAAATTAAAAAACTTACTAAAGTTAGGCTATATTAACTAACTAAGTCGAAAATTAAAAAGAAAAGATCAGGTCCAAAAACCTAAAAAGTTAAAAATAAATTAGAAGAAAAGGAAAAGAATAGTCAAATTAATGATAACAGTGCTAAAATATTAAATTCATTGAAAAATAATCAAGAAAACTTACTGAGGTAAATGAAATCGAAATGCATATCAATAATTTCTATACATTTGTTGTAAAAGATCAAAAGAAAGACAAATGAGCATCCAAAATAATAATTAAAAACAAGATTTCAAGAGAGTTAATTTATAACTAAATAATTTGTTGAATAACAGTTTCTCAGCTGAGGTTTAAAATTAATATGTCGGACACTTGATTTAATCTAGAACTCAGTCTTAGTAAATAGAAAATAATGATAAACATACAAAAACAACAAACTAGAAAAAGCTGTTTTAATTCAGGTTATTTAAATACCTGCATAATACTTGTTCATATCCTTAGAGTCCTTCTTGAAATTAATATTATTATTTTCTTTGGATATATGTAAGGCTTTCTAGAAAACGTCTCTTGAAATTGTTGCTTTCCCGATCTAACTATCTTAGTTTCCTCAAAATTAAATTTATGGTTAAGTTCGTGGGCATGTTTAGCTAAAGCTGTATGGTTTTTTGTACTTCTAACATTAGCCTCATGTTGAGTTTTCCTGTTAAGCCATGTTTGTCTTGACTCACCTATGTATTGACCAGGGCAGTCATGGCAAGGAACTTTATATACAAAGCCCATTGTGTTCATTATTTAATTTATCTTTTAAAGGAGTGAAATAATATTTGCTTATCTTATTTACTGGTTTAAGACCAAATGGACTTCGGGCAGTCGTACTTTTGAAAGTTCTACTAATAGAGTGGATAAGCCTTTAATGTATGTTAGCCCAGAATAAATACTTTTCACTGCATTAGTCGGTTCAGGTTCAGGTTCTCGATTAGATGGGTTGTTAATATGAGCTAGAGCCTTGTACCAAATGATCTTATATGTTTAACTGGGAAAAAATTGGCCAGCAATTTCTTAAAAAACCATCGTTTTGACTTCCATCATAAACTCTTCATCTGTCAGTTCTATAGCTCGTCGTATAAAGTTGTACGCAGTATTGTTAATTTGGCTTAGAGGATGGTTAGACTTATAATTCAAAAACCTATTACCTTTAACAACTTTATTGGTCCATTTGGTCTTTAAGTGGCCTTCATCCGTTTTAATAACCGTAACATCCAAAAAATCTATTCTCTTGTTTTCTTCCTTCTCACCGCTGAATTCAAAATTTGGGTGAAATGAATTAAATAGTTTTCACCCAAATTTTGAATTCAGTGGTGAGAAGGAAGAAAACAAGAGAATAGATTTTTTGGATGTTAGTTATAAATTATTTAGTTATAAATTATTTAGTTATAAATTAACTCTCTTGAAATCTTGTTTTTAATTATTATTTTGGATGCTCATTTGTCTTTCTTTTGATCTTTTACAACAAATGTATAGAAATTATTGATATGCATTTCGATTTCATTTACCTCAGTAAGTTTTCTTTGATTATTTTTCAATGAATTTAATATTTTAGCACTGTTATCATTAATTTGACTATTCTTTTCCTTTTCTTCTAATTTATTTTTAACTTTTTAGGTTTTTGGACCTGATCTTTTCTTTTTAATTTTCGACTTAGTTAGTTAATATAGCCTAACTTTAGTAAGTTTTTTAATTTAATAATTATTTATTTCAAATAGCTCTGCATGACTTAAATAATATGTATTTTCTAATCTTTATTCTTGTAATAACTTTATTGAGTGTAATTATGGTTTATCTGTTTTTCTTTTGTAGATTTTAATAACTTGAAAATGCTCTGTGTGATGAAGAGCGAAATATTGTTGTTTAAATATAACATCTAAAGTTTCATTTTGTCTCTTAAGCGCCCAAACACATAACTTATTTTAATACAAAATCATTAAATTAGCACGTACATAATTAATTTTTAATTAAAAGTAAAAATCACTTAATGTTATCAGTGTTAAAAATAAAATTAAATAAAAAAATTTATATCGTAAAAGGGTCAGGCACAGTGATTCCGATTTTAACTTTTATTTTTTTATTTTTTGAGCCAGTCATCAGCTAATCAATCACACGTCTGATTTTTTTTACTCAGGTTAGTATAGGAGTTTCCCTACTTGGTTTATATATTACTTTATCCACCACTCTTCAAGTCCCAGCAGATTTCATTTTCTGATTTTTTTCCTCCTTTCTTTCACTAACCACAGACCCATCTATGTTCAACCAACAGGTTGATTCTTAAAGGGATTAAACCAAACGTTAGTACCTATTGTCAAGAAATTAACTAAACAATCAAATATAGTCTATTTTCTAAGATGTATAATTTTATTACTATTAGAGACTGTATACTGCATCTGGCCATTATTAGTCCAATCTAATAGGCTTGGATCTTGGATCTAATGGCTCTTCCAATCTAAGAGATTGGCATTTGATGTTGAACTATTGGTAATTTTTGACTAGAAACTATTGGTAATTTTAGTACATGAAAAACAAACGAATAAGTGTGTAAAACTTATTGTTTCAGGGTTCAAAGCTACATTGAACTACGAGAAGTGCCTTGAAATTCGAAACAACACCATTAATTCAATAGTGGGAACAGCAGAACCCATGTTACACGAAGCCATACTCAGCGCCTCAGCTGCTTTTAAAGAATTGCCTATTTGTGACCTAGAAAAAGAATTGGATAATGTAAGTAGGAATTGCTTTAAATGTAAACAATTTGGCCATTCAGTTATTTTAGTTTATTAATTGGAGTTCACTTCCGCCAAATCTGCTCTTACTTAAAGCTCCTTACTTATAGTCATGTATAATCTTAAGATGCTATTCGTTATTGCGACGAATGTAATCATGAGTAGTTTTGGCCTCTATAATATAACACATGGCTGAAGTCAGTTGACAGCGCACCAAAAAATGTATGAGGGAAAGAATTCTATTGGTTTAGACCGACCACGCCCATTCCCCCTCCACCTCATGCCAACCTCGGTACAAAAAAATACCTTTTTCGAAAATAAAATCATAAAAAGGCAACACTGGTTGTAAACATTTGTACCCTCACGTCGCTTGTTTACTTTCCCCAGTGCATATTGATCTGTTTGAGTTTGCTTTTTTTTTTTTCGTTCCAATCTGTTCAATTCATCCCAATTATTGCAACTTTTAATTGATCTGAGTGTGCCTATATTTGACGCTTGGACATTGACGTATTCTTTAAGCATTTCTTGCTTTTGAGTACAGCGCAGGCACTGTGGCCTGTCAACCAAAAGACAGAATTGTTTTTGGAAAAAGCCATGTCTTTCAATAGAGGACTGTCTTTAATTTTTTAAGTCATGAATGCATAATGTGTCATATTATTTCTATAATATGAAACAATACGCATTCAATTATACAAACTTGACACAAAAAATGCAGTTTGTTTTGGAAAAAAGTAATTATAGACGACGATTTAAATAAAATTTTATCATAGAACCTGATTAGTGATCCATTTTGCATTATCGTATAACAACTTTCACTCCATACTTCTCGAACAAATTTAAAGCAACACTTAAGGCCCGTCTACAATCTTAAGTTAAGTTAGGGGAAAGAATGAAGAAGTGAAGAATTCCTCAGGGAAGAATCGAAGAAGTGAAGAATTTCTCACTTTAGAACAAACTATTTTAAATTCCCGCTCTTTAGACTTAAAGAGATCCGTAAACACGTCTACAACCTCTGAGTTGTTAAGTCAAGTTTTAAAGTTACAATTACACATATAGCTGTATTTAGACTACTTTTCTTCCTACCGTCTACACACATTTTATTTATTTACTTATTTGTAACAACGAGCAGAGCTCAATAACAATTTTAATACAATTTAAATAAACATTAAACTACTAATAAACTACTTTTCTTTCTACCGTCAACACACATTTTATTTATTTATTTAACAACGAGCAGAGCTCAATAACAATTTTAATACAATTTAAATAAAACATTGCTTTTTCAATGATCTTCCTTCCATTTTTTAAAGACTTTTTTGCAAATATTTTTTTTAATGTACTTCTAAAACGACCGTGTTTTATTTATTTTAATTAATAATTATAAAATCAAAATGGATGAGGTAATTGTGGAGCGTTATTTTTCCTTATCTCTAGTATGTCTACAGACGTAGGAACCTCATCCATTTCAAAAACTATATAATTCAAAAATAAAAAGAAAAATATATATTATATAAAATAATATTCAAACAAACAAAATCAATCAACATATCAAATATATAACATATTCAAACAACAACAATCAAAACAATCACATACATCACAAAATAATCGTTCATAAACGTATAGTCATTCTTCTTTAAGTAACTTATAAAAAAACCATTCTTAAGTCAAAAGAGCGGGGAAAAAGAATTATTTAAGAAGAAAAAAGATTTGAAAAATTCTTCACTTTTTCAATTCTTCCTAACTTAACTTAAGATTGTAGACGGGCCTTTAGTTGGTAAATTTATAAGATACAATAATATTCCTACTTAAAAAGTAAATAAATAATTAAAAAAATATGATATCAAATAGAAACAAATAATAAAATTCAAAACATTACCTGACTTACAATGTTGCCAGAGAGGGTTGAAAGCATTGAGATTTTGGCGGGCTGTCAATTTACTTTAGCCGTATGTTATATTATTATAGTATGTTGGTCTGATTTATTTCAGTTGGTTATTTAATCAATAATAGTTGTTACTAAACTTTAAAATTAATTAATTTATTTATTTATTAGTACAATACGGACATACAATACATAATGCTGATTACTTTAACTAGCAAGATTATAGTACAAAGGGAGAGGTATTTTTTATCAGTAAGATTAAAGTTTACTAAAATCCTAATACCGAAAACTTCCTAGTTCTTAGTTTTCAGATTATATGAGACTGTGAAAATATGTATGATTGCTTGAAAAAAGCATGAGAGGAACCATAGAAATTCACGGCTCTTCTGTCTAGACTAGATGAAATATACCTACACATGAAATTAAAAGGAGTAGAACACTACTATCTTAGGGGGCTGGCAAAAAAGGCCCAACAACGTGGCCTACTTGCCTGGTAGTTACTACCACTCCCCCCCCCCCATATTACTACTACGAAAAATCATGAAATCTTCCAAAATCCACTTGTGTGATAAAATACACCCCGTCTAGTCTGTGGCCCAAATGTGGTAATAAAATAAACTTTCGCCAAGTTACATTGGTGCTTCCAATCGAACTATCCTTTGAATTCAGAGCCAATTATCAGCTTTTTCTCCTTACTTACGTGCCAAAGCAAGGTCTTTTTGTTCTTTATGCGAGCTATTGTACAATTTAGGAGTGTTGGGAAATTTATCGTGAAAGACATTGGTGGTTGTAATTGTGTTTTGGTTGTGGTTTCATTGCTGCAGTTTTTCCTGTGTAGTTTGCACGACTAAAGAGTGCATAGATTTATATTATCTATGCATAAAAAAAACCAACGGATGATACCAATGCCACCACTACCTCTTATAAGATGGAATAAGTTAACTTTATTCACTCAGCTTGCACTCCAACAAAGAGAAAAAGCTGATAATTACCACTAAATTTAAATGACAGGGGATTAAGAAGCACCGACATAACTTGATGGGACAGAGAAGTTTATTTAACAATTTTTTAGACTAGTGAATAGGCGGGGTGTATCCCGCTGACCTTCAATTAATTCCGAAGAATTTAATGTGAAGTACTTACCAGAGACGAGCGGTGCTCTCTTACCATCAATGATGACGAATGTCAAATGATGGAACAGTTCCCAGATGTAGCATTGCATTTTGCTTGTTACATTTCCTAGATGTCTCTCGCACCATTATATTATATTACATGTTGTATACAAACACTGTTAATATAGGTTAACAGTATACAAATATTGAAGGGTGACAGTATATAATATCACATCTTAGTCTTATGATCTATACAAGATTGTCTAGTCACACATCTGCATTCTAATCTATATAAACCTTTTGACACTATAAATATGTTATAATTGCAGTCAGCTTCTGGTACAGGCTTAGCTTTTATCATATTCACTGAAGCCATAAACCAATTCCCAGGCGCTCAGTTCTGGTCTGTCTTATTCTTTCTGATGTTGTTCACACTGGGCATTGACTCTCAGTTTGGAACTTTGGAAGGAGTTGTCACATCCATTGTAGACATGAAGTTATTCCCAAATTTAAGGAAAGAGATATTAACAGGTATGCTTGCTATTATTGACGATGTTCAAATTACTCTTCATAGAATCAATGAGGTTTTAGATATCTAAGTAGGGTTTGAAACTGGGCAGGACTAAGTTAATTGTCCTATTCCAGCTAGCAGATCTTTACATAAGGCCTATATCTTATCTCTAATTCTAAATTCTTTTATTTCATTATAAGGTGTGAATATTCAATTAAATATTGTAAAATCCAGTGATCATATAATTACAACCAGTTCAAAAAGTCACTGCAAAAGATCTGAAAAAGAGCAATAACTTTAAATCATACAGCTTAGCTCTCAGTCTGAATTGACGGAGATTTGTCTTATCTACCACATTGGTCGGTATGGCCAAAAGTCTTTGTTTTATAATGATGTAGTAGAGGTTAATGAAAATGCTAAGAAAGCCAAATCATTTGAGTCCAGGTTGTTAATTGACTTTTAAGTCAAGGGTATTTTTCATTGTCTGCAATAGTATTACTACAGTGTATCGTTAAGTTTAAAAATCCCCAAGGTCATAAGCATTTTGGGGATCAACCAATCAGAGAAGCCGCTGCCAACCCCTCTCTTGAAAGAGAAAAAATTCCCTACTCCCATAACCCCTGTAGGGAAATAACCTCCTTCCCGGCATTCGTTTCACTTCGTTTGTGGTTCTTTTTTGTGTTTACATCGTTTTGTGAGTTTTTGTGTTGTGTGTGTTCTGTGAATTGTGTTTGTGTTGGACTGTTAACATTATTAATGCACTCAAATATTCTTTTTTATAACTTAAGTAAATAAATGCTTAACTGAAACTTTTATTTCAAGGCTGCCTATTATGCAGCAATTTTTAAGAGCTGTCAAAACTAGTAAACATACTAAATAAAACATATGAGTACACTTATTATTTCCCTTCACAATTCATTTTTTTCACATTTGCATACTTCCTAAATAATAAAACTACACAAAAGAAATGTAGAAACATCGCCAAGAAAACATGGGTAACATAACCTGATTTGTTTACAAAGTTTTTTCCCCGCTGCCTTTTTGTAGGGATTTTTTTTTTTTTTTAGAATCGGTGGTGCCTAAACTGAGCTGTCAAGATTTTTAAAGTCGTCGATACACTGTAATGACAACTTGCTCTGGTCTTAATAAAATTAAAGCATACTTGCTAAAAGACATCTTCTTATCAACAAATTACTGTAAAAGATGCTACCACTCTTATAAACTCTCTAGTATAACCGTCATGTTGCTAATTATGTTATATGTTTCAGGTGTAATGTGCCTGCTATGTTTCCTTATCTCTTTATCGTTTTCTCACGGCGCCGGCAACTATGTGTTTATATTATTCGACAATTTTGCCGGCAACTTTCCTCTGCTAATTATAGCACTGTGTGAGTGTCTCGCTATCTCCTACGTCTATGGACTTAAAAGGTAAATTATTGCATATGTGATCATTTTTATAACTCGTTGAGTTCAAATTGAGGAGATTTAGGTAGCATTTAAATTATGCGAGATTTGAACATGAGAACTTTGCACTGAGAAGTTAAGATTAATCTGGTCAATATGAACAACTACGTTTTTCAATCATTATTTTATATCTAATAAATTGGAGTTCGACTACCTAATATGATGCATTACATCAGTCCTGTTATATATCTACACAATTATACTATACAGTCTATCGTTTAGTTTAAAAATCCCCTAGGTCATAAGCATTTTGGGGATTGACCAATCAGAGAAGCCGCTGCCAACCCCTTAAGTAAAAAGAGAAAAAATCCCTACCACTGTTACCGCTGTAGGGAAAAAACCTTCTTCCCAGCAATCGTTTACTTTGTTGGTGCTTCTTGTTGTGTTTACATCGTTTTGAAAACTACTTTCAAATTAATCATAAAAATGATATTATAAAATAAAACTACACAAAAGAAATGTAAAAAAACATCGCCGAAAAATACACGGGTAAAATAACCTGATTTGTTAACATAACTTTTTCCCACTCCCTTCTTACAGGGATTTTTTTCTTTAGAATCGGCGGTGCCTAAACTGACCTGTCAAGATTTTTAAACTAGTCGATGGACTGTAATTATAAACTTAAATGGTATTTTTATAAGCTTACAACAAGAATGATTTTAATTAAGGCCCCTTAATTTAAGAGACCAAACAATATATCATCAAAAGTTAACTATGAAGAAGACCATATATTATCTCCTACAAAACTATAGAAAAATGCACATTTCTTAAGAATGCCAATACTCTGATTTTAATTATAACTATATTCACTACTGACACTAAGAGCAATAGGGAAAGGTTACGACAAATACACGAATTAACCATGTCAAGGGTCAGGTTAAAAATGTACGCTTTAACCATTAATTATTTTTTGTCATACATACACACACAATATTGTACAATACATATTGTAATTGTACGTATTGTATGTACAATACATACATTAACTTAGTATGTATAATATATTGTAATTAATTATTTAAGCCTTGGTGCGAGATTTGGTCATAATAGCACATTCAGATTACCGTTCGGGGGTAATCATATATATATATATATATATATATATATATATATATATATATATATATATATATATATATATATATATATTATGCATGTATGTGTGCGTGTAATAAACATTGTCAAAGCTAAATCTTTGTATACTTAGTGTTCGAGCACCAGGTAGCTATTTAGCCAAATAAACTGGACCAGGTGGCTCAGGTAAAAGAGCTGGATATAGAAGGATAGAGTACTGTATGTAAAGGATAGGATACTAGAATCTTAAGTCTAAAGAGTCAATAAAAGAGTCATACTAACTTAAAATGTATAATACTCAAATGAAACAGATATTCATTATCTGGTAAAATAAACATAATTACTATTGTATAATGATAATAGGAACTTATAATAAATACTTTGTCTGAAGTATGCCCTTTACAAATATAATTAAGAAAATAAGTAGGTAGTACCTGATAATTAATCAAATGAACCGGGGGCTAAGGCCCTGGTGAGAAGGTTACATTAATCAATGTTAGCGTACGATGCTTATGGTGGGAGCCTTAGCTAATAATATTAATACCTAGTTTAACTAACTGAGGGAGAAAGAAGTTGAAATGAAGAGGAAGAGATGAGTAGAGTGTATGTACCTGAGGGTACATCGGCCTGCTGTGTTCTGCCTTGTTGGGTGCTTAGTCGCCATGGGCCCACTAACCACACTGTAGAAACTCGCAAGTAGAGGAGAAACTTAAGCCCATAAGGGTAGTAAAAAATAGGATGACTTACGAAGCCAGATCCTAGAAGATGACACGCAATGTGCGAGTGTCGTTAAGGGGCACTCTGGAACGATCCAGCCCGTAGAGACATGGCATAATACGGGTCGAGACAACATCACGGCAAACAAATATTGCCCGAAGCACACAAAATAACTTAGTAAAACTTATAAAATTTAATAAAGAACACAGAGAATTCATAACATGGTGACCGTTGGCCGAAGACAACGAGGTTGGCTAAAAACAGGTGGTTTATAGAAAAAGGCAGTGTTGCCAACAAAGACACAAAGTTAAATCTATAAGAAGATTTAGGATCATACCTACAACCATAGAGATATATTACTAGAGGGGCCCTATTGGTTGAATTTTGAAACATCGAAAAAGTAACCTGACCACATTCGATTTTAATTTTCATCAAATAAACAGAACAAAAAAACAGTAAATTATATTGAAGAATGTTTAAAATACAAATCACAACACAAACAATCTGCGGGAAGCCGAAAACAATTGATTTATTATAACCTCAACTCCCTTTAAGAGGAGGTTTCAATGAGGTTACACAGAGCCCCTGAGAGCCCCACTAAAAATGTTTCAGGCCTCTCAATGTATTAAGATAGGCTATGCCCCCTCTAGTATATATCTCTATGCCTACAACCCTATCTAAAGCAATATTAGAAAGGCGCGAATTACAAAATAAAGCGGTCATTTCAAATATATTATCCAATATCCAACACTTAGTATAATTTAGAAGATATGTACCAGAAATGGTGCAATGGTTATATTAGGTAATTTATGTTTTAACTTAATTAAACAATCTTAATACACTTTATCTAGTTCTTTTTAACGAAAAATTGAGCTCTTATGTTTCCTCAATTAGAAATCACAGTGTTTTTATTAGGGATTTAGGTTCTTTAAAACGGTTAAAAACTCATAAACTTAAAAATAAATTTTCAGCTCACTACTAATTATGATCATTTGCAGGTTTGCAGACGATGTGGAGCTTATGGTGGGCAATCGTCCAGGTCTGTACTGGATGGCATGCTGGAAGTATATCTCCCCTGCCGCCATGCTACTCATCTTAACAGCAAGTGTTGCTGAGCTACTCATCGACGGGAGCGGCTACGACGCATGGAATTCCGTCACCGGAATAACAGAAAGGAAAGAATGGCCGACATGGTCTTTCTTTTTAATAGCATTTTTAATTATAGTAGCAATCATATGGATTCCTTTAGTAGCCATATGCAGGTAATTTTTTACCTATCTTCATACAATATTAAAATACGATAAGCTTAAGCCTATGGTGTTAACACCATCACTTTAAAATAATTTTAAAGGCGTTTGTCTTTTGTCCTGTTTGTTCCACATCTCGTAATTTGAGCGGATCGTTACACTCATGATTTACTAGATAATCTAAAGTACGACACATGGCTAAAGTCAGTTGACAGCGCGGGAAAATAGTGTTGAGGAACCAATACGATTGGCCTGATTTGATATTGAGGGTGTGGTTTAACATCCAGGACTAACTTCATTAGCTCCCTCGCATTATTTTCTCACGCTGTCAATTGATTTTAGCCGTAGGTCGTATTATAGCTAGATGATACACGATCTCTTTTTGGAGCAAGTATAATTTATGTTTATTTTTCAGGAGCTTTTGCTTTTAGCAAAATCAATACTGCAGATACCTGCAGTACTATTCTGTACTATACCGCTGGTTTATAGGAAAAGTAATGATTTAAGTATAATAGATTTAATAAGTATAATGATTTAAGCAATAATGTAACTAAATTATTATTTTTAGGTAAAATACCACCTTCTGAATGGGTTTTCTAAGTTGTCAGTCTGTATATGTGTCTGTTAGTTATCATCATATCATTTAGTATTTTTACGTTAAAAAGTTAAAATATGGTTTAAAAATAAACCTTTGATCTAATTGTGCTAACCGTAAATAATTTTATTATGACACTAATATATGCCCATAATGACTGAGCAAAAATTAAAAATGCATACCAAGATGTTAGAAATCTATAAGGAGATTCAATTCGATGTAAACAAACCAAACGGATTCGGAGGTTATAACCTGACGTTTTTAGGAATGACGTGTGACGTCATTGCAGGAATCGGTATAGGCTGTCAACATTGAAAATTTACTATTTATTCCTGCAATGACGTCAATTCCAGACTATAACCTAACATGTCAAAACAATTTTGATTTCATTCATAAAAACCCTCCAATCGAATCACCTTATAAATTCCATCAGCTTGAATGCATACAACGTTTAAAAATGTTCAAGTCAATTAGAAATGCCTATGTCTGGCTAATAAATAGCAATTTTTGTTTAATATCAGCATTAGTTAAGCATTTATAGAATGACATATATAAGATTTTTCGCATTCAGTCTTCCTTCTAGAAGACCAGAAGGGCTCTTCTAGAAGGAAAATAATTATTAACTTTGGAGCCTTTGGACTGTTATAAATTGTAATAACAATTAAATTAATAAAGCTTTCAGTCCTTTTTTAAAATTTATTCAAAATAAATTGATGAAGAGCATTCGCCCAGGGATCGATTATTTTTAATTGATTAATAATTCAAAATAATTATTGTCAAAATTATTTTAATTGTGACTATTAACACCCTGTCTTATAATCTTTGAGAAGTTACTTCCTGTCCTTATTTTCCTGTCCGATATATTTCTCGAAAATTAATACATGTTGTTTCATGTTTTAGAGCATTTGGTATAATCATAGTTGACGATAGTGAGAAAGCCTGGTTCCCTGCTCGAGATCTTAAGGAGTTCCATGGAATTGTAGAACGGGAGGTCACGTCGGCGGAAACCTATCTGTTTTGCATCCACTCTGATGGATCCGAAGGACTTTGCTGTCGAACTTATCCTTCAAGAGAAGAGGAGGAAGAAGACGACTGATCAGAAGCTTCTGATGACACCCAGATTGGTAGAACCAAGGAAGTTGGAAGATTCTTAGTCACTATATGGGAAGATCATGTATATTAGAGTTCATTAGAGATCTTTCTAAAGGAGATTCATCGCAACTATACATTTTTTATTATTCGATGGTGAAACCTTGTTTTAATAAAGTTTTGTTGACTTTGCTGCTAATTATAAATACATTAATATTAAAGTCAATTAAAAACTTCACTTACCAAGTTTTACAAATAGGCTATCGCTAATTTCGGGTATTCTATAGACCACTACTTAGGTTGTGATGAAACTTATTTTGAAATAATAATAATTGACACTTCAGGGAAATATAAAAAATCAATTCATCTTGCATTATTATATTTCAACTCCTTCTCAAGTCTTATTCATGTAACATATAACTCGAATGTAGCAAATTTATCTTGCCTTTTTTAAAAAGGATGAAGACTTACTTAACCAAAATATTTAAATGCTAGTAACAACCGCATCCGGTTTTTATGTTTATTAATAAATAACGGCTACTTAGCCTTTGAAAACAACCAGGTTTTTACTAAGTAAACTGCAACTTGAGACAAAGTTATAAAACTTAATTTTCATTTTATTTTATTTTTTAAGAAATATAAAACTACTTTCATTATTGGTATAGATAGAGAGATTTATTGCGGTCTAAAAATAGTATTTATTTAATTACAAATCTGTATGGATAGAGAGATTTATTGTGGTCTAAAAAATAGTATATCATTTGATACTACCGAGTTTTGCAAAACATGAATAGTTGACACAATATAATTGTGCGAGAGACACCTAGGAAATGTAACAAGCAAAATGCAATGATACATCTGGGAACTGTTCCATCATTCGACATTCGTCATTATTGATGGCTCGACATAATTCATGTCCCACTCTGTTTCGTTACGTCTAACTCATCAGGGTGCCGACAGAGCTGAACTCACTCTGACTTCAATTAATTCCGAAGAATATAATGTGAAGTATTTACCAGAGACGAGCGGTGCTCTCTTACCGCCATCATGCATGGCAAGCAAAACATATATCATTTGATACTACGAGTTTTGCAAAACATGATAGTGACACAATATAATTGTGCGAGAGACACCTAGGAAATGTAACAAGCAAAATGAAATGATACATCTGGAACTGTTCCATCATTCGACATTCGTCATTATTGATGGCTCGACATAATGTCATGTCCCACTCTGTTTCGTTACGTCTAACTCATCAGGGCGCGACAGAGCCTGAACTCACTCTGACCTTCAATTATTCCGAAGATATAATGTGAAGTATTTACCAGAGACGACGGTGCTCTCTTACCGCCAATGCATGGCAAGCAAAAAACATATATCATTTGATACTACCGAGTTTTGCAAAACATGAAAGTTGACACAATATAATTGTGCGAGAGACACCTAGGAAATGTAACAAGCAAAATGCAATGATACATCTGGGAACTGTTCCATCATTCGACATTCGTCATTATTGATGGCTCGACATAATGTCATGTCCCACTCTGTTTCGTTACGTCTAACTCATCAGGGCCCCGACAGAGCCTGAACTCACTCTGACCTTCAATTAATTCCGAAGAATATAATGTGAAGTATTTACCAGAGACGAGCGGTGCTCTCTTACCGCCATCATGCATGGCAAGCAAAACATATATCATTTGATACTACCGAGTTTTGCAAAACATGAATAGTTGACACAATATAATTGTGCGAAGACACCTAGGAAATGTAACAAGCAAATTAATTGTAAATGTAATTGCTTGTTACATTTCCTAGGTGTCTCTCGCACAATTATATTGTGTCAATATTCATGTTTTTGCAAAACTCAGTAGTATCAAATGATATATGTTTTGCTTGCATGGCATGATGGCGTAAGAGAGCACCGCTCGTCTCTGGTAAATACTTCACATTATATTCTTCGGAATTAATTGAAGGTCAGAGTGAGTTCAGGCTCTGTCGGCGCCCTGATGAGTTAGACGTAACGAAACAGAGTGGGACATGACATTATGTCGAGCCATCAATAATGACGAATGTCGAATGATGGAACAGTTCCCAGATGTATCATTGCATTTTTGCTTGTTACATTTCCTAGTGTCTCTCGCACAATTATATTGTGTCAACTATTCATGTTTTACAAAACTCGTAGTATCAAATGATATATGTTTTTGCTTGCCATGCTGATGGCGGTAAGAGAGCACCGCTCGTCTCTGGTAAATACTTCATTATATTCTTCGGAATTAATTGAAGGTCAGAGTGAGTTCAGGCTCTGTCGGCGCCTGATGAGTTAGACGTAACGAACAGAGTGGGACATGACATTATGTCGAGCCATCAATAATGACGAATGTCGAATGATGGAACAGTTCCAGATGTATCATTGCATTTTGCTTGTTACATTTCCTAGGTGTCTCTCGCCACAATTATATTGTGTCAACTATTCATGTTTTGCAAACTCGGTAGTATCAAATGATATATGTTTTGCTTGCATGCATGATGGCGGTAAGAGAGCACCGCTCTCTCTGGTAAATACTTCACATTTATATTCTTCGAATTAATTGAAGTCAGAGTGAGTTCAGGCTCTGTCGCGCCCTGATGAGTTAGACGTAACGAAACAGAGTGGGACATGACATTATGTCGAGCAATCAATAATGACGAATGTCGAATGATGGAACAGTTCCCAGATGTTCATTGCATTTTGCTTGTTACATTTCCTAGGTGTCTCTCGCACAATTATATTGTGTCAATACTTCATGTTTTTGCAAAACTCGTAGTATCAAATGAATATGTTTTGCTTGCCATGCATGATGGCGGTAAGAGCACCGCTCGTCTCTGGTAAATACTTCACATTATATCTTCGGAATTAATTGAAGGTCAGAGTGAGTTCAGGCTCTGTCGGCGCCCTGATGAGTTAGACGTAACGAAACAGAGTGGGACATGACATTATGTCGAGCCATCAATAATGACGAATGTCGAATGATGGAAAGTTCCCAGATGTCATTGCATTTTGCTTGTTACATTTCCTAGGTGTCTCTCGCACATTATATTGTGTCAACTAAAAATAGTATTTATTTAATTACAAATCTGTATGGATAGAGAGATTTAATGCAGTCTAAAATAGTATTTATTTAATTACAAAATCTGTATGGATAGAGAGATTATTGCAGTCTAAAAAATAGGTTTTTTAATTACAAATCTGTTAATTACAGTCAAAAATCAAATCTGTATGGATAGAGAGTCAGTCTAAAAAAATAGTATTAATTTAATTACAAATCTGTATGGATAGAGAGATTATTGCAGTCTAAAAATAGTATTTATTTAATTACAAATCTGTATGGATAGAGATTATTGCGGTCTAAAAATAGTATTATTTAATTACAAATCTGTATGGATAGAGAGATTTATGCAGTCTAAAAAATAGTATTTATTTAATTACAAATCTGTATGGATAGAGAGATTTATTGCGGTCTAAAAAATAGTATTTATTTAATTACAAATCTGTATGGATAGAGAGATTTAATGCAGTCTAAAAAATAGTATTTATTTAATTACAAATCTGTATGGATAGAGAGATTATTGCAGTCTAAAAATAGTATTTATTTAATTACAAATCTGTATGGATAGAGAGATTTAATGCAGTCTAAAAAATAGTATTTATTTAATTACAAATCTGTATGGATAGAGAGATTTAATCCAGTCTAAAAATATTATTTATTTAATTACAAATCTGTATGGATTGAGAGATTTATTGCGGTCTAAAAAATAGTATATCTTACATGGAAGTAAAATGATTTTATTGCTGCGGAATTTGTTTATTGGATAAAATCACTTTACTGCCTAGTAAAATAATCTACTACTTTAAATATATGACAATAAAAAAAGTAAATTCTTTAACTTTTTAAAAATAGAAACTTTTAGAAGCTCTTCGTTTTGTTTACCTTTTTACAAATAATGCTGTAATTTCTCATGTATTTATTTTATAAAATAACGCACTTAAAACATATTTTTATATCTTTGCGAAGAAATTAAATGTTGTATATCAACTTACATACCACTAAATAATTTTATATTTTATAACTCAGTCCATTTTCAAAACAACAGTTTCGTCCATTAGTTGTTTTTACACTATATTTGCTAATGTTTGCTGAATTATTAGATATTATTAAACCTAATCTCTTATAATGACGATTATTAAATTGGATAGACGATTTTATAACCTTTACTTTGTTTATGAATAGGGTTAAAACTGTTTTAGCAAAAAAGAATCGAAACATTATATTATATTTTTTTTTAAATAAATATTTTTATATTCACTTTGAACCTAGGTAGAATAAATAAACCTTGGTAAAATGTTTTGACATCATTCTTCTCCTTAATATTGACTGTTTTAAGTAAAACTCTAAAGTTTAAACTTTACACTTCCTTAAATAAAAACTCTTCTCTATAACTAGAAAATAATTAAAATAAGTAGTCAATGAAATAGAACTTGACTATGTTAGAGAAAAAATAGTATTGGTGATGAACACTATAGTATTGGTAATAAACACTATAGTATTGGTAATAAACACTATAGTATTGGTGATAAACACCATAGTATTGGTGATAAACACCATAGTATTGCTGATGACACAATATTATTTGGTAATAAACACTATAGTATTGGATAAACACCATAGAATTGGTGTAATAAACACTATATTATTGGTAATAAACGCTATATTATTGGTGATAAACACCATAGTATTGGTGATAAACTCCATAGTGTTAGTGTTTATCACTAATAATATTTTTTACTATTGTAAATATTATGAGGTGTATAAAACGCTAGTCTAATGATAGAATTTAGTTTCTAGTTTCGTGGTATCTGTTCATAACAAACATTTTAAGATACTGAATTCGTTCGGGTAAAAGGGTCTGTCTTTGTTGCTTGTTCAAGCTAATTACACCACAGTCGGTTTAAATTAAAAAAAAGTTTTACAAAATCAATTTGCTAAGAAAGTGTAAGAATTATAATTAAAGTCATCATCAATAATTGCCTATTAGGACCTTAGAGTTAATTAATAACGTAAGGTAATTTAGGCATGAACTTCACTTAAGATAGACTTGTTATAATTATCAAAACTAAAATATTGATAATTATCAATTCTCAATAATACAAAAAATGACTTCTTTTAACTATTAAATTTAACTAAACTATCTGTATCCATGTATATGTAGACTGTGTTGTAATTTACGAGAACAAGTTATAAAATTGCAACAAAAAACACCTGAACGTTTTCATTTCTTAATATTTAATTAAACTAAAATTTTCCACTGTAGAAAATATAAAATTTCGAACAGACAATGTTTATCAAATGGTGCTAAAAATTAGTATTATTAAAAAATATTGTACAAAAAAACATTTTTAGCGCCATATTTAATTGATTAATTAAATTAATTATAGTTACTACAATAATTTAATAAATATATATCATAATACAATAAAAGAAGACAATATATACAATTTTATCAGAACAATATAATAATTATTATCGAAGACAATACTATTAAATTTTTTTTTGTACTTTAGGACACGTTGTGTTAATTTTTTATTAAATTGAATACGTTAATAATATTTAAGGCAATACCTATACTTGACAATAAGAAAACCCTTAAAAAATAGATAAATAAAGAAATACAAAATATAATGTGCTTAAAGTAAGTTATTATTTGGAGTTTTAAATTCTAGGGTCCGAGAGAAAAAACAATTTAAGTAGTAAGTCAGTTTTTTATACGATTAAAGTATTTCTCAGACCTTACTTAACCAAATTTAAAAACCGCTTAAGTCAAAACTATCGTTAAATAAGATATAATATGAGTAAAAATACATTATGACTAAATCTAAATTTTTATCAATTTGATAAAATAATAATTATTAATTATAATAAGTATAATAATGACTTATTTGGTTTTTCCCGCCGACCCTAGAATTGTACATGAATTTCTTAAAAAGAAATATCTTATTATTAGATTATGTTTTTTTAATTCAGTTCTGCAACGTGCATGTGCCTTTATTTGTAACACTTATTTTCTATTCTAATTATATTATTAGTTACCTATTGTTATTTAATCGTGAATGTATTTTAGTTTTAGATTACTTTCATCTAAACTAAATATATTTTAGTTATTTAATTAAAATACAAGTTCAGTAGTTTATATGTTATGTTGAGAGGTCTAAATTTTTTTTAAATATTTTTTTTAAATTTCAATTGACTTAAAATATTTTAACTATTGATGATTATTAAATTTTACTACACCTATTGTTTCACAACGACTTATATATTTTTGATGACAATGAGTATTCATGCGTTGCATGACATTACTCTGAGTGTTGTTTTCTTTACGATGTAAATAGATGTAAATTATTGATTACATGTTACACGTGGTTTCAACCAAAGAGAGCTGCCCTAAAAGATAAGAGTCTTCCAAAGAATAATATATATATATATATATATATATATAATATATATATATATATATATATATATATATATATATATATATAATATATGTATACATATACATATACATTCAACAACGTATTTTTTATATTCCACTTAAGCAGCTACTTCTTTGTTGCTTATAACTTTAAAAACAATGTTAAGAATAAAAATGGAGAATGGCATTTTATTTTATTCAGAAATATTTTGACTGACTGCAGCGCAAGAAATTTGCTATTGTACTAATTTAACCTGTACTAAACTAAACAAGTCACAAGGGTGCAGCAAAGTGAAGGAGGTCACAAGGGTAGTCAGTCACCAGTTAATGATTGCCTCATAGAGTACTTATAGAATTAACTCTCTACCTCCGAAAAATATAAATGGAATAGTATATGGACAAAACAGTCATTTTTTAAAAATTTTGCTAACTAGAATAGAGTATTTGCTTTTTTCCAAAAAAAAAAATTTAGCTCATAAAATAATTAAGTGTGTTTGAAAAAATATATTAAGCTGTAAAATAAATATTTAATTTAATTTTAAATAGTCCAAATAAGCATTTAAAGAAGAGAGGGGAATGGGTGAGAGAGTGGGGTGAAAACTGAATTTCTAAAGGTTGGTTGTTTAACGTACAGATGGGAGTTTAGTTAGAATTCGTAAGGTCAACAGTTGCTTACAGTCTAATACTTTACAGGGTGTTCTTGTGTATGACGTACTACAAGATAATGCAATAAAAAAATTGTGCAAATACTCTATTATTCATTACTTTGTTTAGAGTTGGTGTGTTTTATTGTTTATTATGCTTTTTAATGAATTTTTTGTTTTGCCGTCTTTTTTATTTATTGCCTTTTTAATATTATTATAGGCGCATCTTTGTTTGAAATCACAAACACCTTTATATAACTTAAATTATATTTATATAAATAAATTATTTTTGCCTTTGAAATATACATAACTAGGTACATAATATTATAAAAAACATGTATACTGTTTAGAATCGAATTTAGAAATAAAAAATAAGAAAAAAAGATCTAAAGCTTAATCAATAAACCAAAAAAAAAAAATAAATAAGAAAGAAAATATAAAAAAATTTAATTTACGTTACTTATTTAATGTTTGTGTAATTTGTTATTTAATTTTTAAAGATACATTTAAATTATTTTTAATTTTACGCCTGATAATATCATGAAGTGTATTCACACAAAAACTTATAAAGTGTATTATTTAATTGGTGATTTTTTGGGGCTTCAAAAAAAGTGTGTATATATATATATATATATAATATTATATATATAATATATATATATATATATATATATATATATATATATATATAATAATATATAATATATATATATTATTTATTTTATTTATATAGTGTTTAAATACTTTAAAATTAGTGGTAAAATACCTTATACTATCTGGTCACAAAATCACCAAAATTACAATATATGTTTCAATTTTTTTTTGTAATTTGTAACAAAATTTTGGTCTAATCCTAAAGGATTGTTATTTATTTAAATAAATAAATATTACTTTGAAAGAACTGTCTCTGAAAAATGAAATTATGAATGAGTCATGTAATAATGACTTTGTATTTATTTGAAATATAAATATAAATAGGCACGGAGGCAGGCCACGGTCTGCCTCGTGCCGTGATCGTAAAGGTGTTCGATTTCAGCACCAGAGGTCTGGGGTTCGCAGCCCGGCATGCTCTAAGATTTTATGATTATATTTGTATTAAAAGATTTCGCACAACTTTAATTAATTCTTAGAGTGTAGTATAATGCAACCACTGAGGTGGTTCCCAGGGTGAATACCTGATGGGCCGAAAGGCCCTAAAACGGGCATTTTATTTTTTATTTATATTTGAAATAATTTATTTGTTTGTTTAATTTAAAATATTTTTATTAATGGTTAGCAGTTTGTTATGAGGTTTTATATACGAGTTATAATGTTGATTTATTACGTAATAAAATAAGCTTTCAATGTCATTATGACAATAAATTTATCAATTGACAATATCTTTATAGTAATAGTTAATAACATATGTAATGAATAATCATTAAATATAGTACGACAGATGGCTAAAATCAGTTGACAGCGCAGGAAAATAAGCCATTCGACTGATAGAATTTATAAGGTGATTTAATTGGAGGGTTTTTATGAATGAAATCAAATTTTGTTGTCAAATGTTAAGTTATAGTCCGGAATTGACGTCATTGCAAGAATAAAGTAAATTTTTCAATGTTGACCGCCTAACCGGTCCTGCAATGACGTCACAGTCATTCATAAAAGCGTCAGGTTATAACCTCAATGCGTTGTTGGTTGTTTACATCAAATTGAATCATCTTATAAATTCTAACATCCTGGGGCAATAAGGTTAGTCCTGGATGTCAAACCCCGTCCTCAATTTCAAATTGGACAAACCTCATTGGTGCCTCAGCAACCATCATATAGTAGTACGTTTATACCAAAGAAAAGGTTTGTTAAATTTCCCTTTATTATTTGTTCTTTTCCAAAAAACGCTTAATGTAATTTTTGTATTTACCTTTATTTCTTATCATAGGAACTTCAAGGTTCTTAAGGCTTTAAGATCATAATAGTTCTTATCAGGATCATTTAATAATGACCATATTAAATTTTAATACAAAATAATAATATCAACCAGTCATGAATATAAGAATATTTGATACCAGTGGCGTAACTATGGGGCCGCAAAGGCCCACAATGTGGGAGGGGGGGGGGCGCCCAGAGGTTAGTGGCCCAAAAAAAGATAAGATAAACATACTAATAAAATGGGTCCATGCCACAGTAAAGATTAGTATGGTCTGCCATAACATCATTAAGTTGCGGGGTCCCTTATAAGAGTTGTATACAATCTCATCACCTAAAAATGGGGCCCTGCGTTTAATCATTGTATAGTCTTTCTTGAGATCATCAAGTCGTGGGGCTCCTTGTTTAAGTTTTATACAATTTCCCAGCAAATAGGGCCCCGTTTAATCTTAGTAAGTATTTCTGAAGATCATCAAGTCGCGGGGCCCCTTAGTTTGAGTTTTATACAATCTTAATACCTAAAAATATGACCCCATTTAATCTTAGTATAGTCTATTCTAACATCATGAAGGAAAGGGGGTGGTCTCACACCCAATTGAATGTTTCCAGTCATTTTTTCAGGCTTTTCGAGTTTTAGGTTCAAAATAGTCGCTTTTACTCTGAGCTAGTTTTATTTGATTCAGTGCATCAAAATACACAAGTAACGGCATAACCCTTAATATAACTGATTTGATCAATTTTCTGCTGTTAATATATATAGGGGCCCTTGAAAACACCTTGTGGGGAGTCCCCGATGTTGTAGTTACGCCCCTGTTTGTTACTAGTATATAACTAGTCTCATTTATTTAAACATATGTTTATGGCAATAGAAGTATATCTTGTATATAATTAATTCGAATAAGAACTGCACCTTTTCTTATTTTTTTTAACCTTTTAGAAATTTTTAGCAAATAAGTGATTTTTTTAAATCAGATGTAGTTTATTTTGACGTATGATGACGTATGATAGATAAACAATATTAACATAGATGGTTCACTCCCGAGTGTTGTAGGAACACTCAATTGACAAGTTTTTGTTTATTATTTAAGTTGGGAGCCTCATCACTAGAGTCATGTAGAGCGCTAGTAGTAAAAATCTATTTGCTCTATTCTCTACTAGATTGTGCTGTAGCTGTTAATGCCACGTATTATACTGATACTTAATATAATACATAGATTAATACGTCAGTTTATATCCTTCATTTCATAATATGTCTTTTGATTATCTTACAATATATCAATAATGTAAGAAACTTGGGGGCCTCATCACGCGAAGCAGCACCATCGTTTTCTTAAAAAAAAAAAAAAATTCATTTTGAGTGTTTTAGACTTAGCCAACATCTCGGGTTGACGCAAACGGTTAAGTAAAGGAAACAAACAAAAAATGAAATTCTGACATTAGAGGTTCAAATCCATAGGGGGATGATAGTATGGGTGGAGTAAGAGTGAGAAATTAAATTTTTCACTTTTTATCAATTTATATGAAATTTTTATAGAGTTTTTTGGGATCACTCATCCATCGACTCCTCATCATTCTAGCGCTGAATACCGGATGGAAAGACTTGATTACTCTCAACAGCTCTTTTTTTGATCAATAAAAATATCTGATAGTCACATTTCCACCATAGATTGTACTACTTGAGCTTCCTGCATCCATCAACTATTTATTTTTTAAATTTGAGTGAACCATCTAGTTAATATTGTTTATCTATGTAAATAGTTATTCTAAGTTGAACAAATTTACACACCATAACTAACCAGTTATAGTGTTCTAAGATCCATTGAGCTTAAACTGATGAGATCTCAGCTGAGAATTGGACCTTTTAACGTGTGTGTGCTGTACCTCATGCCTAAGGATTAGCTCTAATGGTCCAGGCAAGAGTCAATTATCTGACTATACCCTGGACTATAGTTTTGGGTATGGCTACTATGGATGTCTATATTGTGCAAAGATGCTTGCTTTTTATTCCCATTTATTTATTTAAACATATAAAATGTTTTTTTATCAATAACTATTCTAGGTTAAAAAAAGTTTGACACACATAATTAATTAGAGATTTGCCCGTAACTTGCAATATAATAGACTATTTGTAACTCGGTGTATGGTCAATTAATTATTTTTTTTGTTGTTATTTATGTACTTAAAACATTTACGTACACTTTCATACCTTACTTTTATTTTTATGCTAATTTTATTGTTCGTTAAATGAAAATAGATTGTAAATAATATATAATATTTGGTAAAGCAGCTCAAAATCAATTGAGTTTTAAATGAAAGAAGATTTAGATCTAAGCGAAAAAATATAATTGAATATAACATTAAGGTTTTCCGATAAGAGTAATAAGGGTTTTCTATATTTTTAGGGTTGCTTATTGGTTAAAATTACCAAAAAATCGTTTTTTATCAAAAACTACCTTCATAATACTTTTTGCCGGGTTCAAAATATTATGACACAAATTTTCACTTTGTGCAATCGCTATAAGTGTTCCTCAATATCGCATGTTTTACTTAATGATCAAACACTAATTTTTGGTATAAAAATAAAACAAATAGAATATTTTAAATTTTTAGTAATTTTTAAAGGAAAAAGGAGCTTATACACTGTTCAGGTTCATAATAAGGAGGATGTATTTTAAAAAACTCACTGAATGTATATATATATATATATATATATATATATATAATATAATATATATATTATATATATATATATATATATATATATATATATATATATAAAATATGTATGCGTGTGTTCTAGTCGATTTTATTTGTCTCATGAATTTTAAACGCATTTGGTAAAGAAAATGCGTTTTGCAACAACAAAAAATGTGGACAAAAACTGATAAATATATATATATATATATATATATATATATATATATATATATATATATATATAATAATATATATAATATATATATAATATAATATAATATATTATATATATATATATATATATATATATATATAATATATATATATATATATATATATTATATTACCTATATCTATTAACGTTTTATGACGTCATCCACCATAATGTCTTAGAATAAGCGTCTAAAATTTATTAAAAATCAAACATTTATTTGATTTAGTATATGTATAAATACATGGTAGAGTAAATTAATTTATCAGGTTTAGTGTTGATTTTATTTGATTTCATTTGACATATAAAACTTTGTATAAACAGATCACAGTTTTTAACGTATTTGTTTGTAAAATCGGTAATATTGAGGAAATTTGTCACATAAAGACCACAGGAAGGCACTGTGTTTGTAATGGGACCAGGTGCCACTTGTTTTCAGTTAAAAGAATACGCAACTAATGTGAGATATTTTATCATTCTTCAACATAGAGGAGTATTCTCTTACTTTTATTATATTATGTTCAATGTGTTGTATGAATGTTCTGTAGAAACAAAAAACATTTTATTTAGAAAAACTATGTTATTAGATTTTTTTGGTAATTTTTACCTAACGTAAACTCTATGCGTGGACACCCTGCATACTGTATACTGTAATTTGGTTAACGGTGAACTTTTCATTGATTGTCTCTTCTTAAAGCAGAACTGATTGAAAAAGCTCCTTAGCTATAAATCTATATACATAGTGAAAAAATGGTCTCTCCACCGAATAATAAATCAATAAATTTAATCTAGTGTTACCTATCTGCCGTACCTTTTTACAAACTTGAAATAAGTAAAAACTAAAGTAATACTTATTTTAAGTTTGTTGAATTTTTTTGGTTTTTTACTGTCTGGTGATGGCCGGATGCGACAGAAAGTTAACTCTGGAGTAAACATATATAGAAGCTAAATACCCTCTGAAACAGTAGATTATGTAACTAAGCTGAAAAGTTATATTTTTTGTTGTGTAAATTTGTTAGTTACCGAGTGGAGAGAGTCTAAATTCATTTCTAAAGCAATAAAATTGCCTTACATCCATTTTTGATATTATATTATCAAAAGGGCGCAATCAAGTAAAATAAAAGTATAAATTTTACTTTTTTTTATTAAAAATATAAATTTTAAAATATAAATAACATTGTATTTTAGGATAGAATGCCACACTTTATACCTTCCTCGGTTTCGCCTCGGGAGTTAATAGTCATAACTCCCTCGGCTTTGCGCCTCGGGAGTTTAACACACAAAATCTTCGGCTTCGTCTCGGGAGTTAAATACTTTGGTTCCCTCGGCTTACGCCTTAGGAACCAACTAAATGCTGAGGGAAATAATAGCATTCTTTACTCCCTTGGTTCATAAATAACTAATTCTTTATTCAACAGTTGCCACTACCACTCGAAGTGGTTCCCGCAGGGGTTATCCTAGATAGGCCGTAATGCTCTCAACCGGCATTATTTAAGAATTAAAATACACGTAGGTTAAAATATTTAATTTGTTTACCTACATGTTACATGGCTGTTAAGCAATTTAATTGCTTTTAAAAATTAATTTTGAATCGCTTCGCTAGCCAATTAAAAAAATTACAGTAATTAAATTTCATTTGTCAGCTTTATTACATAATCTACTATTATTTTAGATGGTTAGTTAACTAATGAGTGGATAGAAACTGCTAAAATAATTAAAATGTATTTGTTGTTTTTAATAAACATTAATTTGGTTTGTTGTTTATTTTATTAGTATTTTTTATCTATTTTATTAGTATTATTTTATTTATTTTTATCAACGTCAACAAACGTCAGACGTCAACAAAATTAATCCTATTTAATTAATAAGGCGCGGTCGAATATCCACGGCCTTCTAGAACGTTGGAACACCAACAAACTTTTTTTATAACTTTGTTTTCAAATTAGTAATAGCCGGATTGAATGATAAATGAAGCCTATTTCCGTATCTGCACGCTCTTTTTGGTTAATCTCAAAGAGTATTTACATTCACTCAACGATTTATTTTTAATCTAACTTGGTACATACATAACTACTGTTAGACGTCAATGTTAACAAATATGAATGTCAAAATATATAACAAATAATGACGTTAACAGTTATGTATGTACAAGTTAGATTAAAAAAAATCGTTGAGTGAATGTAAATACTGAGATATAACTGAAAGAGCGTGCAGATTACGGAAAATAGGCTTCATTTATCACAAATCCGGCTAATTACTGAAAATTTTGAAAGTTATAAAAAAAATTTGTTGGTGATCCAACTTCTAGACGGCCGTGGGATATTCGACCGCCTTATCAATTAATCCTTACTAAATAATCCTAACTCCACTATTTTTAGGAAAATGATATTTTGTTGATCTGTCACGATCGTTACCGAAACATCCATTATGACCTTGGATACAAAAGGCTATGAAGGATGTAGCCATTTTTGACTGACTCAGCGAAAATTCCGAAAAATCATGAAGCAGAAATTATGCGATCAATAGAGATATAGCACGCATGTAGCCATGTATAAGTCTAACATATGAGCTAAGTTTTATTTTATTATTAGCATTAGTTTAATTTTTATTGAATGACTTGTATGCGTTTTTTTAAAATTATAAATATCCGGAAATAATCCAATTAAGTTGAATTTCGGTACAAATATATTCCTATACGCAATAAATAATACACCAAGTTTTGTTTCCATAGAGATATAGAGGGGGCTAGTCTATTAATCCAGACGTCAACAAAATGAAAATGTATAGATCTTTGATTAGAAATGAATAGAGGCAACACTGGCGGGTAACTCTATTTTATGCGATTGTTTATTAAATTCTTAGAATAATACTATATATAGAAGGAGCACTACTGATAACACGAAAGGCGGTTCACTGGTGCAACTAAGTAATGCTGCCACCTTACAATATACAATTTTCTAAAAAAGTTGGCAATTTTTTCCGGTTGCTGAATTATTATGTTCTATTATTAATTAATGATTGATTATTCATAAAATACTATTATAAATATTGGTGCATTACAATATTTTATGCATTTTAAATTGTAGTTTAACGTATTTATTAAAATTATATTAAAAGTAGTCCTCGTCAACTAATGTAGATTCTTGTATTCCGCCACCCTTTTGCCGTCTAAGACCAGTTTTATTAAATACTCAGCAGGTGTTTTAAGTTATTATATTTGTTCTTTACGATCTTTCTTCATTAATAGATATTTATGACACATATTTAAAATAATGTTTTGTTGTCAGGTTGGCAGCATTACTTTAAGTGCACCAGTCAACGGCTTTCGTGTTATCAGTGGAAATACATTGTGTTTACGGTCATGTGCTCCTTCTATATATAGTATTATTCTAAGATTAAATTTAACATTAAGAGACCTGAAACATCTTTTTATGGCTCTCAGGGGCTCTGTGTAACCTCATTGAAACCTCCATCAAGAGTGATTTAAGGTTATAATTAATAAATTTATTTCGGTTTCCCGCAAATTGATTGTGTTTTGATTTGTATTTTTAATGTTTTACTATATAAGTTATTGTAATTTTGTACCAATTTGATTCTATTTATAATCGAAGGTGGGTCAGGTTACTTTTTCGATGTTATTTCTATGTGACAAGTACGTCCGTGATTTTTGTAGGATAAAGGTTAAGCAGACTTATTTAGTGACTGAATGAGTGACTGCGGTGAATGAAAGGAATGAATTTACTCTCTGAGGACGAGCGAATCGAGTTCGAAGTAGGGACGATGAGAGCGAATCCGATATGATGAGGAAAACTTCCGAGGTACTCTGTATCCGACTTTTTTAATTCCTGACTGAAACTGTAATTGCAATATTTGTCGGTGATAATGTTTCCTATTTAAGTTTTAAAAATTTAAAGTTATTTAATTAAATTTAAACAAAATATTAAAACGATTATACTAAATTGTATAGATCTTTGATTAGAAATGAATAGAGGCAACACTGGCGGGTAACTCTATTTTATTCGATTGTTTATTAAATTTAGTTGACTCATTTTTGGTAAACGCAATTTGTTTTGGTTTTACATTATATAAAAATATTAGTTTACTAATTTATTAAGTTATATTAATTATATAATTTGTTTTAATTTATAACTATTTGTCCTGATAGAAGTGAGCAGATAAAACATTTTATCTAACAAGGCAGGAAAAAGAACACCACTGACACGTAAGTTTTTTATTCTCCTTGGCTTGGCTATGGCAGTCAAATTGAAAATTATCTGCCTCGGCTTCGTTTGTAATTTTTATAGCATTTCCTTTCCTTCTTTCGGGGGTAGGAAAATTTAACTTTTCTATCTCGTTACATAATTAAATATATCTTAACTCCCTTTGAGGTAAAATATTATCGAAATGTTCCCGGGGCTGTTTGGGAATATTTTGTTAAGACTGTTGATAAAATAAAATTTTACTTTATAACAACTTAAAAGCAGTTCAGTTAAACCTTGTTTTGATTTTGGAAGTAGAAGAAAAAGAATATTTCTCAGTCATATTTTGTGAAGATATAAAAAGGAAGGAGGATACATGAATCTGCTTTATCCATAGGCATATTACTAATAGAGAGACACTATTGGTTGAACTCTCCAGCATAAATACACTAGGAGCTACGATGATAACAGACACCCACACACAGACAACTTTGTGAAAACCACTCAGGAGGTCATAAAAATATCTAAAACGGATAATTCCGGTGACACCCCGGTTTCGAATTTTTATGTTTTTTGCAAACACAATACTTTTCCTATATACCTAAGTTATAAACGAGTGAAAGCTGACGACCATTGATATAATATTACCTTATAAACTCTTTAAGAGGTTTCAATAAGGTTACACAGTGCCCCTAAGAGCCCCAGAAACATAGAGATAAATACTAAAAGGGGCATAGCCTATCTAAACACATTGAGAGGCCTGAAACATCTAGTACGTTCACACACACTTTAGATCCGCGTATCGTATAGAGTACGATCTCTCAATACGGTAATATTAGCTGTATGAACCATGCGGAGGGGATCCGATCGCATACGCTAGAACTAGGGAGATGGAATCTAAATGGATCCCCCGATACGCTGTCTTTTTGTGTGTGAACCTTTAGAGACAATCGTATTTAACGGATAACCTTCTCGTCGAACTTTTATTCCACTTCTATATAACCGTTTTTGATCAAATAACTTTTGGAATATTATTTTTTTTTAGTGTAACTTTATTATTATGCAAAGAAACCACTATTTAATTAAATATATTTTTTGTTTTAAAACTTCCTTATAACCAAAAGTGAAGGTTCACTATACAAGACGCCATGTTTTGGCGGGATCAGTTATCACTCGATCGACTAAACAAATACGGTGCAAGAACCGTGAAGTTAGTTGACCGTATTGTATACGTATTCTATACGATCCGCGGATCTAGAGTGTGTGTGAACGTACTAATCTTTTCGGGGCTCTATATAACCTAATTAAAACCTCCTCCAAGAGTGAGTAAAGGTTATAATAAATCAATTGTTTTCGGCTTCCCGCACATTGTTTTTGTTTTGATTTGTATTTTAAAAGTTCTACTAAAAACTGAACGAACACGTTAACTTTTAAACTTTCTACTAAAAACTGAACGAACACGTTAACTCGTTAACTTTTAAACGTTCTATATAAGTTACTGTATTTTTGTTCTGTTTATTTTATTATATTGATAATCGAATGGAGTCAGGTTACTTTTCTAATGATTGATAATCGAATGGAGTCAGGTAACTTACTTTTCTAATGTTTCAAAATTCAACCAATAGGGCCCCTCTAGTAATATTATCTCTATGCTCAAAAAGATGCTTCAAACTTCATAATGTATAGTATGTACCCCTCAAGTAATATACCTCCATGGTTTTATTTCTTTCATTTATTGTCAACGAATACGGGAAGAAATAGATTCAATCCATGTAGTCTATTTCAAGTGTTAAAGAAAAAATTTCCATAATGGAAACGCAGAGAAACTTTTCCTATCTGGAAATTCCATTTTCTTTAATACTAAATTGGGAAAACTCATAATTTAAACATTTTAATCCTTTGATTTACCAACAAAATTAGCATAATTAATGAAACAACTCAGCATCAAAGTTAAATTTCTCAAGACATAACTCTATCCAGGAGTTCCCTTTGATCATTTGTCAACCTTACTAACAAATATATTAAACTAAAGGCTTAAAAGTATTTGATAACGGCTGTCAGCAGTTCAATGTCAGATTTGTAAATAAAGCTTGCTAACTCACAGTTAAACCATTGTTATATCTATTTATTTATCTCTTTTAATATTAATGCATCTAGTAGCAAAAATAAACTAATTTAAAAATCAAACGACACAGCTAAGTAGTCGAACATTATATCATTTATAGAATAATCAATGATTAAATTATTAAGAATTTATACACGTTTTTTGAGGGAATGGTTACTTTATAGGGACAGCAGAATATTTTTATGATAAATGCTCTTTATATATTTTTATTTATTTTACGTTATTTAGACTCAACGTTTTTCATATTAAGCATTTTATGGGTTTGATAAAACGAAATAATGCATTTTGTTGATCTTGTGACCTTTACGTCGAATTTTTGTTATAATATCGAAAAACCAATCATATACGAGTTTTAAAAGAATATTTCAGATTTTTTTCTTTCAGTAATATTGTAATGCAAATTCTGTCTAATATATTATTATTAGCCTGTATAATTAATCAAGGGAGCCGAGCTTTTAGTGCCATTGATGAAGACAAGTTGGATAAAATCATTAATATATATAAATTGAGAGGCTTAAATCTGTCTGAATTGTTCATATTTGGGTGCGACGTGACAGGTAAGCCTGAGTTTTCTTTTTAACTCCACCTCTGAATAATACTATACGAGGATAAAGAATATAGAAGGAGCACTCGTATATAGAAGGAGCACTACTGATAACACGAAAGGTGGTTCACTGGTGGTCTAAAGTAATGCTGCCATCCTAACAATACAAAATTTTCTTATAAAAAAAGTTGGCAATACTTCCGGTTGCTGAATTATTATGTTCTATTAATAATTAATGAATGATTATTCATAAAATACTATTATAAATATCGGTTCATAACAATATTTTAAGCATTTTAAATTATAGTTTAACGTTATGTTTTGTTGATAGGGTGGCACCCTTACTCCACCAGTCAACCGACTTTCGTGTTATCAGTAGAATTACATAGTGTTTACGCTCATACGCTCCTTCTATATTAATAGTATTCTATGAACTTCACGGATGTTAGATAAATGGATCTTTAAATAAAAGCTAATAATACACTGAGACGTGGCGATAAACACTGGCATTATCTGCCAGAGGTCTGAGAACAGCTCAGACCTCCTCGACTTCCTTATTCATTTGTGGAAACAGGGTGACCTATATGTTGAGAGCAGCTCAACCCTCTTTGACTTCCCTATTTATATGTGGAAACAGGGTGACCTATCTATATGTTGAGAACAGCTCAAATCTGTTTGATCCCTGTTTGAAACAGGTTCTATCCGCTCAACTCTGTTTGACTTCCTATTCAAATGTGGAACAGGGTGACTATATGCTCAAACCTTTACTTTCCCTATTCATAAGTGAAACAGGGTGAATCTATATGTTGAGACAGCTCAAACCTGTTTGACTTCCCTATTCATAAGTGGAAAATAGGGTGACCTATCTATATGTTGAGAAAGCTCAAACCTGTTTGACTTCCCTATTCATAAGTGGAAACAGGGTGACCTATCTATATGTTGAGAACAGCTCAAACTGTTTGACTTCCTATTCATAAGTGGAAACAGGGTGACCTATCTATATTTGAGAAACAGCTCAAAACCTGTTTGACTTCCCTATTCATAAGTGGAAAGGGTGACCTATCTATATGTTGAGAATAGCTCAAATCTGTTTGACTTCCCTATTCATATGTGGAAACAGGGTGACCTATATGTTGAGAACAGCTCAAACCTGTTTGACTTTCCTATTCATAAGTGGAAACAGGGTGACCTATCTATAAGAGAACAGCTCAAAACCTGTTTGACTTCCCTATTCATAAGTGGAAAATAGGGTGACCTATTTATATGTTGAGAATAGCTCAAAACTGTTTGACTTCCCTATTCATAAGTGGAAACAGGGTGACCTATCTATATGTTGAGAACAGCTCAAACTGTTTGACTTCCCTATATAAGTGGAAACAGGGTGACCTATCTATAAGTTGAGAACAGCTCAGACGTCCTTAACTTCCCTATTCATATGTGGAAACGTGATAATACTGGTTGAGTGGGGTTGTGCCTGTGCAATACTTTGCATAGTAACCAACATGAGTGAAATTAACTACTGTTCTATTAATTATTACGTGATATGCTCCAAATAATTTGACTCGCACTTTTCTCTATCTATAGTATCATAATTTGTTTTTCCTAGATAATTATAGCTACATTAAAGCCAATTCACCATACTTGAAAAAATATTACGAATCTAGTAACAGCCTAATCGATCCGACTATTATCCTGTCTATAGTCACGGATAAATCAATATATGGAATAATATTAGATCTATCGTGCCAAACTGCAAATGACTTTATTATTAAGGTAATGTAACAACAATGTTTTTAATTATAAGACTGTTGTATGCTATAGATATTTATTCATAATTAATGTAAAAACCATTTTTGTGAATTTAAACTATGTATTTTTTGGCAAATAAAGTTATATTATTATTATTATTAATATTATTATTATTGACTGTACTAAAATGTATTACGTCTAGCACACATATAGCACAAGCATGAATTTATGTATGTTTTCATATATGTATAAACATATGCTGTCATAAATGGCATAAACATATGCCGTCATGATATTATGTAGTTGTGTTAAGCGTTTTTGCAAACTATAATAATACTTGATACGTTTTGGCTGAGTAGTATTTAAAACGACTTTTGATTAATATGTAAAACAGAGCAATAGACTACTCAGGTGGGTCCTATGTAAACCAGAGCAATAGACCACTCAGGTGGGTCCTATGTAAACCAGAGGAATAGACTACTCAGGTGGGTCGTATGTAAACCAGAGCAATAGACCACTTAGGTGGGTCCTATGTAAACCAAAGGAATAGACTACTCAGGTGGGTCGTATGTAAACCAGAGCAATAGACCACTCAGGTGGGTCCTATGTAAACCAGAGGCTATAGACCATTCAGGTGGGTCCTATGTGAGCAATAGACCACTCAGGTGGGTCCTATGTAAACCAGAGCAATAGAGGTGGTCCTAAACAGAGCAATAGACCACTCAGGTGGATTTTTTGTGTAAACCCTGAGAAGTAAAACAATGCCCTCCAGTTCGTTTTACCTCCTGATTAAGTCCACTGACTCGCAGAAAGTTATCAACATGTTAAGGGTTAGTTTTACAATTTTCTCTAAAGGAACGCTAGATAGACCTTAATTCCCCCATTTAAGATACGTCAATGCTGGACAAGTGCTTAGGTATATGAAAGAGTTTCCTAGGCTTGCTGTTACAGCACAACTGCTTTCCTCTAAAACCCTCCCGGACAATCCTGTAAGACGTCTGAGGCGGCAGTGGCCAAGAGATCAATTAAACCCGCTGTAACATGACCTCTCCCTAAAGGTATTGCGGCCTCCACCAGCTAATAAGTCTGAGGCTATAAAATGCCTATTTTTAAGTCCGTTTAGGTTTTATTATTGTTATTTTTATATTTTCTTCTTATTTTATTTTAATTTAATTTTTTTCTTTTTTTATTTTTCTTATATACTATTATTATTATTATTATTATTTATTGATTTTATTATTATTTTTCTTTGCAATTTATTTAATAGTATATTTTTACTGATTTTAATTACTCCCGTCTGAGTGCGATCACTGGATTGTTTGTCTGCCAAGTCTCTCAAGCCACTATTTCACTCTAAAACTCGTAACAATCATAATTGTTGTTGTATTAATCAATAAAATATGTTAAAAAAAGGTCTGCTTTTTTATGCTTTTTATAATGGTCTTAAGAACCTTAGATTGAGGTCAAAACCTAAGAGCAATTCATATTTCATCAAAAAAATAGCTTTAATGGGGTTTATTAAAATTATTCAAAGACATTGTCCACTAATTAAAAATAGTTCCAAGACAAATTATTTACTTGAAACTATTAAATCTGAGAACGTTTTTAGAATTTAAATCCTAAGATAAAATTTAGCCTCTCCCCTTCCTTTCTTGGAACAAATTTTAATTTTAAAATTCACTGTTTGGTACGGTTTATTCCGAATCATAAATTTAATAAATCTATGAGCCTAATATTATATGAGTATTGAGTACTCTAAGGCCCGTTTGTACTTTGAATCATTTTTAAACATCTGTCCTAGGTTGTTCCTAGCCATTTCCTAGAATTTAAGGTGCAAAGTTAGAAAAAGGCTAGGAAAAACCTAGGAGAGATCTCTTTCTAGCCCTAGGAACGGTTAAAAATGTTCTAAAATGGACAATAAAGCTAGGAAGAAGCTCGGAAAAAAACTAGGAACAACCTAGGAGAGATTTTTTTGAATACTTTTGATCATTCTGAATGCGGGCCTAAGTATCAAGAATTTTCTTAGTTCTCTTATAGCATCATGAGTATCTTTTTTTCAGAGTTCAAAAAGTTATCTATTTAACGGAAGTTATATTTGGATGCTGATATCAGATAGAGACGACATAAGTTTTCTCAACAATATTAACTTATCAATAGACAGCGATGTTAATATAGTGACGCAATCAGGTTGGATAATTGATGTCCACAAGACTTATTATGAAGGAACCGTCATAGAGCAAGTTTTGGGTTCATTAGATTCTCAAAAATTGGAAATAAGACATGAAAGAAATGGACGCAGAGCTCCGTACAAATTCGCACTGGTAAGCAGTTAATTGAGCTAAATAAAGAGTCAGTTGGTCAGCTTAATTTTATGAACCGGCGCTAAACTTAGACCAAATTCATTGCTTTTGAATTAGTAAATATGTGATTCAGGAAATAATTGGTTTCCGATTGATGTTCTTTCTAATATATTTAGACCACTTAAGCGGATCATACGGAACCGCTATGCTTCGGAACCAGAAGCTCAATGATAGTTCTTGGACTAACTTAAGGTCTGGGTCTAAACTCCTCCTTATAAGCTGAATGATAGGCTTCTGAAACCAATTTCACATCTGGGATAGACTTTTCATAAGCACCTCATGATGTGCTTTTGATTTAGGAGGATATTGTATCATTAAGAAAAACGGCATGTCGCCTCGGTAATCAGGCGACAAACATAAAATAATGTGATGAAAGTCGTCACCTGTAGGATTCGATATAATTAGTAAGAATTCTTTTAAATTTATTTTCAAACAGGTGTTTTCAAAAGAACTTTACACCTTTGTCTATCCTAGATAATATATAAGGATAAATAAAGTTGACTTTGACCAAGGAACTTATATATAAAAGAAGGATCGTATTATATGTCCCAAATGTAAAAAAAACAGTCTCTCATCCCCACAGATATATCCTTATTATCGTCGGGTTACAAACAAGTCAAGAAAAATTATATTGACACAATATAATTGTGCGAGAGGCACCTAGGGAATGTAACAAGCAAAATGCATTGCTACATCTGGGATCTGTTCCATCATTCGACATTCGTCATCATTGATGGCTCGACATAATGTCATGTCCCACTCTGTTTCGTTACGTCTAACTCATCAGGGTGCCGACAGGGCCTGAGGTTACATGCAGGGCCAAATTATAATGCAAATGTTCGTTTTCAGGAATATGATCTCCAACGTTATATTATGTGCGCATCGGAATTAAAGGAATGACTTTATAGTCCAAGAGCCGGACCTGAAAAAATGTGACTCATTTTGTACTACTTCAAACCAAATTTTTACTGAAAATATACCTTAAATTATAAAGGAAAATCATAGTCTACCTATGCAGAGTGGTGCCCTTCATATGAATGCGCTCGCACAAAATTCTGTTTTCTTGAAATAAGTGGTTCCCTGTGCGTAGTGTGCAAAACACAAAGAGGACATTTTTAAAAATGATAAAATGTCCAATAAAGCGAGTGTTCAATCATCAAAATCGGATCACTACAACCAAAGTTATGGCTCTTTCAAAACTACCAAAAAAATTGTGAATTTATGCAAAGTCAGCGAATACCTTTGAAAAAAATATTGACTTTTTGTGCATTTTATTGGCCATTTAAAAATGTCATAACTTTAGTTCTAGTTATCCGATTTTGACGAAAAAACACTCGTTTTATAGGAAATTTTATCAGCTTTAAAATTAGTATTTTAATGTTTTGCACTCATTCTACAGGGAAGCACTTATTGCAAGTAAACTGGAATTTGAGCGATTTTCTAATATTTTGAGTTAGCGCATTTATAATAAGGGCTCCACTCTGGATTGACAGACTACACTTTTCCTTCAAAATTTAGGGTATATTTTAAGAAAAATTTAGTTTGAAGTAGTACAAAATGAGTCACATTTTTTACGCCTGGCTCTTAGACGTTTATGATTTTAATACAAATCTATGTAACTTCATGAACGCAATATAAATGATTAAAGAAAGTAAATGTTAACCATTGATATTTCGCTGTAACGACCATTAGATCTCCCTCCTAATGAGCATAACTGATAAGAAATACATTTAATTTGTTGTAGCTCGTCAGTGAACCTATGAATGAAACAAATATAGACATATTATTGGACCCTACTTTTAGAACAAAAGATCATCCAGGGATGAGAGTGGCAGTACCGCTCGTATTGGCCTTAAGAGACGCTCTGAATATCACGTAAGTATATATGAGGGAAAGAGACGTTCTGAATATCGCGTAAGTATATATGAGGGAAAGAGACGCTCTGAATATCACGTAAGTATATATGAGGCAAAGAGACGCTCTGAATATCACGTAAGTATATATGAGGGAAAAAGACGCTCTGAATATCACGTAAGTTTTGTATATGACGGAAAGAGATGCTCTGAATATCACGTAAGTATATAAGAGGGAAAGAGACGCTCTGAATATCACGTAAGTATATATAAGGAAAAAAGTAGGGTACCTATAAAAGTCCAATTCATTATTTAAAGCGAAGTCCATTGGTGTACCAATGGGCCCGCAAAGGCCCGTAATGTTTGGGGGGGCTCCAAAAAGATATTTGGAGCCCCAGATAAGATTTGAGTCAGTTATTTTTTTTTTTTAACGGTGTATGTAAGTAGCTTTATTTTTAACTTCTCATGAGCGTGACTTATTATTATTAGTAATTATTTTAACATCTATAATCATCTGATTTTAATTTTATATATATATATATAATATAATATATATATATATTATTATATATATATATATATATATATATATATATATATATATATATTAATATATATATATTCTTTTCTTATAATATGTGTTCTGGTTATATACAAATAATTTGGGTTGTTTTATAGTTTTTTTCAAAATCAATTAGATTAACGAATAACCTAAATGTTTTTTTTAAATTTTGATGTAATAAGGTGGTGAGGACTAGATGACCAAAATATTGATAATATATTACATTATTTATGTTAATAAACATTCGTTTCAGACTGAAAATAATATGGGCCAATGATTGGGGGTACAACCCCGGCAAGACAGGAAACTGGACGGGTATCGTGGGGCAGTATCAAAGAGGAGAGATAGATTTCAGCTTCCATCCTCTGAAATATAGGAAGGACAGAATGGATGTAGTCGACATTCCCTTCGCTTTACTTGAAGGAGGGTAAGATGCCATGGTTAACTAATGTAATTGGCATAGTTGTATCTACTAAAGTTGACAGTGCCAAACCGGGATGGGTTTATCAGTTGATTCTCGTTTTTTGCGTGATGCAAACAATAAATAGATCAAGAAAGATGGTCCTTCGATTTATTAATTCGGACTACAAAAGGTTATTTTCATAGCCAGTTTAAAGGAGCGCTAGTGTGTAATTTCGTAGTTTCGCCATGCCAATTACGAGAATGCGCTACTTCTGGAGTAGTTTCACCATGCCAATCACGAGAATGCGCTACTTCTGGCGTAGTTTCGACATACCGATCACGAGAATGCGCTACTTTTGGCGTAGTTTCGCCATGCCAATCACGAGAATGCGCTACTTCAGGCGTAGTTTCCCCATACCAATCACGAGAATGCGCTACTTCTGGCGTAGTTTTGACATACTAATCACGAGAATGCGCTACTTCTGGAGTAGTTTCGCCATGCCAATCACGAGAATGCGCTACTTCTGGCGTAGTTTCGACATACCGATCACGAGAATGCGCTACTTTTGGCGTAGTTTCGCCATGCCAATCACGAGAATGCGCTACTTCAGGCGTAGTTTCCCCATACCAATCACGAGAATGCGCTACTTCTGGCGTAGTTTTGACATACTAATCACGAGAATGCGCTACTTCTGGAGTAGTTTCGCCATGCCAATCACGAGAATGCGCTACTTCTGGCGTTTAACTGATTAATCCAACTATTTGCTTTGTATAATATTAGCCAACTTAAAGTAGATACTTGATTCGTTAAAATAGTTTTAAAGAACGAGATAATTTTTGTAAAGAGATATGGTTTCAGTGCTGCCGCTAGATGCCAGCACCGACTTCACTCCCACCATTTGTCTAACGCTCTCTTATACCCTCCGACATTCTGTGCCTATTATGATCTTTGGTGTGAAGAGGAAGAATTACGGGAAAATGTTAAATAATACCAAACTTCGAGCTATTAAACCTGATCATTTTTTATATGTTTAAGTAGCATAAGTCTGAAAATTTAACACTAACATCACTTCACAAGCCGGATTAATTAAGATTACAAATTACTCAGGCTGTAAAAGGCCTGTACACTTAAAATAATACTAATATAGAAGGAGCACAGGACCGTAAACACAATGTAATTCCACTGATAACACGAAAGCCGGTTGACTGGTGGTCTTATACAGGGGTACCACCCTAACAACAAAATATTATTTCAAATATGTGTCATACATATCCATTAATGAAGAAACATCGTAAATGTTAAAATTTAAAGAAAAAATTAAGAACTTAGAGAACATCTATTTAAAGATTAAACAATTTAAACAATATTTGTTAACTTTTTTGATTGACTTATGTCATCAAATGACTTTCACTTTTCACAGCCTCCTTGAAAGTCACCAGATGATAACTGCAACTGCCTCCGGAGGTTCTCAAATTTGATCCTTTCTAATGGTTTTTTCAAAATATCTGCCCGTTGTTTGTCTGCTGGAACGTAATTTAAACGTAGCATTCCTTCATTAAACTTCTCTCGAATGAATTTGTATCGAACATCAATATGTTTTGTTCTCATGTGAAAATGTTGATTTTTCACATATTGAATGCAACTTTGATTGTCTATTAGCAGCATTGGAGCCTCACAGTAACTCATTTCATGGTACAGGCGTTTTAACCATATAGCTTCCTTAGCAGCTTCACTAGCTGCCATGAATTCCGCCTCAGTCGTTGACAACGCAATAGATACTTGTTTCTTGCTGAACCAAGATATGGTACTATTATTATAAAACGAAACTACTCCAGTCCGAGACTTCCTGGATTCAGTGCAACCTGCATAGTCTGCATCAGAAAATATTTATAATTTATTTGTTAAAGTTTTCTTAAAATATCTAATACCTAGACTTGTTGTACCTTTTAGATATCTTAAACTACTCTTCACGTTGATCCAATCACTTTTCCTAGGATGTTCTAAATTTTGCGAAACAGCACTCACAGCATAGGATATATCAGGCCTGGTGCATACCGCTAGATACAATAGACTTCCAACAGCACCTCTGTACTTAGACCGTTCGTCTTCACTCAATTCTTCTGACTCTTCCCTCTTTACACTTAATTGACCTTTACTTAACGGAACATTCACTACTTTGCAACTTTCCTGATGAAATTTTGACACTAACTTTTCTGCATAATTCCTTTGGTGTATAAAAATGCTTTCATCAGTGTGTTCGATTTCCATACCTAAATAATGTTGGAGAGGTCCATGTCTTATCTTGAAGGTGTTCGATACGTCAACTAAAAACCTTTGGATATCTTCTTTATTCTCTGCTGCAACAATGCCATCATCTACGTAAACACCAACTATTAGTTTATGATCAGGTTTTGAACTAATAAAGAGACATGGATCTGCATCACTTTCCTTTAACCCATAACTTAACAAAAAACTAGTAAACTTCTGATTCCAACAGCGTGGTGCTTGTTTTAAACCGTACAGACTTTTAACTAACTTGCATACACGACCAGAACCGTCATCATAGCCTTCAGGTTGAACCATATATATTTCTCCTTCTAAGTCGCCATGGAGAAAGGCTGTTTCGACATCTAGTTGGACCAAGTGCAACCCTTCATTTGAAGCTAACGCTAACAAAGCTCTTATCGTATCGTCTTACTACCGGACTAAATGTTTCAGTATAATCTGCTCCAGCAACTTGGGTATACCCCTTTGCCACTAATCTAGCCTTGAATCGCTCAATACTCCCGTCAGGATGTCTTTTGACTTTATACACCCACCTGCTATTTATTGCCTTCTTTCCAACTGGTTTATCTACTAATATCCAAGTTTTGTTTCTTTCTAGTGATTCAATTTCTGACTTCATGGCCTTCTGCCATTCATCTACATTCAGAGACCTCATAGCTTCAACATAACTTCCAGGTTCCAACACATCGTTTGTTATTACCATTGTAGCCTGATATCTGATGTCTGGTTCTTTAAGTTTATTTCTTGGCCTTAAAATTCTTCCCGTATAAACTCGACTTACAAATTCTGTCCCTTCTTCATTTTGATTTTGTTCTATTTCTGCATCTTCAACTTTTATTTCGTCAACTTCATTTCTACCTTGTTCTACACTTACATTAATATTATTTACCACTTCATTTTCAGAATTATTATTTTCATTATTGATTTTTGTTTTGTTATGATCACTATCTTCTACTACATTTATACCTAGTTCTACACTTACATTGATATAATTCACCACTTCACCTTCAGAATTACTATTTACATTATTGAGTTGTTCTTTATTATGATTAATTTCTTCTATTCCCTCTGTCCACAAGTAAGCTGGCTTGCCTCCTGTTGAACTAGTTTGCTTGCAGCAACGTGAATTACCTACTCCTGACTCGACACGTGAGATTTGCCTCCTACAATCAGATACGGTTTCATTTTCAGTAAACAATAGATTCGTAGACAAAATAATGTCATTCTTAGATTGAATAAAAACACGGTATCCGTCATATCCTAAATACCCAACTAAAACTCCTTTTATTGATTTCGGATCGAATTTCTTTCGTTTTTGATCAGGGACATGGACATAACAAGTACAGCCAAATTTTCTAAAATGTTTAAATGATGGCTCTTTATTATACCACACTGCAAAAGGTAATTTTCCTGGTTCCCTACTTTTTCCAGTAATGTTTAAAATATAGGAAGCAGTTGAAACTGCTTCAGCCTATAAGGTTTTTGGTAAATTTGCCGATTTTAACATTGTTCTTGCCATTTCGACTAGTATCCTATTTTCCCTTTCAGCTACACTATTTTGCTCGTGTGTATAAGGCATAATAACTCTCAAATTTATCCCCTTCTGTTCCAAAAAACTTTTCACTGTCAAATTATTGAACTCTTTTCCACCATCTGTTAAAATTTCTTGTATGTTTATACCAAATTTCTCAGGTATTGAAATCAAATTTTGAATTTTGGTTTCAACATCTGATTTATTTTTTAATATGTATATATGACGAAATCTTGAATAGTCATCTTTGATAACTAAAAAGTATACCACCCATGGAAGCTTGCTCTGGCTCACATAGATCAGCATGAATGATCCCACCCACTGAATCTGCTCTAACTGTTTTAGGATAAAAAGGACGTCTAGTTAACTTACCATATACACATGGTTCACAAAAGAAATCTTTATCTTCAAACTTAATATTCTTTTGATTTAAAAACTGTTTCACGTAATTCTTTCCTTGGTGACCTTATATTTCATGCCAATCTTTTAAATTTTTCTTTGTATGAATATTACTTTCTTGAACAAGACACTCATCTAAACGATTTTGATTAGGTTTTAAAGGTGTTACTTGTAATACAAAATGACCTTCTTGAATAATTCCTTCCATAATTACTTCACAGTCTTCCTCACTAAAGAATATTGTTTTCTTTAATTTAGCATCTCCAAAATGACTTATTTCACGACCCATGGCTTTAACTGATGAAAAACAATTTTTAATCAGACCAGGAACAAATAGAACATCTGAAAACGTAACTACAATTGTTTTTCCATCTACTTTGGATTCCATATCTATGTCTCCTTTTCCATACGCATACAGCTTATTGCCATCCCCAACTACAATAGCTGCTGGCTTTTCAAAACAAGAATAAGTTTTAAAATACATATTACTGTTAGTACAGTATTCAGTACTACCGTCGTCTTTGATCCAAACATCTTCTTGTTTTGGTTTTTCATTCATAAAAAGGTACTTTTCCAGATTAGGTGTCCCCTATTTTAAAGGCCAAAAAAATAAAAACGCGACCAATGGGAACTAGGGGGTTAATAGGAGGGGAAAATACTCTACAAAATGGATGAATATAACTGTTCCATAAGTCACATTTAGAGGTTGAATATATTTATGTATAAAAACAAGGGAATATACATTTTAATTAATTACAAACAAGTTCAGTCCATTTCACCAGCTTCCAGCTCTTCATTCCGTAGATGGAATAGGAGATCCTCTTGGAAATTGACGCCAAAGTTTTGAATGACGTGGATCAGCGAGTAGCATCTCCTAGCTACTGGTTTGATGAAATCTCTGTTCATTAACCTGAAAAGTCAAAAACAAAAATTTATAATAAAATAATATCATAAATTGTAATATCTTTTAAGATGAAAATGTATTATAATTATTATAATACATTCTAATCATTTGAATATATTTAGTTTATATATTCAAGATGCAGGAAAAACGCGAAGTTCCATAAAAAGCATTTATCTTAGTACTAAACAATTTTTAACAAATTTCAAAAAAACAGTGATACAAATATTTATAAATAGGCAAACTAAATTATAAACCAAATATTTCCAGATTTAATAGATTAGGAAAACTACTAAAATAAACTAATTATATTTAGTATATAATTAATAAAAGGGAAGGAAACACTTACCTTGTAACCATAGATTGAAGTTCCCGTCTGATTTATTGAGAGTATTCAAAAAGTGCGGTTCCTTTTAATTGATTCATTTTAATAAATCTATTTCAATAAATAAGAAAAAAAAAGAAAAACTTTGGAAAAATATTAATGAAAAGTGAAGTGACATGTAAAATAGAAATGTCCAAAAGCTGTATTGACATATTTATGTATTAATATAAATAAAGAAATTCCATTAAGTCATTGTAACGCTTAAAATTAGAGTACATGAAAGAGAAAGAAATAAAATGATTGAGAACGGGATACCTCAGAGCTTTTTATCTCTGTAATTATTTCCCTATGCTTAAGTTCACACATATTGGCACTCAATTCGCTCTCTATTTAATCTTTATGAAAAAACTGCATCAGTCCCAAAGGTTCATGTAGTGGTAATTTTCGATGCTGCTAAACCCGAGAGATATGACAAAACCCATGGATACACTTTCCGTGTTAAAAAAATATCTATATTAGTTTATTAGAGAACAATTAAACTGAAGAAGAATCCCTATAACCTTTTTTCCAGACTAGATGACACCTTTTAATCTATTATAAAATTGAGGGGACACCTAAACTGGAAAAGGATCCCTATAGCCTCTTTTCCAGATTAGATGACACCTATCAATCTATTATAACATTGAGGGGACCTAAACTGGAAAAGGATCTATAGCCTCTTTCCAGATTAGATGACACCTATCAATCTATTATAACATTGAGGGGACACCTAAACTGGAAAAGGATCCCTATAGCCTCTTTTCCAGATTAGATGACACCTTTATCTATTATAACATTGAGGGGACACCTAAAACTGGAAAAGGATCCCTATAGCCTCTTTTCCAGATTAGATGACCTATCAATCTATTATAACATTGAGGGGACACCTAAACTGGAAAAGGATCCCTATAGCCTCTTTTCCAGATTAGATGACACCTTTTAAGCTTTCGAAACATTGTGGGGTCACCTAAACTGGAAAAGGATCCCTATAGCCTCTTTTCCAGATTAGGTGACACCTTTTAAGCTTTCGAAACATTGTGGGGTCACTTAGACTGGAAAATGATTATTTGAAGGTTAATATATCCATTTTTCAGTGTATTATCCCCCACCCATAAACCCCCTGGTTCCCATAAGTCCCGAAAGATTGCAAATGAAAGGAAAATGTATCCATTTCCCAGTGTATTATCCCCCACCCATAAACCCCCTAGTTCCCATCAGTCCCGTATGATGGCAAATTAATGGAAAATATATCCATTTTATAATTAATTAATGTTCAAAAAGTAAATAAACACAAGTGACACCTAAACTATCTATTTACCATATGACACCAAAGCTAGTTTAGATGACCCCTAAGGGGACACCTAATCTGGAAGAGTGCCCATAAAAACACACGTATTCAGTAGTACTTTAGTCCTATCTCTTTCTTCCAGCTTCTTTAATTCAGGACAATCTTTTGCCATATGTCCAGCAAATCGGTTACACTTAAAACATTTGTGTGGGAATCTATAAATTCCATTATCTTTAAACCTAAAATTTTTCTTATATTTATTATCTTGATTTGATAAATTTGACATTTTATTTACCAACACATTTGAATTATTTTCCTCACTTAATTTTGTTCTTGAATCCCTCAACTCTAATCTATTTATTAATTCTTCAATAGTACGAAGTTCTTTTGAAGTTCCATCCCAGGTTGTTTGAAATTCCGAGTATTCATCTGGTAGTTCCGATAAAATTTTATTAATTAATAAAATGTCGGGCAATTTAAATTTTAGTTGACTCTCAAATTCTGTTTGAAGTTCAGCCCACAAAGTGCGAATTCTTGCAACAAATGTTAATACATATTCGAAAGTCGTAGGATGTGCTTTATAAAAATTTTGATTTAATCTACACAATCTTATATCACAATTCTTTCCAAATACTTAAAGCATCATCTGGGCACATTCTGACTAAAGCCCTTAAATCAGATGATAGAGATGATCGAATTATCAACACGGCACACGTATCTGCCTTTTCAAACATTTTTAAATCTTCACATCATTACATGTGTTGACAGACATGTAATGTAAAAAGTACGTATCTAATGTCATAGAGATATATACTAGAGGGGGCATAGCCCATCTCAATACATTTCGAGGCCTGAAACATCATATTGGGGCTCTCAGGGGCTCTGTGTAACCTCATTGAAACCTCCTTCAATAGTAAATTAAGGTTACAATAAATCAATTTTTTCGGCTTCCCGCACATTATTCGTGTTTTGATTTGTATTTTTAACGTTATACTATATAAGTTATTGTAATTTTGTACTGATTATTTGATTATATTTTTAAACGAAGGTTGTCAGGTTACTTTTTCGATGTTCCAAAATTAAACATATAGGGCCCCTCTAGTAATAATATCTCATGTCTAATGTGGATAAAATACTTTCCAGGTCGGTTTATTTCTTTCTCCAACCAGCCATGTTTGGTTCAGCAGGTGCACTGATCGCTCCACTCTCTTCACAAGTCTGGGTTGTTCTTGGCTTCCTTACTATGCTGTTTCTTATAGCATTTAGGATTATATCCAAGTAAGTTTGTAATACATACCTTAAATTTATCAAATGAAACATTTGCCCATTATGAATAATTGTCTTTGGATTTAATATAATAATTAATCTTTGGAATAATTGAATAAAAACATACGATGTCACAATATTATATTATACTATATTTTATTAGGAGTATCTAACACTTTTCTACCTCATTAGAGGCACCACGGCATAAAGCCGAATTGCACAGGAATTATTTAAGGGAAATTTATAAAACTAGTATGTAAGTTAATATAGTAATATTGTATATTTGTAATAATTTATTATTGTAAGTAATTATTTGTGTGTTGTGCAATTTATTTATTTATTTATGTCACAATATTCTGCAACTTCAAATTAACATAGAAGAATTTTATAACAATTTTCAACTAGAAACTGTGTAAAAATATTTTACAGAATTACTACATCCATTGTAAATCGAGAAACTTCAAATTGCAGGATTAACTTTCATTAATTTATTGGTGTATGTATATATATATATATATATATATATAATATATATATATATATATATATATATATATATATATATATATTATATATATATATATATATATATATATATATATATATTATATATATATATATATATATTACCAAAGAACTAACTTTCATTAATTTATTAATATATATATATATATATATATATATAATATATATATATATATATATATGTATACTATGTAGCTTGCTGATGTGATCTTAAAAATTAATTTTACTTCATTATCTAAAGACGTCTAATAAATATTGACAACTTAAACTAAAATTATTAATAAAATAAGTCCATTTATTGACTGGGCTTTGATTTTACTTTCATGTACATCCTCACCTGTAACAGATTTGAAGACAGTCCGGATTTGGAGAACTGGGGAGCAGTCATGATTCATACCTTAGGCACAGTAGCACAGCAAGGTATATCAATTTCAATAGAGAAAAGCCATTTATAATGTTCTTCCTCTACTATCATAGGAAAATAGTGTATGTTCATGTCATCAAAAAATCCGAAAAAAACGTTTCGTCAAAAAAAAAAAACGGAAAAGTAATTTTCCTGTTAATGTGTGAGAGTCTCTTTATCTGTGTAACGCATAACTCGCTGTGTTTATGCTAGAGTTGAAACTTTGCACAAAATCGGACATAAGGTCAAGTTGTGCGACCCAAAACATAAATTTTACTGGATATGTTAAACAATTTTACAGACTTGTTAGATCGAGTTTAAATTTTTCGCATAAGTGGTGAACGGCGTTATAAATACAGCGCATGTGGAAACAGAAACTGCTAATCATTTTCATCTCACGGAACCCTAGTTGACAATGAACTAGGATGCAATGCGGAAATAATGTTTCTTACAATGTAATGACGTCTTTGAATTCGGATGAATTTGTGCAAGTAGTAGTATTAGTAATGAGGTTGGGGATGTCGAGACTGGTGAGTAGACCTCACTTTTGTATAATTTTTACCAACCACCATAAACGTCGACCAAACACTCTACCACTATTACCTTATCCTTATTAAATCTTCTCATACGATGTATGACACTGAGAAACCCTGTCATCTTAGAGACTACAAAGACTCCTGCTCTGACAAGTTTAAACCTTCCCAACCCTTTTCCCGTTCCTGTGTAATAATAAGCTGTTCGTACTCATCGTCATCATATTGGGGTTCTAGACTATAAACATTAATCTTAGGTGTCAGTTGAGTTTGCAGTGTCTAGTCAGAATGCCTATCATAAGCTTGAGACAGGACCTATTTTCTCCTGTTCCGGATGAGTACAAAGAATCTAATAGATTAAGTACTTTGTTCACTGTACTAGTTTGAGGATGGCTACTAACCTGAAACATTTGAATTGCAAAGAGCACTAGTTGTTGTATTATCTTCATAAGTGTGATAAGTCCTACTATAATTCGGACTTATTTAATAAAGCACAGAGTCTGGAAAAATTTTAACATTCTCCTGTATAAGTTATTGTAATTTTGTACTGATTATTTGATTTTATTTCCAAGCGAAGGTGGTCAGATTACTTTTTTGATGTTTCACAATTTAACCAAAAGGACCCCTCTAGTAATAATATCTCTATGTATAAAACTGTCGACTCTAGAATATAGTCAATGCAGGGTCGGCCTAGTAAGACCAATAGTTTTAGCTACAATATCTTACATTTTGACATAGTTAAAGTCAATACATAACTAACAATGGATTTTTGCAGGTTTCAACGACACAACGAACCTGGTGTCTATAAGAATAAGCAGTTTCTCACTACTAATATTCTCATTCATGCTTTATCTCTATTACGGTGCAGCAGTTCTCAATGGATTGTTGAGTCCGAGTCCAAACAGCATCACGACTGAAAAACAGCTATTAGACAGCAATATTAAACTTGGATTGTACAATGTTAATTATATGACTGACTTAAGTGTAAGTATAATCACATGCTTTTTAAAGTAACTTTATAGATAGATATTATCAGGTGTTTTCAAACCATTAATAATACATTTTTTCTTGCTCAGAATTATTAAGGGAACACTTTTAGTATAGGATTCTTTATATGAAATAATCTATTTGATACAGGGTTATTAGTTATCTGAAGTTAGAGAGTACTAGAGTCAAGGATCTTGAATAAAGGGGATGACGCACTAAGTCGATTTGCCATGCTAAAAAGTGACCCCATCGAAAACCAAAAAATAGAGAGAATTCAACACGTAACACACGTCAAAAACCAACTGCACATGCTAGGTACAAACTGCGCATGCTTACAATTCATATGACAGCGCAGATCTTAAAATTTAGAGACAAACTTACCTCTCAATGGTATCCCATTGTTTATTCCTTGAGAAGGTTATATAACAAAACACGCTTAAATTATCACTCACTGAAGTGGCAAAGTAAAGTCCAAAATTTAAAATTAAATAAGCACAAATGACTTAACAAGCACCACAAATGTAACAATCACGAGATGCACAGAAGAAAGTTGAGAAGCGAACTCGACAACCTTGCTACATAATCTGCGTTTGGCGCCTTTTTTCATTATAACCAAGGGGAAGGAAGTTTCCTCCTTTTTCTCTATCTCATACAACTTCCATGGGGTCAGAAATGTTCCTTAATGCGTCATCCCCTTTATTCAAGATCCTTGACTAGAGTGCCTGTATATCATGATATACAGGCATTCTAGGTATAATACACAGGCACTCTTAATATAATACACAGGCACTCTAGGGTGTACTAGCTAATTTGGAACAGCTAAATGACTCGAGATCATAATATACACATGGCACAATTTTTATTTTTAGGATATATGATCGAAAAGACAGTGAATTGCAAGCTATACTTTTAAAACTGGATTTCAATACTGTGGCTGAAAATATATAATATATAACTTTTTCCTTTCAAAATTTTATCGATCCGACAGTTAGTTTGGCCTCTGGAAGTACTAATTCGAAAAATGGGCATAATTCAAACTTAAGTAACTTCTAATCCTAGATATGGATAAAACTCACAAAAGGTAAAATGTTCATAATTTTACAAATACTGTTGAAATCTATTTCTATCCTTTCGAGATGTTTACATCTTGAGAACACTAGACCAGTAAGGTTGAATTGTGCACAAGCTAATAGATTTGAGTCCAAACTAATCATTTTGATAAATTTCTTGTTGTAAAAGTTCTTATTTTTAGCTGTAAAATCGAAATCTAGTTTCTGAAGTATACCTTCTTATTCTATATTTCGGCACTGTTCTGTTCTTTGTCTATGTGCAACTCAAGCTGGTGCAACCTGTATGTAGAGTAGCATCGAGGAATTCTTAAAATATTGGCCTGTTCCAACTCAGCTGGTGCAACCTATATGTATAGTAGCATCGAGGAATTCTCGAGATATTTGGCTGTTCCAACTCAGCTAGTACAACCTGTATGTATATAGCAGCATTGAAAAATTATCCAGAAATGTGGCTGTTTCAACGTACCTGGTGCAACCTATGTGTATAGTAGCATCGATGCACTCTCAAAATATTTGAGGAGTGCATAATAAATTTATCATTTCACTTATTTAATTTACATATATTTTTATCTCCAGAGTGACGAGAGTTTGCTAGGTCCAATGAATCCGGACACAGTGAGGATGTTGGATAAAGTTTACAAACAGGATAAGCCGCTTTTCGATATGAAAGAAGGGATAGAAGCAGTCAAGGAAGGCAACTTTGCCTTCATTGTGGATCTAATGGGCACCATACCTTTGATGCCCAAAATGTTAACCAACAGTCAAATCTGTTCAGCATTTTTTATCAATAAGATACCACCGTTTAGTATTGGGTTGAACTTAAGGAAGCAGTCGCCTTTTAAGCAGATATGGATGAATAAGTATGTTTTTATAATAACACTATGTATCAGGTTTCATAGCAACAAAATTATAAGTTAATTACCCAAGAGCTTAGTTAATCATCAACCTAAAACACAAATGTCAAGAATATAAAGCCTAGGACCTGAAAGGATTCTGGCATAAAGTTGAAACCTAGGTTTCGATGCCGAGAACCATAGTGTAGTGATTAATCACGATAAAACTACCAAAGATAATAAAATCCTAAAACTACAGGGGACTACAGGGGAACTAGTACTACTAGTACAGGGGAACTAACTAAAAGACCAAAAAGTATAGGGAAAACCCCCTTGGAGAAAACCAAGGGGGATAACCTAGTACAGGGGAAAACCTAGGTGCAGAGGAAAAACTAGTACATAGAAAAACCTAGGTACAGAGGAATATCTAGTACAGAGGAAAACCTAGGTACAGAGGAATATCTAGTACAGAGGAAAACCTAGGTACAGAGGAATATCTAGTACAGAGGAAAACCTAGGTACAGGGAAAAATCTAGTACAGGGGAAAACCTAGGTGCAGAGGAAAAACTAGTACATAGGAAAACCTAGGTACAAAGGAATATCTAGTACAGAGGAAAACCTAGGTACAGGGAAAAATCAAGTACAGGGGAAAACCTAGGTACAAGGCAAAATCTAGTACAGTAATGTAAGAATTCTAATTAAAAGTCTTATCAACAGGTTAGTAAGAATGAGAGAGGTAGGCATGGTGAAGCACTTGCGATCTTACTGGGCTCCGTCCAAGCCCGAGTGTGTGTGGCATCAAGAAGCATTGTCTATAGGAATAGAAGCTACATCTATAGCTCTTATTATATCACTGGCAGGACTTCTTCTCTCTATTGTTATACTACCGGCTGAAATTTACCACTATAGAAAACATTATGGAGGTTTATCACCCATCAGGAGTTAAAATTAAAAATACAAGACCCTTATTTTATTTATTTATTTATCAGTAATCTATATCTATATAAAAATAAGTTAAAAATTTTGGTTGTTTATAACTTGAAAACTACTTAAAGGATCTAGACCTAATTTTAAACTTAGACTAATCATATATCAGAAGGAGTCATAAACTATTCAGATCTTAGAAGACTAGACTTTTAAAGTCTAGTCTTTCCCCTGGATCCCTTTTAGAGTCTAATCTTCCCCTTGGATTTCTACTAGGGTCTAGTCATCCCCCTAAATCCCAACTAGAGTGCCTGTATAATCATTGTTTGTATAGTTTGTTATCTAAGCTTCATTTGGCCGTAAAAAATGAAAAAGGCCTGGACTTCCTTTCGTCTCTTATAGCAACATTAAGCAGTAGTCTGTTTCAATTAAACTGTACTAAAATAAAATTGTTACATTAAACAGGAAAACATGATATCGTTTGACATATAAAATTTTAAGGGACTTTATTAAAACACTTTTTACAATGCATTCTTCGTCATCTTCTTCTTTCTGTATTATTAAATGTCGGACAAATCGAATTTGCGTTCCAATGACCTTGAAAATGGACCAATCATTTTTGAGTACCCGGTTGTCTTCACTCTGATTACACAGGCACTCTAATCCCAACTAGAGTCTAGTAGTAATATGGGGGGAGTGGTAATGTTGGATCACTAGGAGTTTACCTTTATATTTAACAGGATAATTCATGTAAATTTAGGGTTTATATTTATATTTTACTTTAAACTATTAAAATGTATGTATTTCGGGCTCAAACTTCATAAGGATCTTTAGGACATTAAGCTAAGCCAGTTTAAAGTTAGCTCTACTTCTACTTATAACCATCTTAGTGCGCTGCAGTGTAGCAGTTATATCCATAGAGATATATACTAGAGGGAGCATAGCCTATCTTAATACATTGAGAGGCCTGAAACATTTTTATTGGGGCTCTCAGGGGCTCTGTGTAACCTCATTGAAACCTCCTTTAAGAGTAATTTAAGGTTATAATAAATCAAATGATTTTGGCTTCCCGTACATTATTCGTGTTTTGATTTGTATTTTTAACTTACTTCTATATAAGTTATTGTAATTTTGTACTGATTATTTGATTACATTATAAGCGAAGGTGGTCAGGTTATTTGTCAGTGTTTCAAAATTTAACCAATAGGGCCCCTCTAGTAATATATCTCTATGGTTATATCTATTTAGGAGCTTGTCGACACACATCTGTGGCGGTTAGCTACATTTGCTTTAGCGGTTTCGTAGGATCAAGAGAAATAAGAAGAAACAACAACAAGTGGTTGGTTGGTAAAAAAATGGTTTTCTGGAGTAGCGCGTTGCAATAATTTGGCTATTAATATAATATAAATTGCTCTAAAAGACTTAAAATTGCTTAGAAATCATTGGCTTAAGCTTATCAATGGTGAACATTATGATGCCTGTGGTGAGTGTTGCGTAGTTTTATTTTCTTGCTGAGATACCGGTCGACAGCGTACCGGCCTCTTCATCTTCTGGCTTATTTTTCTATCAAGCTTCATTACCTGGCTATTTCATCTCTTCTGGTCATCCACTATTCATCTGGCTGGCGCATTAATAATTAATCTAGTCAATCTTAATTTGTAATCTTTAAATCAAGTTAAGCTCAACTGTCCTGCATAGGTACATCCAAAGTTTTATAAATAGAACAAGTTGTGGAGCTCGTATACCGCGCTAAAACCCCGAAATCGTGTAGTGCTAAAAAAATCCGCCAGGGGCATGACGATCTTTTATGAAGCAGTTATCAGCCGATTTCCTATCATTTTACATTTGATTAGTCCTGGTTTCGTGCTTGTTTAAGAATATTTAAGTGCCTTTAAGACTTTAATTAAACTTTATGAGCCTGATTTTCATTTATTATGAACATTATTACTCCTTCTTGTTATTTAAGTTTTTTTATAAGTTTATTTTATAAGTTATCATTGATTTTTTGTTTTTTTTTTTTTTAATTCATTGCTCAGAAAACTCTTAATTAAAATTAGCTTTAGTTTTCGATATATATTTAATAACCTGAGCAGTAACAGCACGACTGATTATTATTTCTTTTCAATTGTTCAAAGAATATGCGCATATTTATACCATAGATTATACAGTACTCGGCACAACATTGTTTACATTCATTTGAAGTTCAGTTCATATATTTTTGTTCATATATTATTTATTTCGAAACAATTCAATAACAAGTCGTGACGCTACTACTCAGGTTAATTAATATAAACCGAAAACTTTAGCAAAAATTGGACTGATAAGCAATAAAGTTTTCTTTTCGTCTGAATTTCGTGGAAAATTCGGCGCGGACCTCTATGCTAGATTTAATAAGAAGTTAGAAACTTAAATACTATAAATAAGACGATAAAAAATTAGTGCCGGTACCAAACTTCAACCCTAAGAACCCTTGGTTTAAGTAGTTTATCGATTCCAGATCAGTTTTATTAGATTCAGCACCAAAAAAACATTGAAAACGACAACCTACTCGAAAATTATTTTTACTAACCGTTATTTTGGTTTTCTGTTATTTTCCATGGTTTTTTAACTTTTTGGTCACTTAGAGTGGTCGTATTGACTTCGGACTGGGTTCATTCGATTCAGCGTCCCAAATTTTTGACCAATCATTTTTACGATATTGAAAAATCGTTAACAAAATTGTACCATGGGGATCGTATCCTTTCCCAAGGTTAATTTTTGTACCAAGTTAGACAGAATAATATTCATCCATTCGACAGATAGCATGTTTACAAAATGCGCTAGAAATACATATAAAAATACATACACACACACACACACATATATATATATATATATATAATATAATATATATATATATATGCATTTACAGTTTTACAAATCGTACTTTTCGTGGTTTGGGACCTCTGAAACAGATGTTTGACAAAAAAAGTGGTGACAAAATACCATATTTGGGAATAGTTACCAAATATTTATTGTAATTTTAAACTTTCGCGAGTCAAATTGCACTGGGTAGACTACTCTTTGAAAATATAAGACCATGTTTATAAGAATTAAATGTTGCTGTATGTGAAATGTTCCACCCTAAATATTGACGTATTTAGCGTTTGTTTAAATACTAAGCTCTAAAGTAATTAATTTAATACAAATATTGTAGTTATTTATAAAACTTTAAATGTATTTGTACCTAAAACGATTAATATTTCTTACTTTTCAAGCTAACTATTGACATACGTTTTTGTCTATTTTCTTAATATTAACAAAATTAATACAAAATAGATCATATTAAAACTATTACATGTCAAAAGAAATCAAGTCCAAGTACAAATAGTTTATTAGCGATAGGTCCATCTACAAAATTAAAAAAAGTAAATAATAGCTTAAAAACATAATATCTGTAATGTATTTAAATAGAAAAAGGTAAGCGTAAACGAAGTAGCGCTTACTAGTGAGTATTTGAGGTACTAACAGTAATATGGGGTACAGTTTTCAGCTGAGCTCCACAACTTGTTCTATTTATAAAACTTTGGGTACATCTTATTTGTGGACCCTGATCAAGTCCCGCTGGATCAGTTAATTACAAATTTATGTAGCATAATTAGTTTATTAAATATTTATTTGATATAAATCAATTGTCTTTGTCAACTTAAATTTAAGATTTAAGATGTGGCCGTGTGGAGTTAATTTGATAACTTCAGGTATCTTTTTTTAAAAGATAACTTAATAAGTTTAAACAAATCATGCTCTGTCCTAAAGTACTGGGCGCTTCATAAATAATATAATATCTGTTGTAAATTCTCTTTATTTCATACTTTTACAACTATTCATATTTAATCTTAAATTAATACTTATCTATCTGTCAAATGTCAGTCGTGTCATTTCTAACATCCTCCACACCCAAAAGAAGTGTAGAACCACTAACTTATCTGCACCTAACTTCTTTTTGGTTTATTTCTTTAATTATTTTCCCCTTTGGTAAAAACAATATTGTTGACCCAAACAAACAATTAAATAAATAAATTTTGATATGACATAAAATTTTACCCTAACAATTTACCCAAAAACTTTTATTTGAAATACACAATTTATATAATCATCTTCCTAACTCAAAAAATGTTAATATATTTGTTTTCTTTTATATTTCCAGCTACGGAAATGTAACGTTGTTCGAGTAATATTGGTGGACTTAACTTTAGTCTCACAGATAAAATTATTAATTTTAAATTTCCAGTAATTACTATAATTATTTGTTCCAAATTTTTCTATTGGTATTTCAAAGTGGTTTTTTATTTTAACTGAATAAAACTCAAAATCTTTTAATGTGGAATTTTTCTTTCTTA
>JACMZG010001859.1:17096796-17270113 GCA_018340805.1 Microvelia longipes
TTAGTGTCAAAGCTTATCCTTCTTTTTATTGATTTTTGAACGAACGTCATGAGTTTATTTTCAGAGACAAATTGGACTTTGAGTTGTTTGTCTACAATAACTGCCGTAAAAGTTGACCGATTTTCATAAAATTTGGTATGCTGGTGCGTCTCACTATACAGCACTGTATAGTTTTAGGAAGGAATATAAAAATATTTTCAATATGGCGGACCAGGACCACTTAACATTTTTGTTGAGCTAAAAATCTATATATATATATATATATATATATATATATATATATTATATATATATATATATATATATATATATATATATATCATACCCACATTCAAAATGGCGGAAAAAAATTGTGGATGTATAAAAATTCCTATCTCAGTGCTGTTTGAATAGTAATCCTTAAATTTTGTTAAATTGGTCTTGAACTCCTTGAAATATGCTTGAATTTTGAAATTAACGTTGCTGGCACCCTGTATGATCAATTTATCATTTATTTATATCATATGATCTCATATGATCATTTATTTATTTATGGTCTTATGATCTTATACTTTAAACTTAAATTACTCTTACATCTAGTATTATATGTATGTACATGGCAGTTAAAAGTAAATTTACTTTCGACGAGCCTATTTTAAAATTTCAAGGATATATAGCTGGAACTGTTAAAATATTAAACTCTTTAAAAACTTTCTTTGAACTGTCAGAAATTGTTAACCCTTTAATTAGCTTTAATATCTTTTTTTTTAATTGTAAATGCCTTTTTTTGAATAAGAGGAATTACCCCGTGTAATAATGCCGTACAACTTTGACTGAAAACCCCATAATATAAATTTATAAGTTCATTGGTACAAAGAAATGGCTTTAAGCCCTTTATAATAAAATAAGCTTTATTCAATTGCTTTACTTGCTAGTCAATATGGAAACGCCAATTTAATTTATTTTCATCATGTACACCTAAAAACTTAGAAGCACTCAACTGTTTTAGTTGTGTGTTTATTTTTTCCCCTGCTAAAATATACATATTCTGATTTATTTTTAGTTTTTTGAATTTTACCCAATTTGATAAGCATTTCAGGTCATCAATTTTATATTTCATAAAGTTTTTCCTTGAAATATTAAATAAAAGAGTTACATTGTCCGCATATAGAGCAATTTGGCATTCTGCAAGGTGCAATGGTTAGTCATTATCATATTATTGTTAATTTATAAAATGAGGCAATCCCTAATGCATTGCTAGCATACTAAAGTTAAAAATCTCCTTATCTCCATTTAAAGATGTACACTGAAATCTATCTGAGAGATAACTTTTAATTAAATCATTAGCAGGTCCATATTTCTTGTATAAAACGCTGTCTTAAAAATTAAGAATATAATGAGATTATTTAAGACCTAGGCATGCTTACTTTAAGAAACAAAACTACAGTCTATCGTTTAGTTTAAAAATCCCAAAGGTCATAAGTATTTTGGGGATTGACCAATCAGAGAAGCCGCTGCCAACCTCTCACTTTAAAAGAGAAAAAAAATCCCTACCACAATAACCGATGTAGGGAAAAAACCTTCCCGGCAATCGTTCACTTTGTTTGTGGTTCTTCTTTTGATTACATCATTTTGAAAACTACTTTCAAATTAATCTTAAAATGATATTTTAAAATAAAACTACACAAAAGAAATGTAAAAAAAAACATCGCCAAGAAAATACAGGTAAAATAACCTGATTTGTTTACATTGTTTTTTCCTGCTCCTTTCTTGCAGGGATTTTTTTTTTCTTAAGAATCAGTGGTGTCTAAACTGACCTGTCAAGATTTTTAAACTAAACGATAGACTGTAATGGTTGACAAGTCCATGGCTGTGTTAATTAAAGCTGCACAATTTAATAAAAATACATATTATTTCACAATTATTATGATTTTTAATTTTAAATCCTTACAACAAGGTCATTTAGCGGTAGTTCGCTGTGCATAATGCTTCTCAACCCAATCTGTGGATTTGCCGTTCGGAGCTTTATTGTCGATTGTTTGTTTTATATAAGCTTATATTGTTTGATATTGTTTTTATAAGCGAATTTAAACAATAATATTATAATTTTATTTCCAAATAAAAAAGAATACATGATAATGAATACAATACATGAGAATACATTGCAACAAATTTGTTAGTACATGCATATTATTATTATTATTTTTTGATATTTACAGGTATTTAGGTAATTTATGTTTAATAAGTGCAACACCTCCAATAAGCAGAATGCTTGAATCTGGAGTCTATTACACTTTTTTATATATTTATTATTACTATTTGTTTATTCTGACTATTTTAAGATTAGTTATGTTAATTTAATGTTGTTAATTATAATATTTTTCTTTTTAATAAAAACTACAATTATTGTTAAAGACACTAATTATTACATTATTTGTTATATAATAAGAATTTATTCAGTATGATGTTAAAGAAAGAAAAAAATTATAAAAATAAATATATGCAAAAAATTTAGAAGTTTAAACTTAATTAAAACAACAGTATATTTATTAAATTTTTTATTATTATTATTTTGAATGTATTTTATGGCTAGTGAACCTCTCTAAACCATAAATCAACTTCTTATCTTAATTCATCGTTTTTAATTCCCTTATTTCTATGGGCAGAAAAGTGCATGTCTTTGTGGAAAAGTTGACTAGGTTTTAATTGTCACTAGCCGACCCATCATTTTTTTGACGGGTATAATTGCATAGTCACAGACTTCCATTCTCGGATTAAAAATTGTGTAAGGATGGTTTTTAGCGAATTTTCATTATGAAAATGACGCTTATGAGGTTGTTCGGATGGCGGAAGTTGAGGGTGGGAGTGAGTGGAATCGGTTCCTATTGGCTTCCTGGATAACTCTTGAAGGCGTTTTCAAATTAAAACGAAACTTTGCAATCGCGAGATGTTGTGGAGGTTACGAGGCCTATTGTTTATAAAAACATTATGACGTCATCAATCAAAGTTATGACATCATGAAAAAAAAAATTTAAACTTGAAATGGCTTTGAAACAAGGTATGTCGTATTTAGGTAGACGGCTAGCTGAATCGATTGAGACCAATTTCAGCTCAATCGAACTATCACAAATGGCGCAAACGGTATACATGTATATATAATCTTGTATATATGTATACGTCTAGGTCAAAGACTCGTACGATATATCTTGGGTTCAGTAGTGTTAGAGGGGGGGGGGATATAGTATAAAAGAGGGGCCTCTATTTCTTGCTCCATCCTGGTAAGCCTACTGTCCCAGAGAGACAGGATAAAAATGGCTTCCACTGATCCACGCCGAGCTAAGCAGACCTGTAAAGAGGAAGAACCTCAAGGTAGTCATTATATGGTCGAAGTCATTCTAAAACGATTGCGACCGGTTTCAGCTCAATCGGACAATACTAAGTGACGAAAACGATATTTTTATTTTAAAAAATTATGAATATTTTTTCAACCTAAAGATTATACTCAAATAAACGAATTTGTTTACGAAAAAAACTTGACATTTTTCTTTAAATTGTATAAACAATCATAAATGTATGTGAGAGTTTATACCCTTTTGTATAGTGGATGATGAAAGAGATGAAACCATAATCTTTTCTTACCCTTTATACAAGGTTACTCCAACAGTTGCAACGTGTGAAATTTTTCCTTGTATTCTTTATACCTCTATAAAAAACGTATTAGTTATGTATTTAAATATACTTATTATTTTCTTATATTGCTTGTTAACTGTAATATTATTGCTTACTATTAATAATAGAGGATTAATAAAATCAAATTTGTTAGAAAGCCCCTCAGGCCCGCGAAGCAGGCCTGTGGAACGAGGCTGTGAAAATTCGCTAAATACGTGGCAAAATGCCATGTAGCAAGAAACGATAGTGAAGCCATACATTAATACAAAAGAACAACAATGTGGCCGCGAAGCGGCCCGGTGGGCTGACACCCGGGTGGGCTACGGGCCGAAGGCCCGTATTTATATAATTGATTTATTGTGAGGACTGGAACGTCTTGGAAAAGTTGGTGTGTATGAATAAGTTAATAAATAAATGATATACTTTTGTATTGCTTCCTGTGAATTTAAATTTGTGGGACAAGCAACTAATATAATACTCTAATTCAAACAAATTTCCAAAGCCTGTGTTCAAAAAAGATCCAAAGACATACTGGAAATCATTTATTAAAGACATACTGGACATTTTTTTATCCCCTTTGAGGAGTACTATCACCTCCTTCTTTCGTGGATACTTATGAAACACAATTTTGTTAAGTAACATATTATGTAGATCCCTCCTACCTACAGGTTCTTCCTATGCAGGTTTATTTTAGTTTTATTATATATATATATATATATATATATATATATATATATATATATATATATATAAACTAAATAAACCTCCATAGGAAGAACCTGTTGGTAGTAGGGAACTACATAATATGTTACTTAACAAAAACATAAGAACATATCAAATAAGAAGGGTTTGTTCGTGATTGTGCTAAATAAAAATGAAGACAAGTTAAAAAAAAAGTAGGTATAAAAATTAATTTGTTTTTAATGAATAATTATTTATATTAACTTAGTAATATTAATACTTTCCGCCCCCAGGAAAATGTTACAAAAATTCATAGTTCCCCTGTATAAATTTAGAGAATACTATTACCCTAAAAAATGGATATAGGTAATTGCCTCTAACCTCAATAATAGAAAACACTTTTTCTTCCCTGGGAGTGAAAAGTGATTTTTACTCCCTAAAAACTTGTCAATAAACTTTACATTATACACACCCGGCACCCTCTTCATCCAAACCAGCATGCCTTTCAACGACACAAGTCGGCTGAATCGGCACTCCACTCTCTGGTTAGCAGGGTTGAAAAATCTCTTGATTCCGGAGATTTTTGCCTTGCTCTCTTCTTCGATGTTGAGGGTGCCTTTGATCGGGCAAGAATTAAGGTTATATGCAAAGCTCTCAGTGAGAGGGGGTCCCCAAAGGCCCTCACAAACTGGTTGTCCTCCTTGTTGGAGGAAAGACTGGTATCCTCTGGTGGCGGAGGTTCAAGTGACTGGCGGCTGCCCCCAAGGCAGCTGTCTTTCGCCATTGCTATGGTGTTTGGTCATGGACAGCCTTCTGAGGAAGCTAGCCGCCAGAGGTTTTTACGTTCAAGCGTATGCCGATGACGGCGTTGTCTTAATCAAAGGACGCTTTCTTAAAACTGTCTGCGAGCTTATGCAAGAGGTAGCCTCTATATTGGAGGGATGGTGCCGAGAAGTGGGACTCTCCATCAACCCTTCCAAGACCCCCCTTCGTTAATGTTGTTCACGAGGAAAACTAAGTTAAGAGGTTTCATTGCCCCCCCAACTGTTCAGAAGTTATCTACAGCTGAAGGACAGAGTTAAGTTCTTGGGCATTTTCTTGGATCCTAAACTTAGCTGGAAATCCCACATTGAAAAGGTTACTGATAAAGGAGTGGCAACTTTCTGGCAGCTTAGACGTGCAGTTGGAAGGACCTGGGGATTTACCTCCAACGTCGTTCACTGGCTCTATACTGCGGTAGTCAGGCCAAGGATCCATTATGGATCTGTTGTCTGGTGGCCGCGGGTGTAGCTTGAAACTGCTGCTAAAAAGCTGTCAAAGATCCATAGACGTGCCTGTCTTGCGATCACTAGTTGCTTAAGGACTGCCCCATCTGCTGCCCTTGAGACCTTACTAGGTCTTCCTCCCCTCGCTAGTTGGATTAAGTCACAGGCTATGGCGACCTGCCTGAGGTTACGCTCTGCGAGTCTGTGGCACGAGCCACGAGCGGGGGTTAAAGGGCACTCAAGGATTGCAAATGTATTAATAAAGGAATTACCAATTACTTCTGCCTCTAGCAGAGGAATTGATGATAAATTGTCTTTTAAGATGAGATATTCCATTACCTTTCCTACCAGGGAAGAATGGAAAGAGGGTAATGTAGAATTCCCCCCAGACAGCATCATCTGCTTTACTGACGGCTCCCTACTGGAGACTGGAAGTGCTGGGGCTGGTCTCTACATTGAAAGGCTACATTGAAGGAGGTATCGACCACTCCTGAAATGGTCAGGAGCCCTGGGAAGGCTGTCTGCATCTGCTCGGATAGCCAGGCAGCCCTCAAAGCTTTGGCTGGGTATAAAACAAATTCAGCCTTAGTAATGGAGTGCATTAAGTCATTAGAGGAACTTGCATCTTGCAAAGAGGTAAGACTATACTGGGTCCCTGGGCACACAGGCATCCATGGCAACGAGCAAGCTGATATTGCATCTAAGCACGGCACCGAGGAGCCTTTTTGTGGACCAGAACCTGCTCTCGAACTCTCTAATGGTTTTGTAAAGAACCTTCTTAGAGGGTGGAGGCAAACCCAGTTGGTTAGGATGTGGGAGAATACTCAAGGTTGTCGGCAGGCTAAGATGATGATTGCAAATCCTGACTCTGCCAAGTTAAGATGGCTTTTGAGCCTTAACCGCCTCACATTAAGTATGATGGTTGGGATCTTAACTGGTCACTACCATTTTAATTATCACCTTCAGAAACTAGGTTTGGTTAATAACTCAATTTGCCCCAAGTGTCTGGAAGAGGAGGATTCAGCTTTCCATTACAGGAGAGTGTGAGGCGTATGGATGGTTAAGATTCCAAGTCTTTGCATCTGGAACCCTCCATGAGGAAGATCTTAGGACCCTTCGGTGGGGGGATGTCTCTATCTTTGCCAAAAGATCTGGGTGATTCCCCAGCCAATTTCAGGCTCTGTAGTCCAGGGTGGCTGGTCTGGGACGGGGTTGGCAAAAAGAGCCCAACGTGGTTTGTTTGCCTGGCTTATGCCTCCCCACCCTTGTTACTACTACTTACATTATTACATTATGCCAGACTTGCAATACATCCATCACTGTACAACATATTTTACTAGACTGTGTTCAGTATCAAAATATCAGGATCAAACACAACCTTCCACAAACCTTACCAGATATACTTCAAGATAATGTCGCTATCTTAGATGGCTTATGGAATTTTCTCCTTGAATCCAAATTAGATAAATTAATTTGGCCAACAAAGTTTCGATACTTTCAAAAACTCGTTACATGATATAAATAATAAACACGGTATCAAAACTGAGACGGTTAAGGGCTTAACCACCTTAGTTGTGAATAGCCTCACAAACCATTAAAAAAAATGGAAGATTATTTTTTGTTCCAGTTTCTCAAAACATTTTTATACTCCATTACATAAAGACTAAATTTATCTCCCATTGGGCGTTTTAGTTCTTTCTCTCTCTACTAGAAAGCGCTAGTTTATAAATACTATGAAAATAGCAAGCGCATAACATGTAGTACGATTCCTTTTTGTCACATAACATTATAATTTTAACTGTTAAAACTTATAAAACCATCGAATAATTGTACTAATTAAACCATTTATGTTTGTAATTAAGAATAGTTATTTATGCAACAAGGGATGAAAGTTAGTTTTACAGCTCAAGTTAAAGTTTCGTCCTAAGGCAGAGCCGAAGGAGGAAACTTCATTAGCTCACAAGCCGGTAGGCCGAGGGAGATAAACTAGTTAGCTCCCGAGGCTTGCCAAGGGAGATAATACGAGAGCTGAAAACTTTCATCCCTTGTTGCATATTAAATTTTATCTACGACTAGAGAACTAATACTAACAACTATTATATTCTTCAGCTCCTTAAATAATATTGTGTTAGTTTAGTTTATTCTTACCATGTCAATTACTCTGATGAAGAGAGAATAAAGCATCTATCTTCACGTTATTTTATTGTAATCTGTCAATAGAATAATGTGTAATACTAGATTTGTAATTTAAACATTAGTGTGTATATTGTATATTCTACCCGTAGACCAACTAACACCGAAAAAAATCCTAAAAATTTTACTAAAAAATTCTGTCAAGTTTGCAAAAGGAATTTATTAGTTTAGGACCAACATAATCCAGATAATGCTGGGCTTATCTGGTATTTTCCTTAGTACTTCAAGTTGCCCAAACAATCTAGTCTAACAATGATTGTTGAAAAGTATCTTTGTTTCTTATTATGTATTTCTTACATTGTAGCTTATAAAGAGAGGAAATGTCTAATAGTTTAGATTCAGAAAACAATTTCCAACTAGAATATAATTTTGGCTTGTTATAAATGATTTTAATAATCTTTTAAAATTAAAAAGTATAAAATAAAATTGTAAAAAATGGTAAATTTAGGGAACAATCTTGTGTATTAATAATGCTCATAATTGCTTATAAAGTTACACATTAAAATCAATAATTTATTTTTTATAAATACAAGTATTTTATAGTTACTTCTTTCACACTTACAGTTTGGTAGGGAATTTACCCCAACTGTTCACACGGTATTTTTCCCGTGTTCGATCTTGTTCACACGACAACTGTCATGGGGGGGATTGAACCTCCAAGGAGGTTGAACATGGAGTTGAACCCCCTGCCAATCGCAACATCTGAACAAATTAAGTATTTATGTAATATTTCATTTTCCATGGTAAGGGCAATTAATTCAGCTGTAAACCGAAGTGGGAATCTGTAATTGGATATTTTTTTCTTTAGAATAAATTTATAACTATTGTTTATAGTTAGCTTTTTCAATATTATCTTCAGATGAGGTGACATCCCAATTGACTGTTTTTAGATATTCCAATATTACAAAACTTACAAAATATGGCTTTGCTAGTCATAATAACTAAATTTGCTAACATTGGAATAAGTTGGTTAAGAGTAATTTATGATAAGAGGTGGGAGATATTTATCATTTTTAAGTAACTCAAATTCAGATAATTTGACCTTTGTATTACTTATGTTACTGAGGACTAGATCAAGAATTGAATTTTTTTGATTTTTAATATTATATTGATGAAGCTCCATAAATTGGTATCCTTATATAAGATTATATGACCTAGTTAAGGTAGTGGTTAGATCAGGTTGCAATCCTTGTTGGGTTTCATCAGTCCAGGTAATATTGGATTGATTATAACCACCAGCAATATGAAACTAATAAGTCAATTTTTTTCCTTAATCTCATTGAAGTTGGCGGAGGACAGCGACGGATGGGCCGGAAAAATTTCCCGAGGCGCCGGTGCGTTCTGGCGCCGGTTGGTCGACTTTGACGAAAAAAAAAATTCGGCGACCCGGCGCAGGAGGCGCCGGTAGATCAACCGGGCGACCAACAAGATCTACATGAATTTAATTATTAAAATTTAAAAGGAACAACAATAAAAACATTAACAAAAAGGACTAGAAATTTTTTTAAAAAAAATCAACAGGTATCACAGGATAATAAATGAAAATTGTCGTTCAAAAATGAATAAATTCGTTCAATACTTTTTATAGAACTAAAGTCACTACCTAATCATATCATTAAGAATATTTTTATTTATATTATGCAGCAAATTGCTGCTACATAATGTTTAAGGAGTATTTTTTGCTTTCAAGACAAAATAGTGTTTATACGCCTCGCTCCTCACCAAGAATAGGAGGAAGTGGGGGGGGGGGGTGGCGCCGGTGGTAAACATTTCCCGTGCCGTTTTGAACCTTCCCATCCGTCGCTGGCGGAGGATGATGTGGAATGTATACAGCTCCAATAGTGAGAGGCCTTTATTGAACGTACTAATTTCAATATATATTTGCTCCACTATATTGGGTTTTAAAACAAGTGTCCTTGATAGTATGGATTTTTTTACAGTTATTAGTACACCTCCGCCTCTTTCACAATCACTTCTTTGTTTGGATCTGTAAACTATATAATTCTAAAGTTGTAGTTCACTAGATTCTATTGTATCATTCAACCAGGTTTCAGTTGTATAATAATATCATAAACAACAATAGATGTGGAAGCAATGAATTCTTTAGTTTTAGTTCTGAGTCCCCTCACATATTGTTAAAATATGATTTTTTTTAATTTACCTTGATCAGTTGATTGGTGCCATTCCTTTGGCAAATTGTCCATCTTTATTTTTTTATCACATAACTTTTTTGACTCCACATTGTGTTTTCTTGGGTGTAATGCTTGTTCTGACGAAACACTTAGACTTTCGCATTCATGCCTAAGGATTTATCTTATTTTAAAACGCATTTAAAAACAGATATTGAGTGACTCCCAAAACGAATTAAGAATGACATAAATAAAGAGACGTGTTTTTTCCTTGCTTATTGTTTTTACAATTATTAAATGAATAAATTATAATAGAATATTCCACACATGACAAATGTATATTTTAAAAGTTCTTATAAATTATAGTGCAACACATAACTAAAATCAGTTGACAGCGTAGGAAAATAATGCCAGAAAGCCATTAAGGGTAGTTCCAATCTCATACCAGACCATCCTCATTGGTTTCTCAACACTATTTCCCACACTGTCAACTGATTATAACTGTGTCCAATAGTATAGACTGAAAGAGGGTCATACTTACTTCTCCCAAATGCTGATGGATTATGTGCATAAAGTAAGTCATTTTGTAGTTTGTGATAGTTAATTATCAACATTATTAAATTATAAACCTCTTAATAATTAAGAAGTCCTGTAAGAGAAAACCCCGCTATGTTCAATTATGTTTGGAAATCATTAATCAATTTTTGACTTTGTGCCAAGTTTTATTAAAATTAAATCAGCTATTTGAAATGAAAAGGGTTAAAAAGAAATGTGCATCCATTCATATATTTCAAAAACTTAGCGAAACACAGATGTATTTGAGGACTCTCTCTCTCTCTATTTAGATTACTTCAAAACAACTCAAGAAACACCTATTTAAAATGAATTTTATCTTTCTGAAGGTAGCGACTGACGCTCTTTAAGTCTTTGTCCCCGATGTACTTGATTTTCTTGAAGTGGGTATAGCTAAGGTAAGTTAGAAATAAAAGATTAAGGGTTGCCCAGTCACCTGCATGACAAACCTCCTAAATTGGTGTTGGTTGTATAGAAATTAGAATAAAACAAAAGAATCAATTTAAAAGAATTTTATTATAATATTGAAATTTAACAATAAAATATCATTTAATACAATTTTTACTCCTAATTAAAAGAAAATATTTACTCCGTTCACTGGCAGGGTTTGCCAGATAATTTAACCCCTTTAGCAGTTGTCGTGTGAACGGGATTGAACATGGGTTTAAACCCTGAACTTTCAAGGGGTAAGTATCAGGCTCTTGGGTCGTCAGCCTACCTTACTAGAGTACATGCTAAACGCATAACATTCGTGTATTGATGTTTAGTCTATCTATACATATTTCGGGCGTTTTTTTAAATAGTTCCTCCTTACCGATTTTCGTGAGGTAGACATATCTTCGAAGTTGAAACTGTTTAGACTAAACATAACTCTCTTGCAAGCAGAATTCAAACATAAATTAGGTAAATAACTTTAGACATCTAGCAGGATATGCAAGAAATTCATCCAACTCGTGCCAATTTCTGAATGCATATGTTATCAGATAAAAAAGCTCTTGGCTACAAGTCTTACAGATGATAAAGTTGAATAGAAGATATTGATATTTCACATTAACCATCTATTGCAACAAAACACAGGAGTGACTTGAGCAACTTATCTACAAAGTTACAGATATTCCACTCCATAAAAGTTGATTACAAATCATACTTCTTGAATTATAGTTAGTTGACTGCAAATAACAATTTGTTCTAATTTTCATTAAATACATTCAAAATTTGAACACAATTCAAGTACATAACACTGACATCAAACAGTCGTTATGTATGTACGAAATTAAATTAAAAGAAATCGTTGAATGCATGTAAATAATCCTTGAAATTAACCAGTAAGGCGTAAAGATTAATGATAACTCAAACCAATGTCCAATAATAAGTAAAATATTTGAACGGGACTAAAGTAAACAAACAGTCCTTTAAAATCACAGTTTTTTCACCCAACTTAAAACACCTGTAAATTTAATAATACGAACGCAAGACTTTAACTTGATAGCTCGTTGTGACCTAGTATTCTATGGTTGTGACCGTACAACATTTTAAGTTACGAAAAATCCGGGTAAATATTGAAAATTTTGAAAAAACTAGCGGTTTTTGATGAGGAATCTAGGAGGCCGTGGAAAATTCTACCGCCCGGACGGCGTTTTTTGCAAAACATTTGATTTTATCATTCATTAGAAATTAATTTTAATAGTTTAACAAGTAATTAATTATTAAATATTAATTAATTATTAACACATTTTTATGTTTTTTTTCTCAAAAATCTGTTATATTCAAGATGGAAGGTTGAGGTTAAAGAACGGACCAATTTCGATATAAAACTTATTAAATTCAAAATAATAGGATATAATCATTATTAATTCTTAATTTTTAAGTAAAGCCAGGTATTTATTATAAATATTAATAAATTTTATCGTAAAAATAATGGAATATCTAAATTATTACGTGTTATTCAAGAGGCAGTGGGATAGTATATCATGAAGGCCGGTCGGTTTTAGAATCAGTCGACCTTCAGCCGTCATGCAGTTTACAATGCCCGATGAAGTGAAGTAAGTGAAACATTTATTTTATTTTAAAAGAATTCATTTGACATTTAACTATAATAAATGTTAAGATAAAGAAACGCAATGAAAGTGCTACGATCTTTTCGTCGGCCATTTTAAATATTTTATTTCATGTAATTATTTTGTACCCACTTATTACTATTAATAGCATCTACATACTTACTATTACTATTAATACTTTCTATTGCCGACGTACTATTAAAACAATCGCTCCAACCAGTGGCGTAGCCAGGGGGGCTGAGGGGCTTCAGCCCCCCCCCCCCCCGAAATTTTACATAACCTAAACCCGCAATAAATGAGATATATAACAATAATATAAAAATATAAAAAATAATATATTACATATATTTTTTAACAATATACTTATAATATAAATATCATAATATATAAAAAAATCCGACAAAGTGCTTGCTTTGCAAGCATTATAAGGGTTTCTCAGATATTTTTCATAAATATAATGTATTAATACTATACAATCATACATATACTTAATATTCTACGCCTCGCTTCAATCGCCTATATGTTAGTATTTGTCGATACCTAATTTTAGAAAAAATAAATAAGTTATGACATACTATTCCACGGCTCGCTACGCTTGCGTTTCTGTGTATCAGAAATCATTACTAATTTAGAATCTACACTGAAAAGATAACAAATATATAAGTGCTAATTTTATTTGTATGTTTGTTATAAGCAAATTTCGCAGGGTAAAAATATAATTTTACCAAATATACTAGGGCTCATTTCGCTCGCCTATATGTGTCTGTTAGTACTGATTTTAGGAAAAATAATTATAATACAACATAAAGTTCTAGGGCTCACTTCGCTCGCCTTTATGTGTTTGCTTATTAGTTCCTTCTTATAAGTATAGAATAAAAAAAAACATTATACATATACATTGAGGTTCGCCATTATAAACTTGCTTGTTACTAGCCAATTTAAACTATAAATTAAAATTTTTATTAAATATTATGGGCTTGCTTCGCTCGCCTATTTATGTTTGTTAGTCGCTACCTAATTTTAGAGAAAAATTTTAAACGTAAAATAAAATTATGTGTTTACATATCAGTACCTACTTAAGAGTATATAATAAAAATAACCATACAATACTAGGGCTCGCTTCGCACGCCTTTATGTGCTTGTTTCTCAATATCTACTGTAAGAGGAACATTTAAAACAAGGCATAAAATTCATGGGCTCGCTTCGCTCGCCTTTTTGTATATGTTTATCAGAACCTTATTTTATAGCATAGAGTAAAGACATAACATAAGATTCTAGGGATCGTTTTTCTCGCCTTTTTGTATACATTTGTTACAGCCTAATTTTATAGCATAGAGTAAAGACATAACATGATATTCTAGGGCTCGCTTCGCTCGCCTTTAGGTGCTTGTTTGTCAATACCTACTTTAAGAGAAACACTTAAAACAAGGCATGAAATTCATGGGCTCGCTTTGCTCGCCTTTTTGTATATGTTTATCAGAACCTAATTTTATAGCATAGAGTAAAGACATAACATAATATTCTAGATTTTTTGGGGGTTTTCATATTTTTGCGGGTGTAATAGCCGCCATTTTGAAAAAAGCGATGCATATTTGTGTTCTACCATCGGTACCTACAATACATGTGGGGTATCAACCACATGATTTTTCAAAAAAATATTTATTTTTTGCGAATGTGCGCATTCGCTCATAAATTGACAGATGCGCGTGTGAGATAGTTGGCTATATTTTTCCAGTTGTTGGATAAAATAGTTACACATGCATACCAAGTTTCAACTTCCTAGCTATTGTAGTTCCTGAGATGAGAAAGCGGATAGACAGACGCTCGACAGAAAGTATAAGGGTTTCGAAGATTATCTTCGAACCCCTAAAATATGCAATAAAATTGAGAGATATAAAAATAATTTGAAAACATTGAACAATATACAAATATATATCACACAACAAATATATATATTCAGTAATACTCAAAATTACAGCATTGATAGCAAGTAATGACAGTGGTGGTTAACAGTTGATACGAGGAGTGATAAGTAATGGAAGTTATATTAGCACTAGTAATAAGATTAAATAATAGAAGTCGGACAAATAGTAAAAGTATCCGTAGTTGGAGCCAGTGGCGTAGCAGGATTTAATTTCGGGAGGGGCTGAATGTTAAAAATATGTGTATAATATATATATATATATATATATATATATATATATATATATATATATATATATATATATATATAATATATATATATATATATATATATATATATATAATATATATATATATATATATATATATCTATATATATATATATATATACACATATACAATTTTTAACATTCAGCCCCCCGAAATTAAATCCTGGCTACGCCACTGGCTCCAACTACGGATACTTTTACTATTTGTCCGACTTCTATTATAATCTTATTACTAGTGCTAATATAACTTCCATTACTTATCACTCCTCGTATCAACTGTTAACCACCACTGTCATTACTTGCTATCAATGCTGTAATTTTGAGTATTACTGAAATTAATTTAACTAAAACTACTACTACTAGTTGTGCTGAATTGAAACTACCTTTTTGTTGAGAAATTTCAATATTATAAAAAATCGTGTATGTATGTTATATATATATATATATGAATTTTTAAAGAAATCTTGTAGATCAAACAAAGATCAGAGAGAGATGAGGTTTGTTTTGATCTCATAGATCAAAACAAAGTGAAAAAATACCTCAGGCATTTAAGACATAAATATCATTTTTTTTTTATTTAACATATACTCATTAAAAAGCTCTTGGCTACAAGTCTTACAGATGATAAAGTTGAATAGAAGATATTGATATTTCACATTCAGTGGCGTAACTATGGGCCCGCAATGTTAGGGACCCATCGGTTGACCCAACGGTTAGGGTCCCCCAAAAAGATAAAAGCCCCAGTAGAGATTAGTATAGTCTGACTTAGCATCAGCAAGTAACGGGGCCCCCTAAAAGAATTGCATACAATCTCTTCGCCTAACAATGGGGCCCTAGGTGTAATCTTAGTATAGTCTTTCTTAAGAGCATCCAGTCGCGGGGCCCCTTGTTCGAGTTTTATACAATCTCTTCCCCTCAATATGGGGCCCTGGGTGTAATCTTAGTATAGTCTTTCTTAAGAGCATCCAATCGCGGGGCCCCTTGTTTGAGTTTTATACGATCTCTTCACCTAAAAATTGGGCCCCGATTAATCTTATTATAATCTTTCTAAAAAGCATCCAGTTCGAGGGCCCCTTGTTTGAGTTTTATACAATCTCTTTACTCATAATAAATTTTAATTTTTTACTATAAACATTAACTTAGATCGTTTCTCTTTGCAGGATCGGATTTTGCTCCTGTATTGCATCTGTACATCAACCTTCGCTGGAGATCATCCTTCGAGGGATCGCCGTTTCAGTTATAAAGATAAGTAATCAGGGTTCCGATATAACCAATTGACACTAACCTTCAAGTCTTGGTTTTATCGGACCCTGCCTAGGCCTTCAAGACCTTCAAGAGGACGACGAATTGTTCGTTATTTATTACAAAACACACTAACTGTAGTATGGATATTACTATAGGTGGTCACTGTCGGGATTAGTCTTGTTTGGGGGTCACGCGTCTGACTCAAGGGACCATGTAAGCACCAATTACTGTAAGGTCACGCTTTTGGGGGGCCTGTGGGGAGTGACCGTAGGTGGAATTGTAACTGACCTTATACCCCGACCGTAGGTACACTGTCTCTTATGATAGTTTTGGTAACATTGTTGCTTGGGTTGGTACGGTGGCTTTTGAACGGGGCTGTTGTCGGCAGTGATCATCTCTAGCGCTGATATCCGTTCAAATTTTTTGTGTAGCTTTTAATTGTTTTTTAGTTATTTGATTTGTAAATATTATATTTTATTTTTCTTTCATATTTCATATATTTCTTTAAATGAGTTAAATAAAAAGTTAAATATGAACACTTTGTATTTTGAGTATTTGTATTTCTTTTAAACACTATTCAATTATTCTTTTGAAACAAAACTAACCCATTAGCTTGTTCAGAATGTTTCGGTTTAGAGTTAAGGTCTAATTTCTATGAGTAAATGAGAACATCATTATTCTTGCCCTTTCTTCTATTAAATCGTGTTTGTTTTTGTAAGCATAATAATAAAAACCTTCTGAACAGGCACCCCTACTCTTGTTCTAAGGAGATACTTGATTCATGACCCGTTGTTTAAGCCGAAATATTTTTCATGGTTAGCGCGGCGGTAGGTTAGGACTCAGGCGTTTATGCCGTTCATTTATCTCCTTGTTGTATATCAACCACATTTCATCGACATGTCAGCCTAATAGAACCATTGGTGATGTAATAAACCATTGGTTCCCGGTAGGGTTAGGTAGGAAGATGATTTGTGGATTTTTATATGTTCAGAACACATGGTGTGTTGGCCCCAGATTTAGGGTGGGGGGTTCAGGTCCATTTTCAGGTACTTTCTATAAATTTTGAATCTTAAATCTAGATTTAAGTTGAAATCTGATAAATAAGCAACTAATAATGTCTGACATTATTCGATATTATTTTTGTGCTTTTTTATCGATAGGATTTCATTTGACATTAAACAATTTTTTCTTAAATCAAGGCAAATATCAATTTTAAAGTTCTTATATTTAAAAGCAGGTGCTTGCTGAAGCAATCGCCCCGAGGTCTTTAAAAAAAAGGCTTTATTTTTGATATTCCGAGGTCCTTAATTAAAGAAGATATGATGTTTGATTGTCAATTGATGTCTTATAACGCATTCCTGAATGAATACAACACTACTAACCCCACACCCCACACAATAGGCATTGGTTTTTTTTTTAACAATTTTATTAGATAGTAATAAAATTGTTAAAACCAATAGATACAACATTGCATGTTATTATTTTTGTATTTTTTCTTTACTAACCAACTCTTCATAAGAATAACTCTTTATGGAGCACTATAAAAAAGTGCTTAATTGTTATTCTTATATTAAATTTATTTTTTTTCATAGTAGTTTTTTATTGGCCACAATAAAAACTAAAGGTACAAGAAGCAAAATAAATTTTGCCTTTTTTGTTTCTTCAAGAAAACACCAGATGGGACAAAATAACTTGTGGTGCCAAATGACCATTCAATCTTTTAGTAAAATGTTTATAATATTACAAAAAAAAATTAAGTATTTTTGAGGTCATTTTAAATACCACTTGTTATTTTGCCCCATCTGGTAATTAATTAGTTACTTTTATATCTTTCAGGTGTTGGAAGATCTTTTTTCCAATGGACTTAGCAGCTTTGGAGGAGAAAGGATGATTATTTGAAGTGACACTGCAAAAAGAATGAGTCAACAATGAATCTGTTTCTAATAAGTATCATTTTTACTTTTTTTGTGTTATATGTTATTGTAAAAAATAAGTCTTGAAACGGTGTGGATTAGAAGACTGTAAAAGTTATTTTGTTATGGTATTATATGGCTGAAATTACAAAAAATTAGGGAATAGGGTGTAGGGGGCTGTTGAAGCAGATGTAATATGTCTAAAAGTTGCTAGGGAATGGGGGTGTAGGGGGCTGTTGAAGCAGATTTAATATGCCTAAAAGTTGCTAGGGAATAGGGGTGTAGGGGGCTGTTGAAGCAGATTTAATATGTCTAAAGTTGCTAGGGAATGGGGGCTTAGGGGGCTGTCTTTGCTTATATTGTTGTAATGCCAACATTTATCTTACAAATGAATTTCCCTTTATATTTGTAATTTTTTCTTATTTGCTATTTCAGAAAACACTTGATGGGGCAAAATAACTTGTGGTGACTAATAATCTATTTTTAAGTATTTTTTATATAAAAATAATCATTGGGTCCTTTCAAAAACCACCACCAGTTATTTTGCCCCATCTTGTGATTAATTGTTCTATTTTATCTTCCAGATGCTGTGACAGTGAAGTTTTGAAAAAGTGGTAGACGAGCTGAATTTAGAAAGACATTGAGGGAGAAGTCAGCCTTGCGTTTCATCATCTATGTATCTAAGTATCATTTTAATTTTTATATTTAAGTATGGGGTTAAGGAATTGGGTCTTTAGGGGGCTGTTGAAGCTAATGTATTATGGCTCAAAATTGCCAAATATTAAGGAATAGGGGTTTAGGGGGCTGTTGAAGCTGATGTATTATGGCTCAAAAATTGCCACAATATTAAGGAATTGGGGGATTAGGGGGCTGTTGAAGCTGATGTGAGATGGCTCAAAAATTGCCAAATATTAAGGAATGAGGGTTTAGGGGGCTGTTGAAGCAGTTGTAATATTATGGCTCAAATTTGCCTAACATTTGGAAATGGGGTTTTGTGAGTGAGAGTAGATATTAAGTATTTAATTAAATATAAAAGTCAAAATTATATCAAGTAGAAATTTAATTTTTAAATGCGTCTTTTAAATATTCATTTTTTTGCTCAAAAACTCAGTCTAAATCATAATTCAAGTGTATTTTGATCACAAATGTAAGTTCTAATTTTTTCATGTACTATTTGTAGATTTTTAGTTATTCTTTTGAATTCATCTGTCAGTATTCTAATTTTCTTAGTGAGAACTCAAATTGAAAATGTAATATAAAATATTATCAACTGTTTATAGGAAGAGGGTAGATCTTTTAATTTAATCCGATGTTATTAATGATACTCTTTAATTCAAGATAATTTACGAAATTGTTTAAAAGTTTTTTAAATTTTTATGGTTGGACTAATTAGTGTGCCTCTGTTAATAATCTATAGTATAAGTTTATCATGATCTACCCAATCATGCTTAATAGTTTTTTGACTATTCTCCTTTGTATTAAAAAACTGCGTAGCCTTCATCTTTAACTGAGATGAACTGCACCCAAGACCGTTGGTATGGGGCCTTGTCTTACTTTTTCATAATCTTTCTCAATTTAACAACGGATCACTCCCCATATTATGGTCCTTATCATGATATGTAGAGTTATTTTAATATTTCTGTTATATTTATGTAATATTATATTATGTTTATGTGATATTTATGTAATATTTATGTTATGTTATTTATAAATTTATGTTATTTATGTAATATTTTAATGTTGTTTTATGTTATATTTATGTAATATTATATGTTTATTTAATTTTATGTTATATTTATGTAATATTTTATGGTTGTTTATGTTATATTTTATGTAATATTTTTATGATATGTTTTATGTTATATTTATTTTATGTTTATGTAATATTTTATGTTGTGTTTACTTATTATAATATTTATTTATATTTATGTAATTTATGTTATATTATAATATTAATCATTGTGACAACACAACTGAATGTGGCTGCAGGGTTGATGATGTGGCAGCAGGAAGTTTTTGTGGGGGAGGGGTAAAATCAGTGTTTTGGGGTTAGAGTCAGTGTTTGCGGGTTAGAGTCAGTGTTTGTGGGTTAGAGTCAGTGTTTTTGGGGTAGAATCACTATTTTTTGCATTTTAATTATATGTATGGTTTCTAAATTATTTCTACTTCTTCATGAGTCCTACAGACATAAGCTGTCGTTAATTTTAATTCTGTTTATTGTTAGATAAATGTTTAACCTCATATTTATCTTGCTTTACTTCTTTTAATGATTCCTGTGCTATCTGTGTTACATTATTTCAATATGACTTTGTTTTGTCTTGAGATTTTTGTAAGCACTGGTTTTATCTTTTGAAGTTATTCATAAACCTAGTTTATTTTATTTAGTTCTCCTCTATTGTTTTTATTCTTCAGATTCAGGTTTCATTTTTATTATTAAAGATTTTTCTTTACTTCAATGTTTGTTCTTTTTATTTTTAACATTTTTTAATGGATGTTGCTAAGAATACTAAACAGTTTAAGACAACTTGACAATATTAGGAAAACATGGGTAAATAATATGAAGTAAATCATACCCATTAAACATAAAGAATGAAGAATACAATGTTTTGGGGTTTTCGGGTGGTTAGAGTCAGTGTATTGGGGGCAGAAGAAGCTGAGGCAGCAGGGTTGATGATGTGGCAGCCGGGTTGATGATGTGGCATCCGGGTTGATGATGTTGCAGCCGGGTTGATGATGTTGCAGCCGGGTTGATGATGTAAAAGCAGGCAGTTTTTGTGGGGGGAGGGGTAAAATCAGTGTTTTGGGGCTAGAGTCTGTGTTTGCGGGTTAGAGTCAGTGTTAGTGGGTTAGAGCCAGTGTCTTTGGGGGTAAAATCAATTTTCTAAATTTATAATATAGCCAAGCTTCATCTTCGTAAATAATAAAATTATTCTTACCACTTTTTTATTTGTTTTAAAGATGCCTTTTTTTTATCTTCGTAAAGCTAAAATCCATGAGAATATTATTTTTAAAGTCTAAAGTTATATTTTAATAGGATCTAAATCAGTTAGGGTCATAGGGAGGGGTGGTTGAGGCTTGCTTACATGCATTGATAGGGACACTAAGTTGAGATTAGGTCAGTTAGATATGAGCTAACACAGTTAGGTTTAGTCAGTTAGTTATTTTTGTTAGGTAGGCTAGGGACCTAAATCTTATTAAAATATAACAAAATTTTAATTTTTTTATTCTTATTTTTTAATTTTATTTTTTCACATTCTTGATATTCTCATCTTACTTTTTATAATTGATGTTTTATTTAACATCAAGTACTATTAATACCATTATTTGTTCTTTGCTTAAAAAGCTTGTCTATGTTATTGCTAAAATATTTCTGGGGTAAATTTAATGTTATAATATTAGAGTCAGTGTATGGGGGCAGAGTTGCTGAAGTCAGTCTACGAGGATTGCTGAGGCAGCAGGGAGAAGAATGCCAATGCCAGTTTTTGTGGGTTAGAGTCAGTGTTTTTAGGGTTAGAGTCAGTGTTTTTTGGGGTTAGAATCAGTGTTTGTGGGTTAGAGTCAGTGTTATCTGGGGGTAGAATCATTTTTAATCAAAACTATACCATTGTTTGTTCTTTAATTTATTTGGTTATTATATACTTTATATTTTCTATTAATGTTTAATGAGATATTGCCAAGTTCTCTTTTATTACTTTGTGTTTTATGAAGGTAATATTCATTACTAAGTATTAAATTAACAACAACATCATATCATTGATTGGAACAATCTTTTATAATAAAATTGAAAAGAATCTGAGGATATCAAATAAACAAAGGGATGATCTCTATCAAATGAATTAGGTTTAGAACTTTTTAAGGCAAAAGTACTGTTACAAAAAGTTTACTGGAAAAACAGAAACTCTATTGGACTCATGTAATTCATATAGTTGCAAGAACTTAAGAGTAAAATAAAGATATGTATTTGATATGCATTTATCAGAAAATTTTTAAACATAGTTATGATGAAACTGCGTCTAAGATTCATCTAGTGAAAGGAAAATTTAGAAATGACTTAGCATATTATAAAATGTATAAATTAGAGTCAGTGTTTTTGGGGTTTAGAGTCAGTGTATGGGGGCAGAGTTGCTGAAGTCAGTCTACATGAAAATATTAAAATGGATCCTGTTAAATTGATTAAATTTGTGGAAAAGATAAGTGGGCTTCTTATTATGAGGCATAATTATTTTTTAGCAGGTATCCAGGGGTTATTCATTTTTCTAATACACAGGTTATTAAGTTATTATAAAACTGTTTTGCATTATTGATTATTATTATGATAAACACTTCAGTACTTTATTTTATTATAATTGACACCTAGGCTCAATCACGAATAATTCATAAATTTTTAATGATTTCCGCACTAAATTTTCTTGACTTAAAATAGTTAATTACTAACATCATCAAAGGATTAGGTTTTAATATTTATTTCTCTTCTTGAGTTGATGTCCATTTTATATTTTATTTTTAATTTCGAGTCATGAAAGTTAGAAATAATTATAGATATTTTCATTAGAGTTCTTATATTTCTACATATCGCACATCAAAAAAATTAGAGCAGTAAATTTGTTTTTTAATATGTTTGAATTATGTTTTAGCTATTAGTATATTGGGTAATTTTTATGACTTGGACTTGAATATATACAGTAATATTAAAAAATTCAAAATTGTATGATATAATTCTGACTTTTATATTTAATTTGTTTTAGTGGTAACAATATTTAGTATAAATATTATTATTACTAATACCTAACCGTCCTATTTATTGGATATTTTTTTGTTCTTTAGTAAATTCATGATTGTTGAGTGTAAGTGTAATATCCCATGTTGTGAGATGAATGGAGAATAAAAAGTATAAATAGATTGGTAGTGGATTTTTTATCATATTTTTACTGTACATTCTTGGTAAAAAATATTTACCAACTATTTGTACTTTTTATTGAAAGCGATGATTAAATCTTTTTCAAAAAAAGTCCCCATTTAATCATCACGGTGTGAATGGACCTCCTCAGAGGTGTTTGTTTAATTCTGGATAATTTTTTTTACACAATTTCATGTTTTATACATGACCTAATAAAAAAATTATCTATTTTTAAATGAACAGTAAAATAATATCAGTGGAAAATATAAATAATTTGGAAAGTTAATCAAGTAACACAACATTTATTAACGCTAATTTAAAATATTTGTAAAAAAAAAGTCAAAAGATTTTTCTAATTTAACAAAAAGTTATTATTAAACTTTTTTTAAATAAAGTAAATTTCAAAAAATATGAATGTCACTGATATTATTTTGATGCATCTGACCGTGACGTGGTGAGGAGGCTTACGGACTGTAGTTAGACTTACTTTTATTATTTGTAAAAATCATTAATTTATAATTACTTTGTATTTACTAGTGAAATAGTTAAAGAACAATTAGTTATTTTATAAAACACTTTGTCGACTTAAGAGCTATGATATTAATTTACTTCAATTATTTTATTAAGAGTAAGTCTCACTACATTCTAACTAAGCAGATGCAGTGTGTGTGTCCTTTGCTTTCAAATCCCCAGGTTTTGTTTGTTCCTATTAGTTTAATATCAGTACTTGTTTTAACTTGAAATTTTATTGTATAACTTCTTGCTATTTCATGTCGTATTAACTCTAAAAAAATCAGGTACTTAGGTATTTTACCCTAGTATGTCATAATTATCCAAAGCTTAAGATGATGTTACTTAGGTCTCGCCAAAGTAAAACCATTATACAAAGTTTGTTTTATGGGGCTTTAATATGTTAGCGTTTATATTGCGATAGTATAATGGTTGAGAATCTAAAATTAGGGATAGGCTTTAGGGTTTTATTTATATTTTATGATTTATTATGGATATGTTTGCAAAAAATTGAGGCGTCAGGGTGTAAAGGATTATTGAATTATTATTATCTAGCTTAAATTTCTTAGATAAGGGAGGGGACTTTTTATGTCTTTATCTTTACCTTTTTTGGTCCCAGAAAACAACTAGATGGGCCAAAATAACTTGTTATTATAACAAATGTTATAAAATAACAGTTATTATTTCTATTAATAAAATAACACCATATAAAATAATTCTTGTATCTTTCCATAAATTACTTATCTTACTTCATCTTGTGATTAATTGTTTAATTTTTCTTTTATCAAGAGAAAAGTGAGGCCTGGATTCTATTATTTAATAAGTTCATCTTACACTTTATTAATTTTAGAATTAAGTATGGACTTTTATAATTTGCAAAAAATAGGCTTGGAATGAAAGGGTTTAGGGAGCAATTAAAGCTGATGTAATATTTTGTCTTAAATTGCCAAAAATTATGAAACAGGGGTTTAGAGGGCTGTTGAAGCTGATGTAATATATGGCTTAATTTGCCAAACATTAGGGAACATGGGTTAAGAAGGCTGTTGAAATAATATTTTCGGGTATAAATTTATTTGATGAAGGACAACACTTATACTTACCTTTTTTTGGTTTCAGAAAACACCAGATGGGCCAAAATAACAATGTTAACTAATGACCTGAATAAAAGTTAACAGTTATTATTTCTATTAATAAAGTAACACCACATAAAATAATTCTTGGGTCTTTTCATAAATCACTTGTAATTTTGCCACATCTTGTGATTAATTGTTTAATTTTTCTTTCAGATGCAGGAGCACAGTGCCTTTAGAAGACTGCCTGATGACGAGCTGATTTACGATCATTTAAAGAGAAAAAGGAGGCCTGGAATCTGTTATCCAGTAAGTATAATCTTACTCTTTATTAATTTTAGAATTTAGGATTCGCTTTTATAATTTTGAAAATGCAAAAGAAAGATGCGAGAAGTGAAAGGGTTTTTTGGGGGCTGTTAAATCTGATGATGTAATATGATGCCAAAAATTGCCACATATTATGGAACAGGGATTTGGGGGGAGGGCTGTTGAAGCTGTAAATTTATAGGTGTTAACTAACAACCTGTAATACTCATTATCTTGTTTTAGATTGCCGAAGAAGCTCAAGAATCGTGAGGTGGGGGTCTATTATAGTGGATGACATCAGACATGATCCTGAAAATACCTGTTTTCTTATCAGCCTGTATTTGAAGGGGTTTGGGGAAAACTACTTTGTTTTGGAAACTCTGATAAAGGTGATTATTTGTTTTTAGTAGTAATATTAAAGTGATATAAAAATTTATACAGTAGGGGTGGGGATGGGAGACACGTGTTCTAACTTACGTGGAAAAAGCTGTTTTAGACAGACATGTTTTTTCTAGTTCACTGTTAGTCCTCTGCAGTGTGTCAGTTAACCTTGTGCCACATATATAAAATTATTATTTCTTAATTTCTAAGGTTAAAATTATTGATAGGACTTTTAAGAATGTTAAAATTTGTATTAATTATTTTAATACAAATGTAAAATTTTAATAAAATAAAATAAAAATATACATATGTTTTGCGTTATTTTTAACGAGACCTGATATCATGAGCAGGAAGGGCTAAAATCTGAATTTAATTTGCGTATTAATTGTGTTTTTATGTCCTTTTAATGAAAAAATGCAAAATTTATCCTATTACCTAAACAAATAATCTTATAAACAACTAAAAAAATAAAAAATGTTCATATATAAGTTGAAAATTGTCTCGTTTACATTCTTTATAAGCATAAATAGACATCTCCAGCGGTAGTTGATGCAACTAGCCTCTGTTTTGGGATCACCTCAAACCAGGGAGTTGGAACACTGTGTCCCCCATCCCTAACCCTACTATATAACTGGTAGTCAGACTAGGGCAGGGGCGGACTGGCCAATGAGGGAGAGGGCGGCAGCCCTTCTCGGGCTCCTTGGCCAAAAATACACTTATTATGTAATATATTCATAATACCAAAGTCAAAGGGGCCCAATAATCTAAGGTAGGGCCAGGGCTCCTTATGACCCTTTTTATTTTACCTGGGCTTTTAAGGGCCCTATACCGTAGACTAGGGCCATAACATTCTTGATCATGGCCCATTAATAATATAATTCAAAATATATTTTTGATCTTTATGGCCCTCATTCAATAAACCTTGGTGTTTAAGGGCCCCTATGATGTGGGCCCTAAAGTAGTAGTACAAATGGCCCTAGAGATTAAACATAAAATAGTTTGATTAAATATTATATTTAAATGAGTAGACTTCAGTTTTCAGTTTCAGTTAATTGTAATTTTACCTAAGTTTATTTTATCAAGTCTATTTTAATTTATATAAATAAAATAATTTCATTTGACTTAATTAAATAAGCTTAAGGTAGGGGTTCATTAATACTACTCTAGTTCAAAGTGGACCTCTTTACTTGAGAAGCAATAAAATCTCAAAGGGCCCCCCCTGTTGGGCCCCTTGAGGTGTAGGTTTGAGCCCTTTTATGTCAAACCCTCCTTGGCCCTTTTTGGCTCAGTCCGCCACTGGACCAGGGAATAAAAGCAATGCCTACTTTAAGTAACTCTAGTTTTAATGAAAGGACAATTGTTCTATTTACCTTATATACTCCACCCCATAGAGAAATATATTAGAGGGGGCCTATCTAAATAAATATTTTTGGGGCTCTGTGTAACCTCACTGAAAACTCCTTAGAGAGTGAGTTAAGGTTATAATTAATAAATTTATTTTGATTTCACTCTCATTGTTTGTGTTTTGATTTGCTTTTTTAACGTTGTAATATATAAGTTATTATTATAACTTATATAGACTAGGGCCATAACATTCTTGATCAATGCCCATTAATAATATAATTCAAACTATATTTTAGATCTTTATGGCCCTAAAGATAAAATTATTATTTTGTACTGATTATTTGATTATATTTATAAGCGGGAGGTGAGGTTACTTTTTGGATGTTTCAAAATTTAAACTATAAGGTCCCTCTAGTAAGACTATCTCTATGCTCCACCCGCTTTAGCCAGAGTAAATATGGCTGACTCAAGGAATCACTTGATCCTCAATATACTTTTCTCTCTAGTTACTCTGATCTATTTAACTAATATTACTAATTTTGCTTTAATTACAATCCTTGGTATGAATGAATGAAATCTTGATGTAAGAAAATTTTATATTATGTGTTTTGTAAACCTTTATATATTTTTTAAGTATTTGTTATTGTATTGGACTTTTAGTCCGTTATGTTTATAAATAAATAAATTATAATCATCTTCATTTGTTTTCAGGTTGTTCTTGATACTTTCATGAGTAAATTGAGATATCCTGTAAATCACTGGAGTGACGCCATCCTGATATTACTTATCATTTAAGTATAATTAGTATATGTTGACATTAGAATAGTTTGTTTGAAACAATATTTGTTAGAGTAAGGTTCTGGTAACTAAAATATCATGGATACAAATGACTATAAAGTTTAAAAATGTTCATGTCTTTCTCATATAAAAGAAGCTATTTGTTTAAATCAAATTTGTACATTTACCTTCATAGACTAAGGCTGTAGTTAATTTACAGTCTTATTTATCGACTGCTACGCATATCTTGCATTAGCTTTAAATCTTAGATCTAAAATATCCAGTAAAATTTGATTATTTTTTTTAATTGTTAATTTTAGATATTTCGTATGTATGGTTAAACATCCTCTGTGTTTTAAGAAAAAAACTATTTATTGTTTGCAAGATGTTAAGGAATTAATAAGGCGATTCAATTTGATGTAAAAAAACAAAATGCATTCGGAAGTTGTAACCCTGACTTTTTTATGAGTGACATCATTGCAGGAATAGGCATAGACGGCTACCATTGAATATTCTCTATTTATTCCTGCTATGACGTCAATAACCTAACATGAAAATAAAACTTTTTCTATTTTCATGAATTCATGAAAAACCTACAATTGAATCACCTTATAAAATTTATCAGCTTGATTGATTTTACGCTTCTATTCTTATCTTATGTATTGTGATTATTACACATTGTAAAATAAGTATTCGTGTTTAAGCCAGGAGGACTAGACAAATGTTAATAATATTAATGTCTTTGATTAAAGCAGTGTAGCATAGTAAAAACTCTTTGTATCCTCTTGCTTAGTCTCACTGGGCTTTAAAAACACAAATATTTATTATTGTATCATTTTGTACATAAAGTACTTTTTTATCCCTTGCCTCCTATTGTAATCTGCTTCTTCTCTTTCAAGGAAAAGGTAGGTAAAATTTTTTCTGTCTTTTTTGTATCTGGTAAAATAACTTTATTTAATAAACAAAAATACGTTTCAATTTCATAACAAGTATTAAGAGACAACAAGTACACACAACAAGTATTAAGACTCAATATCATCATATACAATCAAATAGTATAAAAAACCCAAAGGTACCACAAATACAGATTTATTCTTATTAAAACACAATATTAATATAATTTAATACAAAATACAATAAAAATACTTATAGTATAAAATACTCATAAAACACAATGGTACCACAAACACAGATTAAAACACAATATTAATATAAAATACAAATTAATATATTATAATACAAATTCAGCATTATCAATGCACAATTATATAGTATAAAAAAACTCATATATTAAAATACAATATTAATATAGAATAACACAAAATAGAAATTAATATAGAACAATACAAATTCAGCATTATCAATACAAGTATTAAGAGATCATCATATACGATCAAATAGTATAAAAAACACAATGGTTACCATAAACACAGTTTTATTCTTATTAAAACACAATATTAATATAAAATAATACAAATTAATATAGAACAAAACAAATTAATACATACATTTATTGCTATTAAAACACAATATTAATATAGATTAATAGAAAATACAAATTCAGCATTAATACAGTATTAAAATCCAAAAAACACAAATTTTACCACAAAACACAACACAATACGAGAAAGATGATATACAAATTACATATTACACAAGATTAATTTTTTTCTTGTTTTAATATTTTTTTACAAGAAAAACACACGTGATTAAATATCGAAACACAAGTAAAAACTTTAATACACAAAAAAATTATAAAACACAAAAAAAAAAATAATCTTGTGTTTTAAGATTTTTTTTCTTGTGTTTTTCTTAAGTTTTATTATTTTTTTACAAGAAAAAATTATAAAACACAAAAAAAAATTAATCTTGTGTTTTTCTTGTGTTTTATTATTTTTTTACAAGAAAACACAAGAAAAACACAAGAAAAATTTTTAAAACACAAGAAATAAAATTATTCTTGTGTTTTTCTTGTGTTTTATAATTTTTGTTACTTGAAAACACAAGAAAAACACAAGAAAAAATATTAAAACACAAGAAATAAAATTATTCTTGTTTTTTTCTTGTGTTTTATTATTTTTTTTTACAAGAAAACACAAGAAAAAATATTAAAACACAAGAAAATATTTAATCTTGTGTTTTAAGATTATTTTTTGTGTTTTTCTTGTGTTTTATAATTTTTTATCTTGAAAAACACAAGAAAAAATTTTAAAACACAAGAAAGAAAATTATTCTTGTATTTTTCTTGTGTTTTATAATTTTTTTTACAAGAAAACACAAGAAAAACACAAGAAAAAAAAATTAATCTTGTGTTTTAAGATTTTTATTGTGTTTTTCTTGTGTTTTATTTTTTTACTTGAAAAACACAAGAAAAACACAAGAAAAAAATATTAAAACACAAGAAAAAAATTAATCTTGTGTTTTAAGACTTTTTCTTGTGTTTTTCTTGTGTTTTATAATTTTTTATCTTGGAAAACACAAGAAAAACACAAGAAAAAATTTTAAAACACAAGAAAGAAAATTATTCTTGTGTTTTTCTTGTGTTTTATAATTTTTTTACAAGAAAACACAAGAAAAAAATTTAATCTTGTGTTTTAAAATTTATTCTTGTGTTTTTCTTGTGTTTTATTATTTTTTTTTACAAGAAAACACAAGAAAAAAATATTAAAACACAAGAAAAAATTTAATCTTGTGTTTTAAGACTTTTTCTTGTGTTTTTCTTGTGTTTTATAATTTTTTATCTTGAAAAACACAAGAAAGAAAATTATTCTTGTGTTTTTCTTGTGTTTTATAATTTTTTTACAAGAAAAACACAAGAAAAAATTTAATCTTGTGTTTTTAAAATTTATTCTTGTTTCTTGTGTTTTATTATTTTTTTTTTCAAGAAAACAAGAAAAAAATTAATCTTGTGTTTTAAAATTTATTCTTGTGTTTTATTATTTTTTACATGAAAACACAAAAAACATAAGAAAAAAATTATCTTGTGTTTTAAGATTTTTTCTTGTGTTTTTGTTGTGTTTTAATATTTTTTCTTGTGTTTTATATTATGTGATAAGAATGTAATAATTATATATAAAATAATAATGTAGAAACAATATTGTATATAATATAGAAACAATTATGTAATATAATAATGAAATAAAGATGATAATGAAACAAACTTGTTTTTATTGCTTACCTCATGATTGTATAAATATATACAATATAGGCATTCCTCGTGGGTGGTCAAAAGTCGATCTGGGCAAAAAATGCCCAGATCAACTCTTGATCCACAAGAGGCTGTTGGAGACAGTGATCAATGTGCATAGCGACGAGTCCCCCAGCAATTCTTCTTCAAAGTCTCCACAAGGTGGTGAATAGTAGCCCCACTGTATGAATGGATGATTAGCATCAACCAAACAGACAGAAGAGCCAATTAAAGGGCGAGTTATGCTTAAATACTATCTAAGCATAAACTACTACATTATTTTTTTTATATTCAGGAGCGTATCAGGAAGATGCCATTGTAGCAGGAGTGGATGTAAAGGGAATTAGCACAAAGTAGCATGTGTCCAACCTCTCAGGAACTTTTATGCTAGTCATTCGTATTCTCATTAGAAGTGACCTGATATTATCAGACAGTAGACCCGGTTATCAGACAGTGATGCTTAAACTAATCCCTAGACATTCCACTCCCGAGGAGAAGATTCACAAATCTTCCCCGACATTTATAAAGAGAATGACATCCCAATGCTTTACTGGAGTATGACCAGCCCTGATACACCACTGATCACATTCAAATATCCAGACTTTGCAACGTGTGGGTGCAAGAGTCACCCAAACATTACATTACAATATAATAATGATAATAATATAAAAAGACAATATTTTTACAATATTTCAACAGTAAGGTAAGTCATACAGAGATTTTACTTATAAAAAATGCTATTGAGCACACTTTCCATCTTAACATGAAATTGAGAGACACAATGACAACAAGAATTTACCTGAAACCTAGTCTCAAGTTCATTTTTTTAAAGTTATTTTTATATAAATAGTTTCATTTAAAGCTCTACTGTTAAAAGGTGTCTGATGAAGTGAAGGAGGCTCAAAATAGAGATATAGAAAGTAAAGGAATTTGATTTATGTGGCATTTATCCCACCTCTAAGTCTTACGTATTCTCACTATATAGAACCTGATAATATATTGGTTAAGACATTGATGCACCACCAACCCCTAAATCTTTTACTAAAGTTAAGCGGATTGGCCTATCATTAGATAGAAGCATATTTCTCACCTCTCAGGGTTACTCTCACCAAAAAAAAGAAAAATAATAAAACCTGATACATTGGTGTTTAGAAAGTGATGCTATAACCATCAACCATCCGCTAAACAAAAGTAAAATGAAAAAGGGAGTTGATCTGGCTTTACAGCGAGCAGCATTTATTGTAACCTCTCAGGCATTATTATCCTGATATATAGGTGTTAAGACATTGATGCACTACCAAATCCTAATTCTTCAGTGGCAACTCGAAACAGTCATCGACTGAAACCTCTACACTCTACAAGCCATTTCACTTCTCTAGTCCGTTTTACCAGAAGAAAATATTAATTTTAAATAAAATATATATGACCTACCAAACTGAACTTAAAACTAAATAACAAATATTTAATTAACAAACATTTGTATTTATACAATACAAATGTTTATTTCACAGTAAAGACAATTAACATAAACAAGTTAACAATAATTAATATAACTTTATGAGGGAGAAAGGGGAAAGAAAACACACCAGAATAAAACATTTTATTTACAAAATTAAGTTGAGATTTCTACAATATTTAAATACATTTTAAAAAATAGATAAATAATAGTAGAATAGTCACGCTCATACAGTAAAGTGTTATTTCAGAGAAATTTTAAATATCAAATAAGTAACATAAAAATATAATTAATTAGCATGGATACTTTCGGATAAAAAACATAAAAGTGCACATACCTAAAATTATTTCTTATAAATAAAATAAAATTTAAACATAAAACATCTAATAAAATTGACATAAGTGAGAAATAAGCCTAAAACCTTATAATTAATTAATTAGCCTAAAACCTAATGATTGTATACTTATAAGTAAACCTTATAAGTTTGCTCGATCATCCAAGTTAATAAACAACTAAATAAAATTTTTTTCAAGCAATTTCTCTCTAATAATTGTTATAAATAAATAACAATAAATACATTCAGAAAAAAGTGAAGTATTTTAGCCATAGCTCATAAAAATGGAAGTGAAATATTTAGCGATAGAAATAAAAAAGAGTGAGTTACCACGGCCATAGACTGTGTTAGTTCAAAAAAGAATTAAAGACATAACATTTAAAGAGAATTCCTAGATAAAACACAAACATTCTTCTAAAATATACCAATGGTATAAATACGGGGAAATAAAAATACTTATTTGCCAACTTAAGAAAAAATGGTTCATTAATAAATAAATACTTTCTACTACGGTCAATAAGTCAAGAAATATAAAATTTGAGTACAGGGTACCTCGCTTTGCTTGTTCTCAGAATGTCAAGATTATTAAAAGGTTAAGGTGGTGTTATTACTTTAGTCTCACTATGCTAAGCTGTGATCATACTTGGCTGCCTAGTTTTGTTATCAATATCTAGTTCTTTATAAAAATATCAACTATATTTTATCAATGTTGATAATTCAAAATTTATCTATAACCCAACAATAAAATCAATTGACAGCGCGCCAAAAATCTATGAGGGAAAGAAGACCGACCACGCTTCTTCCCCCTCCACCTCATGCCAACCTCGGTACAAAAAAATACCTTTTTCAAAAATAAAATCATAAAAAGGCAACACTGGTTGTAAACAATTGTAACTTCGCGACGCTTATATTTCCCTCATTGTGTATATTGATCTGTTTGAGTTCGTTTCGTTTCATTCCAATCTGTTCAATACATCCAAGTATTGCGGAGTTTTAATATGATCTGAGTGCCTATATTTGACGCATGGACATTGACCTATTCATCAAGCATTTCTTGCTATTTGAGTACAGCACAGGGTCTGTGGTCTGTCAACCAAAAATTTCAAATTCAAATTCAAAAAGACTTTTATTGCCATGGTATAAGTAAAACTTACATAAACATAATAAAAACAAAACATACAATATATACTACAATATAAAAATATATAATAATATAAAATAATAAAAGTAACCAGTTAAAACTATGTATAAAAGTAACTACATCAAACTATGTAGGCAATCCCACGAGCTGGAGTCTGTGAGTGGGGTTTTCTAGAGAAAATAGAAGAACAGATTATAGGAAGAAAATAGAATTATATAATATATATATATAAGAAGAATACATATATAAATATATACATAAATGATATAATATGATAAATATAAAATAACATAATATATAACATATATCTATTATATGTTAATAAAATATATTTTATTCTATTAATACTTACAATGTTATATACAATAACATAATATAATATAGTAATATATATAAGTAATGATATATACAAACATATGTAATACAATAAATACAATACAATATACAAATATAATACAATACAACACAATATAAATACATCTTAACAATATACATAATACATCACATCATATAAATATATAAGAATATATATAAAAGAAAAAAAAGTATTCAAAGAAAAGAATAAAAAGGTGTTCGAAAATGGGAAACAATTTTCTAGAAAGTAATATATAAAGGTAGTAAATTTATGAATAATAATAATAAATTAATTTAATAACTTTATAAATTATAATAATTAATAAATAAATAATTTATAAGTTAAGGTAGTAAGTTATAAGTTATGGTAATAAATTATAAGTTTAAGACCTAATTAATTAATAGACGAGGGAAAGAAAATGCACAAAAACCAATATTTCCTATACAACTACAGTGTAGATTAGGAAAATAAATTTCAATATAGATTATAAAAAAAAGGTGATTATTGTCATACTAAATTGAGCCTGTAATGTAATGCAAAAAACTTATATAGTTGTATACTTATATTGTAATAAAAAATATTGAATTATATAGTACCTTCAAGTTTAAAGTAAGGAGGCATGATTATCACTATCAGTTAAAATAACAGTGAACAACTTAAACAAAATAGCTGATCTCATATACCTAATACTTTAAGAAAAACCATAAAAAGGTAGGTGGAGGTAGTTAGTTAAATCATAAATAATGCAGAAAGAAGAAACAAAAAAAAAGTGAAAAAAAAAAAAAACGTTAAGTACCTTAGGCTCATATTAAGTAGGCCTGAGTGCAATTAACAAACTATCAGTTTAGAACAACTTAATCATAAATTAGATATCTAATGTACCTAATACTATAGTTACTTAATTTTTTTAAAAAAAATATAAATTATAAACTAAGAATTATTTCACAATCACATTTATAAATAAATTTGGTAAAGACAATTAAACTATATTATTACCATTATTACTAATTAATTCCCATATATTAATTTGTTAAATACTATGAAATCCTATTACTACAAACAATACTAATAAATATCACATATATCAAATTGGTACACTATGGTACAAAAAATAATGACAATCAAAATTAAGTGGTTGAGTCAAGTTATTGATAGAAATAATGCAGACTGGTTATTAAGTTATAGAGAGTGATTTGATTTGAGCTACAGACACTTCAGATAGCCCTAGAAGGTAGGTATGTAACATAGATTTAAATTTTTTCATATTAACAGTGCTTTTAATACATTCAGGCAAACTATTATAAATATGTATCCCTGTGTGGGATACTGATTTTAATTTAAAAGACAGCATTTTTATTTAGAAAATGGCTGGGTCTTTCAATAGATGACAGTCTTGACTTTTTTAAGTCATGGATGCATATTGTGTCATATTATTTTTATGATATGAAACAATACGCATTCAATTATACAAACTTGACACAAAAAAGCAGTTTGTTTTGGAAAAAAGTAAATATAGCTGACGATTTATTTAAATCATCAAACTTTTATCATAGAACTATTATGATCCATTGCATTACGTAATTAACAACTTAACTCCACTTATTTATACTTCCCGAACAAATTTAAAGCAACACTTACAAAAAAATAGTTGGTAAATTTATAAGATTCAACAATATTCCTACTTATGAATAAAAGTTTTTAAAAAATAAAAAATAGGATATCAAATAAAAACAAATAATAAAATTCAAAACATAACCTGACTTACAGTATTGCCAGAGTAGGGAATTTTTTTGTTACTTAAAAGAAGGGATTTTTTTATTAAAAAAAGAGGGTTGAAAGCATTGAGATTTTGGCGGGCTGTCAATTGATTTTAGCCGTGTGTCGTATTATAGTAAAACATCATGAATTTGACAGATATAAACAAAATATAACATATACTTTGTGTATCGCACCAAAAAAATTATAATGGTGACTTATATCATAATGAAATGTAGCCCCATTGATCACAAGATAATAGAAATTTGTGTCAAATTTGAACTCGGTCAGTTAAATGTTTGAGAATAGGTTATTGTAATCCAAAAATATCGTCTTCCAAGCAGCACAACTAGATCTAGAGTCTGTTTTTTGTACCAAGTTTCAAACTTCATAAACACAGCGGGACACAGACAGACAGACGGCATAAAAAAACCATTCAGAACATCATGAAACGCCAGAAACGGATAAATATTACAAAACCTTGGTTTCGCACTTTTATGGTGAACATAACTTTTTCTTATACCTATGGGAGTTTGTGAGGAAAAGTAAACATTTTCATTTATTTTTACATCAAAATGTATTTTACTTTCATGCCCCCTAATTTATTTTATTCACTCTAAGTTCCTTATTTTTGTGTTTTTTATTTATTCTCCTCTAAATCTTATTGTAAATAGAGTTTTGTGTAGGAAGTACTAGTAAAACCTGATAGAGGTGTCTGTGCAGAAAAACAAAATTAAGTGAACGATTCATGCTAATGACTACGCAGTAGTGAATAAATTGAAAGAGATAGTAAATTTATACTTAAAATTAAAAAATAGAGGAAATTAATCTACTTTAAATAATTAAAGTATACAATTTCTTAACTTTACTAGTCACACAAATTTATTTATTTTACTTTGTTATTAATTTATTTTACTTAATAACAAAATGAAATTAAGGCATTCTACAATAAATTCATAATAATCACTAAAATACTTCAGCAAATCGCATAAATAAAAATTTATTACACACTGAAATAAATAAAAGAAACACTTCATTTACTTTAAGTAATTTAAAGTAAATTGATTTTTTTTAAAAGAAAAAAGAACCTAAATTTTAATATGATTACAAAGATATTTCACAGAAAATACCTGTAAAGACCCTCAAAAAAATATAATTACGATAATAACTATTCTGAGTACAAACGTAAGCAAACCAAAATGAGTAATTGAAAAAGTGGATAGAATGACAATCAACACAAAATGAAATTTTTCCAACACCTCGAAATTCTAGTGTAACTTAAATACATTTTGGTTTGAAACTTTTCATATTAGGAAGATAAAACATCCAAGATGTTTAACTTCCAAAAGATATTAAAAAAAGTAAGTAAAGCGCTTCAACTTATTTGATTATTCTAATATTTTACAAAACATACGAGTATTATTCGGTTTCTAGACTTGAAGGTGAGTTCTAGTCAGAATAATGTTTCAATATTTTTATTCACATTTAAAAAAAAAAATTAACTTTAGTTTATATGAGAACACAATTATTCTGCAACTTTGTAAAAGGACATTAGTCCGTAAATTTTATAAATAAATAGTCAGAGTTTCATTTGATGAATCCTGGACAACTTCAGCAAAACATGACTTTGATCTTCTAAAATTCTTCAGCAGATTTCTTTTCACTTTAGTCCTGAAAGAAAAGTGATAAAAATATATTTATTAAAAACAAATTAATTTGTTTACAGTACAAAAAGTTTAAACAATTCAGCTTTTGCAGGTCAATCAACAAGTTATTTGAAATTAAATTAAATTTTATAGAAATAAGTAATGTAAACACCCTTCTTAACTAACACAGAGAAGAATCTTTTGCCTATCAATTCAATATAATAGAACAAGGGCCATAATATGGCCCTTGTATATGAACATAATATGGAACATATTATGTTCTTTATACTTTTTTTATCAATAAGATCTCCCTACCCCACTTTATGTACAACTTTCTTAACACCCTATTAAAATAATATAAAAGAAAGCTGAGTAGGGAATAAATTTCATGGCGATAAGTTTCCAAACACCCAATAAATTTATATAAAAAAAAGCGGAGTAGGAAGATACATTTTATTGCGATAAGTTTATTTGTTTTGCGCAATGTTTATTTTTGTTTTGCCTTTTCTGCCTTTTGTGCGTTTATTTTAATTATTTAGCCGCAAAGAAAATTGGTTTCGTGACATAATTATTAAGCAATTTAATAGCTAATGTCAAATTATTGTATGACCTTAATCCAGAAACCTTTATTTTCTAATGTTTAACAAAAGATATTGAAAAGGAGGTTTAAGTAAATTTTAGATAGTTTATCGGTAAAACAAAGTCAAAATTTAAATTATTTAATATTAAAATTTAAATTTTAAACATAAAAGGATCCTTTTTAAGGATAAATGCAAGGATATCTAAAAATCTTTTACTTAATGGGATTTATTTCTAATAGATCAAGCTTCAAAGGGATAGGTAGTGAAAGTACAAAGAAATTCCACTTAAGTGTGGTTCCTGCATACCTCGATACGTTTCAAATAACACTTGCATCATACAACATAAGAAACATATCGAAAGAGTACATTTATCAGGGGAAGTTTTATTCAAGGACATTTTTCCCAGGATCAACGGAAAAGTCGGGGTAGGAAGATGTTAACTTTTGTATAAGAAGTGTATATGTATGTTTGTATATCTAGAAAAAAATGACTTACAAGTAAAAGTGACACTGGAATGACAGTTAACCACAAGCCATGAACAAAACATGGCATGAATTGCATTCCAACGAAAATCATTCCAATTAATCATTCCAAAGAAAATTGGCTCGGCTTGAGGGTCTCCAAACTAGTGTTGTAATTTTTTGGTGGCCTCTGACCACTAGGAGCCCCTTGGTGTGTATCTACAAGGTTAACCTCTATAGCTAGCCCAAGTTTATACATTACTTATGCGATATGTATAATTAACAAATTAAAACAGGCGAGCGTAGCCCAAGGGCGCAAGCATTTACACTTCTTACAATTCCCAACATAGCAGAAGTGACAAGGAGTATGTATACATCTATACACACCCTTTGGCATCAATCTATATCAAAAGTTTATAAAACTATGAATTATCTACAAAATAAATAATAGCCACATTATTCTTTCTGCTCAAAGGTACGTGATTTTGTTTTTCAAGTTTGTTGCATCCCAAAAATGCAATTTGTTTGGTATTAGTCACTTATAATTACTTGTAAGTCAATTTTCTTTGGTATGTTCAAGGCTAATATATTAAATAATTGTTAACAAGGAATTAAATTAAGCATAGAATGCTAATGTGTCACATGGGTACATCATGTGTTGTACCCAAAACATGATGTTACAGGTGAAACAATATTTTTAAAGTTGTCTAAAAAATGACCTAAATGTGTTTTACAATGATTAATCCAATAATGTAGTCCCAAATCAAAGGAACTTAAGATGGGACAAAAATATCCACTTTATGCAGTGTTTTATACTTCAATGAAGTAGACACTTGTAGATTCAGTATTTTATTAAGATCTCCATAAATAATTTGAATGTACAATAAAGGGATTGTACAAAAGACTTCAAGTACTAGTGTATTAGGAACAAACCCTTTCCCTTATACTAATACTCTTACTTCTTTAGATTAGATGACCCCTTTGTTACATATTTGCAAATAATAAACACAAAATCTTAGAGGTCACCTAAGCTAAAGAAGTTCCCTAATACTATTAAACTTAAAACAAATAATCACCTTTATCAGAGATCCTGAAACACATTAGTTTTCCAAAAAACCCCTGCAAATACAGGCTGATGTGGAATCATGAAATTTATAGGAATCAAGTCCCTGAGGTCATCCTCCACCAACAAAGCCTCTCATAATTCTTCTTAGACATTCTGGAACAAGATCATAAGCATTAAAGATTGATAGTTGATTACCAAGAGCCAAAAATTGACTAAAAAACTGAATTTAAGTATCTTGCAGAACTAAAAAGTGAATTTTGAAAATGAAGGAGGCTTTATAAATAATTAATTAACACAACCCCATTAAATCTATATAAATAAGAATATGGCTACGGAGATAAATATTATAGCTGTAACCTCATTCAACATAAGGAAAAGGGTACAAATAAAATGTACCCGCAGATTAAATGTACCAGGATAAAAAATCCCCAGACAATAAATGTAAAATGAGTTTTGTAGGATTTAAAAGTTTTAGCAATGAAACAAGGTATGCAGGAACCACCCAACGTGGATATACGCTGTATGCAAAATTGATAATTATGAAATTATTAAGAATTTTGGTTGCTAAGGTCTTTATGACCTTAATCCAGTAACCTTTATTTTCTAATGTCAAACAAAAGATAATAAAAAGGAGGTTCAGGTAAATTTTAGGTAGTTCATCGGTAAAACAGGTTAAAATTTAAATTAATTTATAATTTTAAACATTCTAAAAAAGGATAAATAAAAAACCTCTACTAAATAGGATTGATTAATAATATATGAAATTGAATTGAAGGAGAAAAAGTATAATATTAATATCTTATTTAACCCGAGCTTTCAATAGAAATCAGTATATTTTTGTGAACTGAAACACTGCTAATTTAAAAAAAAAACGTACCATAAAATAAAAAAAAAAACATATTGAAATAAATAATGAAACAGATTGAGTGTATAACTGCTATGTATAGAGGTTATAAGCCCAATTTTATACAAATCCCCCCCTTAGTCCCATTGGGCAATAATTTGCCCCAAAAAACGCCAAAATAAAAAAACCTTTCACTTTCAATAATTCAGTTACTTTAAAAGGAAAAAGATGGAAATGCCTCCACCGCACCTTCCTGTGGCCGCCACAGGAAGGTAGGTACGTTCTCTGTGACCACACACACTCACACAGATATATATATATATATATATATATATATATATATATATAGCTTGCATCTTCTGACGTACTCAAAATAGCTAGACCAGCCGCAGCATTTGAATGCATTTGAGCGCTTTGCCAATAAACTATTATTTTTGGGAGAGACTTTTTTTTCGTTTCCTAGTATGATAACTTTACTTGTGCTCAATATCATTCAAATATAATATTTATATATATTATATATATATATATATATATATATATATATATATATATATATATATATATATATTGTTATAAAACAGAATATAAAAATACTCAAATGATGTTTAGTCTTCAGATATCATAAGAACACTTACTGGAGAAAGGAAGAACGTAACTATTGGTATGGACGATACCCCTATTTTTTAGAAAGCAGGTCGATCAAATTGACATAGATAAGTGATCTAGGGTTAAATGTTGGGTCAATTAGACATTTAAAAAATGAGCTTAAGTTCAAAAAAAAAAAAAAAAAATTAAGAACACAAGGGAAACATTCAACTAAGTAAGGAAAATCTTATTTACCTGTCCGACCAGACTTGAGTCAAAATATAGCCTGCCATTGTAGGGCTTAGAATTTGTGTGCCAGGTGCAACTTTAATTCTGCTTCTTGTTTTGATACAATTAATGTGAGCCTCGGTTATCTTTTAAAATATTCTGAACACACCCAGCTTACTGTTGTAACACTCACAGGTGCTGCTTAAATGTAGCTGCAACAGTAGACAATTTTATTATTAGAAAATAGCAGGCAAAAGAAGTTTTAAATGTATACATTCAATGTAAATATTGTTAATTTATTATAAGAAAAATGATAGAAAAATAATACAGTAATACATTAATGTCTTTATAAATACGTTTAAAAAAATCTTTCATTGTCAAAAGAATACAATCTTTAAGTAAATAAAAATGGCAACAAAACTTCAAGGAGAAAATTATTGATGCATATAACGTGTGACATGAATATAAAGAATACAAATATAGGCAGTATCCTTACAGTGGTCTTGGAATATGCCATAAGAGCATAGCAGTTTAGTATCAATGCATTTGGGATGAGGAAAAGCCTTATTTTTGACAAAAACATAACAAACTTGTGTCTAATAATAGTCCACCAGTAGTGAACCCATAAACAATGAATAAAATGATAATGTATAACTCGTAGGATAAATTGGTTATAATAGTAACAGTAGGAGTTATTAGTTAAAAACATAATAGGAATAAAAATAGCATTACTAGTAATGAGGGTACAGTAGTAATAGTAATGAGAGTTTAGTCATAGCACTAAGAGTAATACTAATGGCAATTTATGATAAGACACTTGATGGGACGTTTATTACTAAATTAAATGACTATATCTCGCTACACATAATAATGGAGACTAATACTAATATTTATAGTAATACTAATTATTAGTTGACACAATATAATTGTGATATGTTTTGCAAAAACTCGGTAGTTTCAAATGATACCTAGTTATTATATATTATAGTAGTTACTATATAGTTGTATATAGTGGTAATAATAATGTAGCTAACAGTAATAGTTATAGAAGTAATATATTTGTAGGAGTAACATAAGTTAAGTTTTAGATGTAATAGTTATAGTAGACATACTATAGAGAAATAATAATCAATTGGTAAAAAAGGAAATATAAATATTCAAAAGTAAAAAAGGAACGTCAAAAATTTATTCCGTTTTATCACCTTATAATACATTTTCGAACTATCTAGTCAAATATGAAATAAAGTATTTTCAAAGTAAACATAATAATAAGAAATAAGATTTAAACTTACTTTACAAGTTCGGTTGATCCGCTTAGCATGAAGGCTGAAGTCTAACTGAAGGGAGACGGCTGGGTCTTCCTGTTATACTACCCCCTCCACCACCTTGACTGACGTCATAACATATTATTATTAAATATTCCATTTTATTTTTATTAAAATTAATTTATAGTTTATAAATTATTTAATTGACTTATTTAACATTAAATAATTCATAATTATTTCTCTATTTTAGATAAAACTCAAAATAATCATAACTGTATATTGGTGACGTCATTCTTAGATTTTCCAAAATAATCACGATTTCACGTAAATATTACATTATTTTTCGACTATTTTATCTTAAATAAAGTAAAATGAATTTAAAATGAGTAATAATTGTTATCAATGCCATTTTTATTTTATTATCTGGGTTGTATAAAATGATTTAATGTGACGTCACGAAAAATTCCCGCCGTTTGTAAGGTGCGTTATAAATATTTGCTCCGATAGAGATTGAAGAGGGTTGGGGAGGCTCTAAAAGGAGTAAGAAGAGTTATGGCACCTAAAGTATAACTCACGGACAAAATCAGTTGACAGCGTGGGAAAATAATGGGAGGGAATTAATGAGGTTACTCCTAGAAGTTAAACCACACCTATAATTTTATATGAGGCTTACCTAATTGGTTCCTTACTTCATTTTCCCAATATATCAACTGATTTTAACCGTAAGTTATACTTTAACTGATAGCTAGCGCTCGTCTGTCATCTTTGGAACTAATCTGTTTTTTTAGTACTTTAACTCTCTACTAGACGCCACTGAGAGCGATACCCGAAAACCAAATTTTTATAAAGGAGTGGGTTTATTATATCCTGTTTCTTCATTTTAAACAGAAAAGAGATTAAAATTCTTTTAAATTTCGTGATTGTTAAAAGTAATTTAAGCAGTTGTATTTACTAGTAATTGTTTAGTACTGATTATTTTGCTTATGTGAAATATTCCCTTCGGTTTATTGTAAATGTTTGTTTATCGTAATTTACTTTAATTGTGTGTTGAAAGAAAGACCACGGGATTGAGGTAAGTTTATTTTAAGTAGACGCAGACTAATCATTACGTCCATCCTTATTATTTAATTATCACATTCATTCTTAGCTCTGATTTATTTTCAATAGTTTATTTTTAACAGTATTTCCAATAGTTCTACCTCTCATCCTGTAGACTTACTAATTTTGGGACTGTGAGAGGATGTTTGAAGTATAATATTTGATGAAACCAAAATAGGGTGGGAAGTATTCTATTGATCCATTATAGCCTTATCGGCTATATGTTTTAATATTTTTATAATTTTGCGTGCGCCTGCAGATTTTGGGAGATTAACACGCATACAGTTGTGTATTGCCTATATTGCGGTGCCCACGGAGCCCGCATTAACGCCTTGTCCATTTTGAAAATCTAAATAAAACTATAGATTTTTTCCTTACTTGATTTGAATCAGATTCTTCATTGATTAAAGTGTCTACTACTGTACTGCATGGAAATTGAAAATCAAGAAGTATGTTCTCACTGCATACTAAATCCCCGGATCATATTAAGTATGCTAGTTATATATGGTAATACGCTGTAATAATAATAATGTAATAAATGTAAAATGTAATAAATACGCTGTAAGAACCATGTAGAGGGAATTCCGTTGGATACTGTAGAACTAGAGGGATGAACTAGGGGAATCTAGATCAATCCCCCGGTACAGTGCGTGTACCTTCAAAGGTGATTGTGTTTAAAGTATAACCTTCTTGGTGAACTGTTATTTTACATTAATAATTCCATTTTTCACCAAATAACTTTTCAAATATTATTTATTAGTGCAACTTTATTATTATGCAAAGAAGCCACCATTCAATTAATATTTCTTATTAAAACTTCTTATAACCTAAGTAAACCTTACAATAAAGACACGATGTTTTGGTGGGATCAGTTTGACGTCATCTGACTTGTCCGACTAAACAAATAAGGCACAAGAACAGGTCATATTAAATGCTTTTCGAAATACGATCACAAGTTGCTGTGTAAACGATCTAAAGAACTAATAGGACTGAATCCTAATTGGAATGAATCCACATTAGGCAACATGATTTTAATTTGCCTGACTACCTCTAGTCTGTGTCAATTGTAGTAGACCACAGAGTGTTAATAGCAGCTTTGCTTAAAATTTAAAACCTCTATCAGGTAATACTCTACTACCTGAGAGGCTTTGCTGCAGGAAGTAACACAAGCACTGCCCAAATCCATGACCCCATGTTTTATCCATTTCACTGCTGAAGTCATTTACTTATTTCCTTCAAATATTATTCTTTTTTGAAAATGCCACAATTTTAATGTGTGATTATTGTTGTAGCTAATTGGTGGTGTGAAGTAGCTTCTGATGCATGAACATCTTCGGTGTAATTACTCAGGTGTATTAAATGGATTGATAAGATATGTGACTGACAGATAAATCAATTTGATTAAATGTGTAAGTAATTTCTCTATAATGCTGGCAGATTACAAAATTATAACATATTGGGACTGTGGTTGATAACAAAATCTTAAATATAATTTTCCACCATACAATTGTGCCCAAGTCACCTAGGATTGTAACTGAAAAAATGTCATGCTACATGGCTGATCTGTTCCATCATTTGTAATTATTAATGGCTCATCGTAGTGGCATGTACTACATATTTTTTTATCATGTGTAACTTATCAGGGCTTGAAGGAGCCAACACTTCTGCCTTTTACTTAAATTCCTAAGATTAAAAAAGTGAACTTTCCAGTGATGAGCGGTGCTCTCTTGTCACAATAATGCTCAGCATGTAAGACATATATCACTTAATAGTGCTGAGTTTTACAAAACACAAATAGTCGACTCTTGTAATTATAAATAATTGTGACAAATACACCTAGGAATGTAACAAGTAAATTCTATCTAAAAAATGTCTGATCATTCAACATTGCTGATGGCTCGACAAAATGTTATATCCCACTCTAAAACAGAGTGGGCCATGTTAATAGGTTATTAGTATTTTCCTAAGGATCATTATGAAAATAATTGACTGAATTTTCTACGTACGTGTTATCTCTATGAATACTCATTTTTTCAGATTAAGAAGCAACTGTGGCCTTGCTGAGGAAGATTCATTTTCAGGAAAGCTATCTGGTACTGGGCAAATGTCAACAGCTATAAAGTGTCAGCTCCAGTATTGTGCATTCCTACTATCAGCAATGAAGATGATAATTGTTAGCTGGCCTCTTGGGGATTAAGCTTGTTATATTGTGTTTATTATAATGTTATATATTAAGTTTGAATAAATATATTAAATTTTAATTAATATAAAAATGAATGAATATATTCATATTTTAAATTTTACAATATTAACAAAGGTGTATTTTTTAATATTTTTCTTATGGTCTGTCTCTATTGTACAGAACTTGTGTAAGTTATTAATTGTATTTAATATAAACGTATTTGATTTGATTTTAACCTCAAGGTTCCTTCGCTTTACGGGCCTGCACTTAGTTCGCCATGGTTCCGAAGGAGCCTTTTTTATCCTGTCTGTCTAGGACAGTAAGCTAACCAGGGGGGAACAAGTGTTAAAGGACCCTCTACTATATTCTCACCCCACCATCTAGGACTACTAATCATAACAGATATCATAGATGTCATTGCCCTAGACACACACACTTTTGAAGCAATTGAAATAAGCCATTTCACTTCAGTGAATTTTCTACATTATTTATATATATATAATTATTATATATTATTTATTATTATTATATATATTATTATTATTAGTTATGCATATTATATTATTATATATTATTATTTATTGAGATATATATTATATATATATACTTATATATTTATATTATTATTATATTATATATATATAATATTATTATTAATATTATATTTATTATATATATATATATATATATATAATATATATATATATATATATATATATATATATATAATATAATATATATATATATATATATACCACAATATTGTTATGATAAGCCAACATTTAACAAAACACTTATTTATTTATTTTTTAACAAGAACAAAATATATTTAATTACATTTAGTTACAGGGGAGGGGGAGGGTAGTGATTACACATTTTATCTCTATACATTTATTAGGAGTTATGGTTATTTTAAATTTATTAACAATATTTGTTAAGAATACAAAGTACTTCATTGTTTCTTAGTAAACTTGATATAAGAGAGAACAAATATTTCATATGCTTCTTATGTTGTAAGTTCTATATACTGTCTTAATTTCTTGGATACACTGTAAATGTCATTTCCCTTTAAAAAAAGAGTGCGGAAAATTGATGCCACCCTAAGTGAATTTTTAGAGATTACATTGGTATTAAAGCTACACTAGCTAATGTTGTATAAATCACGAAGCATTTATGAAGAAATTAATTTTAGTTTATAAATACTTAAACAATTCAAATCAAGTGGTGTAATTAAAATTTTAGTAAAAAAAACAGATTAACATGTTAAGTTAAGACATTCAACAGTTTTACAAGAACAAAGACAGTTCATAAGAACAAAGAGACTAATACTTAGGGAGAGGACTTTGGTAAAATAACACAGTGAAAGGGGTCTAGATGTGTGACAGTTTCCATTGGGTGCCATAACGGCTCTATTCCTACTATGAGTCTTTTTAGAGGGAGACTCCCCACTCCTTTACAACCTATATCTGACCACATTGCCAACACTATCTCTAAAGGTAATTCACTTTTCTGGCACGCAGCTAAGGAGAAGAAGCTGACGATTCTCTCAATGTAAATAGAGCCCTTAATTATTGCCAACTTAGCAACTTCACTTTGAAACACCAATGACCGTCTCCATCCAATACGGGCATGACTTGGAGGGACAGAAAAGTTGATTTCCCAACTTTTTTTGGATCAAAGACCTGACGGGGAGTTTTTTTTACCACATAAGTGGTTTTTGGTAAGATGTATAATATATTATTATCCTACAAACAGAAAGCAATTTTTCAGTGACATCACATTCAATCACTTTTATATGACACAAATAATTAAAGAATATATGCGACAGATAATAATTACAACTTACTTTAAATTAATTTATCTTAATTTAATTAAATTTAAGTCTAAATAGCAAAAAAATAATAATATTTACATGAACTTGTAATTAGAAAAATCAAATGATGACGTCACCATAGAGCCGAGCTACCCAGGGAATGAATAGGAGCTGTTGTATCTTCCCTTTAAATATAAGTCTCTTTGGTAATGAGAAAAAAATTGAAGGTTATTAACTGTTAAGTTGGCATCCAAAAAGACCACTATAGTTGGCATCAAATAACTATTTAAAGTTAAAGTGTTAAGGTGCCAGCTTTAAGCATTTACTTATACACAATTTATTGAAAACTGCAGTCCTTAAAAAAGTTTTTATTTGAAGTATTTACAACTCAACTTTTCGTAGAGTGAAACTCTACATCATCAGTACTACTACTGTAAAATTATTCTAATAATAGTTATTAATTAGTTAAATTATTCTACAATAATTTAACTATTCCAGCACTAATTTAGCAAAATATTTATAACCTTACATTTTAAAAGAAACAATGTGCAAAATAATACCACACCATAATAAACAGATTAAATTTACTAATATTAGTAAAAAATTGTTATTTGTGTATGTTTTTTTGGTTTTTAAGTTTGTGGGTTTTTAATCTGTTTATGATAGTGTGGTATTATTTTACACATTGGTTCTTTTAAAATGTTTGGTATGTATGGTTATCAACAATTTGTTAATCAGGTGCTGGAATATTAAATTATTCTACTGCTGATGATGCAGAGTTTCATTCTGCGAAATGTTTAGTAGTAAATAAACCTTTTTTAAGGACCGCAATCTTCAACAAATTGTGAATAATTATTATCAACAGTATATTAAATCTCTTTATTAAAAATTTACTACAGCTGTCTATTTACTCTAATAATTCATTTTACTTCATTAAAGTAACAATGGAGTACTTCAATATCAACTTATTAAAGTACTTCATTGTTCCTTAGTAAACTTTAATAAATAGAGAATGCCTCATACAGTGAGAATGAACAAGACTGTTTAATTAACTTAAAACACAAGAAGTTGATAAATAACTATTACAGTCTCTGTACACTAAGATATTTTTTTGGTAACTTATAGATCAAACTAGATAAGAAGTAAAATCACATATTGATTCTTTCCAATATAATTTTAACTGCATCAAAAATACGAAAAAAAATAGATTATGACGACTAGTTTTGAAAAATCTCAAATAAAGACAAACTTTTTTTATAACAAAGCAAGTTTTTCATTTTAGCTAGTAAGTCAAACTCTAATACTATTTTTGAAGAACCTGCTGCTGTAAAAATTTGTAAGATATGAATATCTCAGGATATTCATCCTGAGATAGTCTATTAGTTTAGTTTAGTCTATCAAGTCTATTAGTATAGACTTGATCATCATCAGTAGTTGCGGCAACACTTGACCACTCAACTAATCAAGTTATTTACTGATAAGACTTTATTAGTTGAGAGCTCGAATGTTGCCTCAATTACTTATGATGGAATCAAAACTAATCCTGGGCTATTCATATCCGAAAGTTTAACATTACGTCCATCGGCAGTAAAGTAAATTCTTTACAGCCAATTTGAAGCTGTTAAGTGCAAAATTTACAGCTTTTCAATAAAAACTATGTTTGCACTGGTCAAAATGTTTATGAATAATTTCGTGGATGTTAATAATCTCGCTCTACCGTTCTAAAACTAAACAAAATATACTACAATTCCTGCCATTTTTACCTAGGTATTGTTTTCTATTCCACCATCTAACCTCAATAATTATACACATTTAACTAATATTTTGTCTTTCTTATGCATAACTAAATATTTTTAAAAAATGTACAAAAAATTATAAATTTAAAATTTCATAATCTTAACATAATTGCATTATAATTCCTTTGTCTTTACTAAATAAGTTAAACAAGATGACTTATAAGTCAACCCATAGATATATTACTAGAGGGGACATAGCCTATCTCAATACATTGAGAAGCCTGAAATATCTTTTTGGGGCTCTCAGAGATACATTACTAGCAGGGGCAGAGCCTATCTCAATACATTGAGATGCCTGAAACATTATGTTAGGGCTCTAAGGGGATCTGTGTAACCTCATTAAAACCTCCTCCAAGAATAAGTTAAGGCTATAATAAATCAATTGTTTTCGCCTCCCTGCACATTTTTGTGTGTTTTAATTTAAATTTTAAACCTTTTACTATATACATCTTGAAAATAAGCGTGAATGGAGTTAATCATAAATAACTAAATAAAAAATCTCTCCAAAAAAAAACTTTATTTGCCAATAAAGTTTTTATTTTCTGGAGAGACTTTTCATTTAATTATTTCTTCTACTACATAAGTTATTGTATTTTGTTCTGTTTATTAGTCCAGTTACTTTTTTGATGTTTCCAAATGCAACCTATAAGGCCCCTATAGTAATAATATCCCTCAGTAATTTAACTTATTAAATATAAAACAAAATGTCTCTCCGCTAAATGTAAAATTTATTTACAGAGCCGACTTTCAACTGTAAACAACCATCATCAGTGCCGGTGAGATGCGAAAGAAAACGTTAACATTAAACGGCTAATTCATTTGAGACAGAGGTTTAAATCTGACTCTGTAAATAAATTTTACATTTAGTGGAGCGACTTTTGTTTTACATTTAATAATTTACTTTACAGTTCAGCGTTTTATTTAACTTATTACATTAGGATATCTTTAAATTTTATTTTTTCTATTACACAAGGAGGTATAGAAAAAAATAAATAAATAAAACCAACAATAAATTTGTTTAACTAACACTTAAATACTAACAAAAAATATTTAAATTTTACACATTTTTAAACAAGAGATTATATCAAGATGTAATTATGAGCCAACATGTGAGATTGGTCGAATTAAACCTTATGCAAGGTACATAAGAAGCCAACCAACCAAACGATTGAGGTTATGAGCCTACATGTGTGATTGGTGGAATTCAAACCTTATGCAAGGTACATAAGGAACCAACCAATAACAGTCGATCTCATAACATCACTTAAGTCTTCTGCTTTTTTTATTTATTTACAAAATTTAAAGAATAACATAAGTCAGTTAAGTATAATGTGACATGCCAAAGTTTAATGAAACAATAACTCAAATAATCCGTAATAGTGTCATTCAATGTCTGAGAGACATCTATTTTGCGTTCATCCAGTCTCACTGTTCGTATGGACTGTTAATATGGGGACACGTCAACACAGAAAGACTATTAATTCTACAAAAGAAAGCTCTGCGCATCACAGAAGGCTGTCATCAGATGGAGTCTTGTAGGGGTCTCTTTATCAAGTATAAGATAATGACAATTGTGATTTTATTCATTTATCAATCGCTAATTTATATTAAAACAAATCTTGATAATTTTTTGAAAAAATGAAAATTACCACAATTATCCTATTGGAAGCAAAAGTATGTTGGCAATTCCAAAACATAGACTAAAGAAGTCTGAGGTGGGAGCCAGCATGTTAGGAATAAAACTGTTTAACCACCTACCAGAGAACATTAGAATTTTGAATTCAGATAGTTTTAGCAAGTAGTAAAGAACTTGCTTTTGAATGAAGTTTTATAATGTTAAAGAGTTTTTAAATTTTAAAGTTTATTTAATTTTTTCGTTTGACAAGACTATTGTATGTACAGTATTATTGGTTCTTTTATTTTATCTTATCTTCTTAAGAAATCAAACAGTCCAGGACCCGAACCTGAAAAACATGATTTAATTTGTACTGCTTCTAAACCTTTTTCACTTTTCCTCATTTATACCATAGAGAAGTAGGAAAAGTATTGTGTTCGCAAAAAATTTGAAACTGGATGTCACTGGAATTATCCATTCTACGGGATGGATACTAGTTGTATCTAGTGGGCTAGATACATGTTGGTGTAGGATGAATGTTAGTGCGGGATGAGTGTATGATAGTGTGAAATGGATGTAAGCTGTGTGGATGGGTGTATGTTTTGGTGTGGGCAAATGAATGTTGTGTAGGATGAATGTTAGTGTGGGATGAGTGTATGATAGTGTGGAATAGATGTAAGTTGTGTGGGATGGGTGTATGTTGGTGTGGGCTAGATGCATGTTGGTGTAGGATGAATGTTAGTGTGGGATGAGTGTATGATAGTGTGAAATGGATGTAAACTTGTGTGGAGGGTGTATGTTGTGTGGCTAGATGCATGTTGGTGTAGGATGAATATTAGTGAGGGATGAGAGTATTTTATCCTTCTCTATTAAAAATTAAAGTCAATTATCATCAATGTCAGTTATTATTAATATTCATTAATTTGTCAATTAGTCCCTAGGACAAAGGAATCTCAATTAACTAAAATACCCTTTTGTCAATAAGTACATTGAACAAAGGAACCCAATTACTAGGTCATTCTTTTGTCAATAAGTCCATAAATAATTGACAAAGGTGCATATAAATAATCTTCTGGCATTCAAAGCATTTATCATTGGCAAGAATAAAATATTTACACCTATTATGTCACATTACACTAAAGAATATAATTACAGAACAATTCTTACTTAATTGATTCATTTAGATATATTTGTTTATAAATATTTTAATCTAAACATTTAATAGATAATATGAAACAATTTGAGAAAATAATATTTATTTTATTTGAAGGTACAGTGTGAAGAACTCTTGACTTATTTATGGTGAAGTTTTAATAAAATCTTATTTAATCTGTAAGCAATTTTATAATGTTAATGTCAAAAAGGTATTTTTATAACTAGAGGGATCACTGTGAGTTCATTTCTCTATCAAAATATAGCGCTAGTTGTATTACAGTAGTGTACAATAGAGTATTTGCACAATTTTTATTGCATTATCTTAAAGTACGTCATATAAAAGAACACCCTGCAAAATATTAGAATGGAAAAATGATACTTTTGAATGGAAAGATGATACACCAATAAAAACAACAAATATATTGAAATATGTTTTTTTGGCAGGAAAACGTCCTCATCTGCTTGTGTCATGTCAGACGTAAGAATACCGCTATGTAGTACAATATTCACTTGCATGAGAGCAACACTCATCAAAGTATATTATATACTGTCAACAAGATGATACAGACAGCTGTAGACATAACGTTCCTTAGGCATTGTATTACCTGAATCACGGAATTGGTTTAGTTTCAGTCTTCTTTACATTCTATTAAACTTTAAGCAACTGTTGACCTTACAATATTTCTAACTAAAACTCCCATCTGTTCTTTAAACGACCCAACCTTTAGAACATTCCGTTTACACCCCACTCTCATACCCATTACCCTTCTTTAAATGCTTATTTCAAGTGTTAAAAATTAAATTAAATATTTTTTTACAGCTTTATACATTACAACAAATTTAATCATTCATAATGCAAATAATCTATTATATATTGGAGCAACGGAAGTACATACTGGAAAAAAATATCTACCTGAGAAAAGGTTTCTTTTCAAAGGTACATATTGAAGCTTGTCTTACAGTTACTTTAAGCGATTCCCGTATTCTCCGAATTAGTAAATTAGTTCAAGGTATTTAACAATCAAAGCCTCACAAGTTTTAATGTTTTTTACTTAAGCAACTGTGTTTCTGCAGCCAAAAGGTTAATTGAAACATTAATTGCACTCTCTCATTAACCAATAATTAAACTAAAGTAATCATCTCTTTGTGTTAAAAATTCTTACAGATAAAATACTATCTGATTGGGTTCACAACATCTTATTCAACATCAAAAATATTTATTCCATATTTGTATTATTTACTTATTTCTACACCATAAATAAGCAGTATTTAATTTTTTTAAGTTTTATAATAGACAATTATACATATAATTATTTGATCTACTTACGGCTGCAAAATTGCTCATTACCGAACTGTTTTTAAGCTGCAAAATGTCATTTTGCCAACACTGTCAACAAAATATTTAAAAACAGTACTGGAAAATTGCTTGGTAATGCAAAACCTCCTAGGGAGTTATGGTACATTTAAATATAATGGTAAAAAAGTCAAAACTCCCAAGGAGGAGAAATTATATTATATGAGGTTATTATGTTGCAGGTTATTAAGTAAATTTTGGTGTTTTTTTACTTTGTCAGCAATGATTCTTTGAGCTTGTTTTTTATATTTTTTTTTTAAATAATACCACAATATATTATGGTATAATTATTATTATTAATAAAAGAATTAGATTTTTTACAAAAAACATTATAATATAATTTAAAAAAATAAAGTTGGCAACCCTGATATTTACGACTAGTTTTAATTTTTTACCATGAGTTGTCAAATTTGTGTCATCAGTTTTCTTTATATTTGTTCATTTACTTTGTTTAAATAAAGGCAGTTGGTATTATCAAATGTATATAACATTATATTACGTATTATAAAACGTATAACAAACGAAAATTTGCTAATAATCATAATGAATGAGATAAATAATAAGGAGAATGAACATAGTAACATTGATGAATTATTTGACCACACACCACCTGATATTTTAAATATTGCATCAACTTCAAAACAGTCTTTACTGCCAGCAAAATCTCGCAGTAAGTATTTAAAAACTTTTCTGCCGTAAGTAGATAAAATAATATATGCTACTATGCAGCAAAGGAAACATTGCTGACTTGTTCTAGCATTTGTCAGCATCGGCTCCGCCTCTGCAGGCAAATCCCCATTTGGGTTAATTACCAGCCTCGGCAGGTAATTTCAGTAGCCTGCCCTCGCCTTCGGCTCGGGGGCTAATTTATAAAACTCATCTGCGAAATTCTATTTTGCTGCCTAGTAGCATAATATACTATTTGTATTTTACATATAAAGATATTGACATAATTATTATTTTACTTAATGTTTAAGTTTATTTTTTTATTAATAAAGATAGGCCGATGAAAGGATATAATATGACTCATTAGTTAGAATTATAAAAAGTTTTTTTTTACAAAAAGAAGATATTAAAGATAAACAAAATAAAAAAAATATTAAAAGATGAAAATAATATGAGATGTTTAAAGAGACTGGATTCTGGTGTGTTTATTTTATTAAATTGGTAAAATGTATGTTTTTATTTTAGACAGTAAAATAAATCAATACAATATAAGTAACACAGTATAACTGTGCAAGATTGGTCCACTATTCATATTTTGCAAAACTCGGAAGTATCAAATGATACTTCAGCCAAGAGAGACAATTAAACCTCTCGTGACAGAGAGTAAAACTCTCTGCCAAGAAAAAGGAGGAATAGTCAGGCAGGATTTAATTCGTTAGTTGCTCATGTGTCTGTAATGGACACCCATCGCTGCAGTCCCTGACCAACTATAACTGTTGACTTCGCAATTTTTTTAAAATTTATTCTCGGGTACACTGCTTCGACAACTTGGATCATTTTTAGGACCACTCCTCCACTTCCCAACCTTGACATAGGTTATATGATCTATGGATAGAACTAGACTTGATACATAGAGGAATGTATAGTACTAATCAGTGACTTGATAAAAAAAATTATGGATATTGATGTGGAAAAAATATTCATTTGCTTATTTCAATCTTTTACTGTTAAGATCACGCTTTTTTATTGCTTGGTAGCTTTTGTAGTTCTGGTTCTGACAGCCTATCAAAAATTTGTAAGGGAAGGAATTATATTGGTTGATTCTTAATTTTGAAGAAGCAAACACCAATTGGATATAGGACCATAGCTTCTTCTCTTGCCTAATATTGCTACATGATACTTACCATTGTCTTGTCTTTTAATTCACCTGAGAATCCACCGGTTGGTTGGACTTAAGTAGGCCTGTGGTTTGTAAAAAGAGAGAACAAAAAAAAATTAGTAGTCTTAAATTTTTCACCAATTTAGTAGAGGAGGAGTTATGAAGGAGCTCAGCAAAATAAGTACCGACAAGTAATGACTAAAATCCCCCGTTGAATTAAAATATAGACATGAATCCACACCCACGACATGAAATCCACTTTTGAATTAAATATAATCCAAAATTAAATAGAGACATGAAATCACTTTTGAATTAAAATTTGAAAATCCACTGTTAAATTAAAGTAGAGACATGAAATCCACTGTTGAATTAAAATCCATGAAATCCACTGTTGAATTAAATACAGACATGAAATCCACTGTTGAATTAAAATATAGACATGAAATCCACTTTTGAATTAAAATATAGACATGAAATCCACTGTTAAATTAAAGTAGAGACATGAAATCCACTGTTGAATTAAAATACAGACATGAAATCCACTGTTAAATTAAAGTAGAGACATGAAATCCACTGTTGAATTAAAATACAGACATGAAATCCACTGTTGAATTAAAATACAGACATGAAATCCACTGTTGAATTAAAATACAGACATGAAATCCACTGTTGAATTAAAATATAGACATGAAATCCACTTTTGAATTAAAATATAGACATGAAATCCACTGTTAAATTAAAGTAGGGACATGAAATCCACTGTTGAATTAAATACAGACATGAATCCACTGTTAAATTTAAAGTAGAGACTGAATCCACTGTTGAATTAATACAGACATGAAATCCACTGTTAAATTAAAGTAGAGACATGAAATTCCACTGTTGAATTAAAATACAGACATGAAATCCACTGTTGAATTAAAATACAGACATCCACTGTTGAAAAAATACAGACATGAAATCCACTGTTGAATTAAAATAGACATGAAATCCACTTTTGAATTAAAATATAGACATGAAATCACTGTTAAATTAAAGTAGAGACATGAAATCCACTGTTGAATTAAAATACAGACATGAAATCCACTGTTGAATTAAAATACAGACATGAAATCCACTGTTAAATTAAAATACAGACATGAAATCCACTGCCTCACATAATTCCACCTACTGATGAGCTTGGGGTAAATTAAAAGACAAGCAGCATATGATTAAATTAATTTTAAATTATTTATATCTATGTATGTATACATGTATTATTAGAAATTATGATTTTTGGAAAGTAAATATTTTTATTTATTTAGGGTTTTGGTGCCATTGATAAAGCCATTTCACTTTGAAAGACAGACTAAAATGTTTATATGTGTTCCAGACTTTGAAAACATTCTGCCCCAAGTACTGGAAGACATAGAATCATGCATATTTGCTTCTATAGATCTTGAGTTGACTGGGTTGTGTGCCAAGGGAGAACCAGGCTCTTGAGACCCTCAGCATGAGTATTATTCCATGTTTCTGACGAGTGCATCCAACTTTATTTGTATTCAATATGGGCTTTTTCAGAGAATTAGCTTGACCAAGAGTTAAAATTACAACTCTGCATTGCTACACCTTTAAAGGGTTCGTTCCCTCACCGATTTTCAGTAGGCGATTAATTCATCTAAACCAGGCCTGGAAAATTTTTCGGCAAGGGGCCACTGAATATTTTTACAGGTAGTCGCGGGCCGCACATTTCCATTCTTAAGTATGTTAAACCCGCAACAAATAAAGATTTGTTGCAACAACAATCAAATAAATTCAAAAAAATATTTATTTTTTCGGGATAATTGTTTATAGAAATCAAAAATGTTTGCTCGCTTCACTCTCATTTTGGTTTTTCTAAGCAGCCTGGAGAAGGCAGGAAAAATAAGAACTTTTTCTCTAATTATACCTGACACCCAGGTTAAGTTTCCGTTGTTTTTGAAATCTGTAAAGTACAGTCAAAATCTGTACTTTACAGATTTCAAAAACAACAGAAACTTAACCTAGGTGTCAGGTATAATCCGAGAAAAAGTTCTTATTTTTCCTGCCTTCTCTAGGCCGCTTAGAAAAACCAAAATGCGAGCGAAGCGAGCAGACATTTTTGATTTCTATAAACAATTATCACGAAAAAATAAATATTTTTTTGAATTTATTTGTTCATGGGCAAAGTTGATACTATAACTAAAATCCAAGAGCCAGGCCTAAAAAACGTTTCTCATTTTGTTCTGTTGCAAACCAAATTTTTCCTTAAATATTTTATAAATGATACACAAATAGCATAGACAGCCATTCCAAAGCAGAAGGTTACACCTTTAATAGAGCCATTAAAAATTTTAAAAAATCGCTATTTTTTTAGTTTTTTGGAACCTTTTTCAAGCTCTTGAAATTCCTAAGAAACTAAGTATTTAATTGTCAAAATTAAATAAGTACAACCACTCGGTTTGCCGTGTAATAACGTTTTGAAAACAATTCAAAAACGCTATAACATTTCCTATTTTGCAAAAATTCGGTAACTTTGCACAAAGCAAAAGTGTTACATCTTAGTGTTTTTTGTATCGGTCGTAACTTTGGTTGTACTTAATCAATTTCAATGCTTTACTCAAAATTTTAGGAATTTCATAAGCTTAAATTAAAGTCCAGTTTCTAGATTCAACTAACTCATGCCACCAATAGAAGAAAGCTTCTCAAATAACTAAAAAAATGAGCGATTTTTCAAACTTCTGAGTGCGTTTTTAAAGATTCTAGTCTCAGCTTTGGAATGGCATTTTATAATTTTGACATATTTTAAGAATAGTTTAGCTTGAAACAGTACAAAATGAGTCACATTTTTCGGGTCTTAGTCTTTTGGACTATTAGGTATAATAGTAAGTAAAACTTAATTATAATTGTTATTTTTTTCTGCACATGTATTTATAATTTTTTTATTACTTCAAATTTGCCCGCGGGCCACATAAAAATCCTTCGCGGGCCGCATGTGGCCCGCAGGCCGTAGTTTGCCCAGGCCTGATCTAAACAATGACTTTAATTATTTAGATTAAGGTTTTTACTTTGCATTCAGTACGCACTTACTACTGCTTCAGAGCTTAAAACGCACTTCATTTCGTATAAACAGCAAAAGTAAACTTAAAAGTTGTTTTTACTCAATCAAGGCTCATAATTATGAGCAAATATTAAACAGCATCTGACAGCTCCAAGTCAGTAGTAAAGTCTTTACCTTTCTAAATTTAAACATCAATTCGACACAAAAATTCATAATTGGTGGTAAGATATGATAAAATAGCTTGCTTAGTTGAAAAGCAAAAGGCCATTGGCTTCTTGGCCACTACAAAGTTACAAAATTTCACTAAAAATAACTACATTTATGAAACATGTTTTAAATAACCCTATTTTTGAAAGATTTTCAATAGAAATTATGCTAATAAGTTTAAACTTGAATTTAAAACTAGATCTCAGCCAAATCTTTAAATAGTTTTTACTAGGAAGAATCTTTAAATAGTTTTTACTAGGAAGAATCTTTAAATACTTTAATAGGAGTAATCTTTAAATAGTTTATTAGGAGTAATCTTTAAATAGTTTATTTTTTAAAATAGCCAAACAGAAACCGTGAATTACCTGAGTTATCAGTTTCAGCCGTTTTTTAAAGTTCCTTAGTGGTTTACAAAAAAATTAATCTATGTGAGTGCGTAATCATCGTATCCCTCAGACTATTTATGCAAGGAAGTTGAAATTTAGTACAAAAATTCTTCTTTAGCAGCGCTTTTCTGAAAAAAATGGTTTCTGCACTATTAATTGGCAATAATGACATTGCAAAATGGAAATATCTTTTGATTGATTTTATATTTAGCACCCATGTAGACACATATAAGACTAACATAAGTGCAAAAATTCATCTCATTATCAGCATTAGTTCAACATTTATCAAATGACTTGTGTAAGTTTGAGAAAATATTCCAGTAAACTTTATTTGATCATATCTTACCTATAAAAAAAATCATTTTTTATAAAAACATTTAGTTACAAAAACAATATTTCATTTTTTTTTTTATTATACTTCAATCATGTTATAATTTACTAAACTATTTCAATTTATTGTGCCATTTTATTTAACTAGTTTTACAAGGCAATTTTGTTTTACAGTAATACACACTGTTATAATCAGTTGACAACGGGGGGGGGGGGGGGGAATATTGTAGAGGAACCAATTAAGTCAATTCAATGTGAAATCGTGGTAGTGGTTTAACAACCTAAACTAACCTCATTGGCTCCCATAATTTTCCACATTATCAAATGATTCTAACAACCGTATAGTAAAAACAAACAATATTAAAAACTTGTATGGTGTTTGTATAAATAATATATATATATATTATATATATATATATATATATATATATATATATATATATTATATATATATAATATATATATATTAGGGTGGCCCTTAAAAATGAACTTTCTTTTTCTTTGCTCCCAACCCCTAATTTTGTTCGAATATATGAAAAAAAATTCCATAAAAATTTTAGCCCGATCGGAGGTGATTAACAGGTGCCGCCGGGCCTTTGAAGTTTTACAGGTGTCAAAATTCGTCAAAATTGTGATTTTCATGACAAATTTGTTTCTGTGATTTTTCACATTATTTTCTAAGTAAAAACAATACTTAATCCACTAATTAGACTCTATGAACTTATCATTATGACCTGAAATCATCTTAGTTTGTACATAATCTGACATTTAATGGTGGACATATATATTTTTTCTGAAAAATGTTTTAAAAAACATTTTTTTTTCTCTACACTGCAAAGTATAACTCATATAATATGTTTTTTTTATCAATTCATTGGCGTATTATGTTCTTGTATACTGTTTTCTATAATTTAAGACCAATAATTGGTTATTTATATCAAAATTAGCAGACCTAATGTGAAACATACAAAACACTGTCATCCTATCTCGCAGTAGGTGAAAGCTAAGTAATGAGTATAATAGTCCCATTCAGTTCCAAGAATTTTCAATTTTTTTTTGGTTTTAACTTATTTTCAAACAAGTCATTATTGTGACATCTGAAACTTAGTGTGTTACTCCCCCCCTCCCCTTTGCTTGACCTTCCCCCCTCTTCCCTATTATGAAATATAAAATTTTATACAATTTTCACAAAAAATGAACAGAATAAAGAAATGCAAGATAGGTTATAACTTTGAATAGAGTTATTAATACATTAGTATTTGGCACAAAGTTGTTTACCAAAATACTTTCAGGTGAAATAACCCTAGTGTCCACTTAAGGATTAAAGATGAGTCAAGGAAAATACTATGCAAGATGGAAGTGATCTAAGCAGGGGTACTATGAATGAATCATTTTAATCCCTTTGACTTACTTAAAAAAAGTTCCAGTCTTAGATCAGACAACAAACTGTTACCATTTCTGTTTTAATTTCTTTTTTAAATCAAGTGTTTGGTTTAAGTTGTTTGTTAAAGTTATAAAATATCAAGTGAAATAGTTCTTCGTTCTGACTATCATTTTTTAGTAGGTCCTGTTTCCCACCAGATTACTGGGGGCAAACTTCCTTCTAAAAGACAAGTGTGTTGTTTTATAATCTCAAAATAATCAAGTTAGATGTAAAACATAGTGCTGAATTAATGATAAAGGAGGTTAGCATCTTTTGGGAAAAAGCAAGAATCCCTACAAAAAGAAAAGACCACTGCAGTGAGATGTTAATCAAATTATACAACGATTGGAGTTGTCTTCAGACATTTTTTTCTAAAACGACTGAGTTTGCACACAGGCTGGATGATTTATTTGATATTGTCCATAGTGACGCCGAAAATCAAATAAAAATCCAGGAGGACATAGATTTTTTGCGGATGCAAAGAATGCTGGGAGTTGACATTAATTTACACAGGGCAGAATAGAGTTGAAATACTCGATGCATGGAGGATATTGATCGATCTAGTTTGTTTGCAAAATTGCTACTAAGCACCAGCAGCAGTAGTAACATAGACGACAGTGAGGGAGTTTCAGATGAGCTTGTCTCTGATGCAATTTTTCCTTCGTCGTCGGGTTTCAGAGGAACTGTTGATTTTTTTAATGATCGCCCAGCAGCAATGTAGATAGGTGAAAAGTTAGTGACAGAGATGCTGTTCATATATTAGTTGCCACAGCAGAAGCGTTAGGCCATAATGCAAAGAACTTTAATTAACAGAAATTCAATAAGCCGTAAACGATCCCAGTTTTGGATTCTTAGATACAATGAATTGTTAAAAACCTAAAGGTATCAATACTAAAGTATTGATAGAAATCAGAGTGCTGTTGTGCATTGGGATGGGAAGCTTCTTCCTAATATTACAAAAGACAATAAGATAGAAAGGTTGGCAGTTCTTATTTCATATGGCGGAAAAGACAAGTTGATGGACCATGGAGCTCCGAGCACACCACAGGCTACTAGAGCAGAATAAGCCGCAGAAGTCTATAGATGTCTTGAAGAATGGGGACTTCTTGATTCAGTCCAAGCGATGTGTTTTGACACTACGGCATCGAACACCGGTAAGAACAATGAAGCTTGCAGAAATATTGAGAATCCTTAGATTTTCTATACCTGCATTGTAGGCACCACATAGTTGGAGTGGTGTTAAAGGGTGTATTCAATGAATTGGTGGGACCGACTTTTGGGCCAGATGTTCCACTGTTTTCTAGGTTCAGAAACTCATGGGGTCAGATAGACCCAAAAACATAGTCTTCTGGTATTGAAGGAGGATGTCCCAGAAGTTTAAGAAGAGATATGCTTGACTTCTTCGTAAAAAGTTTAAAAGAAAAACAATTAAGAGAAGATTACAGGGAGCTAATGGAGCTGGCAGTGATTTTTCTAGGAGAGACCCCGCCTCGAGGAGTGTCATTTAGAAGGATGGATGTCGAAGGCGATCTATTCTTTAAAAAATTATTTATTTAGAAGTGAGTTCAAGTTGTCTACCAAAGAAAAATCTTCGATGAAAAAATTTAACATTTTTCTTATTAGAGTGTATTTAAAGAGCGTGGTATGGTACACAAGTGCGAGTAAGGCCCAATGTCTGACTTGCACTTTATTCAATCATTAGTCAATAACGAGGCTATAGATTTAAAAATTTGCAATGCTGAACTCAAAAAATTATTAACCATTTGTTAATGGTTAATAAATTTGGTAAGGGAAAAGGGGGAGGATCATGCAAAGGGGGGTAACACACAAAGTTTCAAATGTCACAATAATGGCTTGTTTAAAAATAAATTTAAACCAAAAAAAATTGAAAATTTTTGGAACTAAATTGGACTATTATACTCACTACTTAGCTTTCACCTACTGCGAGATAGGATGACAGTGTTTTGTATGTTTCACATTAGGTCTGCTAATTTTGGTATAAATAACCAATTATTGGTCTTAAATTATAGAAAACAGTATACAAGAACATAATACGCTAATGAATTGATAACAAAAAAACATATTATATGAGTTATACTTTGCAGTGTAGAGAAAAAAAAATGTTTTTTAAAAAATTTTTCAGAAAAAATATATATGTCCACCATTAAATGTCAGATTATGTACGAACTAAGATATTTCAGGTCATAATGATAAAGTTCATAGTGTCTTTATTAGTGGATTAAGTATTGTTTTACTTAGAAAATAATGTGAAAAATCACAGAAAACAAATTTGTCACGAAAATCACAATTTGACGAATTTTGACACCTGTAAACTTCAAAGCCCGGCGCACTGTTAATCACCTCCGATCGCGGCTAAACTTTATATTCGAACAAAATTAGGGGTTGGGAGCACAACATTTCTAACATTTTTTTTTCACCCCTATAGCTAAGGGCCACCCTAATATAATATAATTATTAAAAACTTGTATGGGTATAGTATAAATAATATACATAATTATTAAAACATGTATGGTGATAGTATAAATATTATATATATAATATATATATATATATATATATATATATATATATATATATTATATATATATAATATATATATATATATATATATATACTTAATTTATAAAGAAAGATATAGAAACATTAAGAAAACTTACAATAAAAACGTAACGTTTCGAACTGTTAAAGTTCTTCCACAGACGAAGAGAGACTGAACGGTAAAGATGAGATAGATCTACAGGAAATGGATTAGGAGGGGTATTAAGAGAGGTGGGGTTGGACCAATGGGAAGGAGGTATACTATATAGCACAGTACCGGACATGTACAGGAATAGACTTGCTCGAAAACACTCTATACGATCATACATTAATTTCACACCACGTACCGTCATAAAGACATATTCAAAATCAATCATTCGTACAAAATAAATACAAGGGAAATATCAAAATAAAAAGACAGGAAAAAATAAAAATAAATAGAGAGGGAAATTAAAAAATATAATGAGAAGCTGAAAGAGGGAGTGAGGTGAAAAAGGAGAGAGTATACAAAGAAATAAAAATATATATAAAATAAAAAACATGAAAACAATATAAATAAATTGAATAAAAAAAAATATATAAGAAGGAAATATAACTAAAGAAAATAAATTGGTGAAACGTAATGGAATAAGAAGAATAAAATAAAAGGGAGGCTATGTAAGTAAAAATAGGAAAATTTAAATAAAATGATATTATATAAAAATATAAATAAATAAGGAAATAATAATGATATTAAACAAAATAAATAAATAATTAAATAATAAAAAATTAAATAAATAAAAAAAAATTAATAAATAAAATAAAATAAAATAAAAATAAAAAGTAGACACTACTGTTTTGTTGATGCCAGGGGGAGTCGGGATTTGAGGACAAAGGCTGATGGGCAATTCCCAATTATCGGATAATAATATATAAAAATTCATATATATATATATAATATATATATATATATAATATATAATATATATATATATATATATATATATATATATATATATATATATATAAAATATAAAATAATTATTAAAACTTGTTATGGTGATAGTATAAATATTATATATAATTTATTAAAATTTGTTTGGGTATGGTAATAGTATAAAATAATATACATAATTATTAAAACTTGTATGGTGATAGTAAAAATAATATGTATGATCATTTATAATGTTGAAATAGGATTTTACTTTTACTGCTGCTAACGCAGCAGAGCCAAAAAATAATCCAAAACAACTTAAAAAGTGTAAATGTTTCATTAGTTATGATTATTTTTTTAAAAAATTTTATTAAAAAAACATAAAATGCACAGCCTAATTATGATGAGCATTAGTATTATGAATTAATGAGCTCACTCTAAGTCTTCCTATGATAATAGTGAAGACAAAATAACACTAATATTTACTGATATTAACATTTCTTTCAAATTCATGTTTATCGACTATGAAACTATTTAGCCATAGAGGGGGTATAACCTATCTCAATACATTAAGAGTCCTGAAACATCATTTTGGGGCTCTCAGGGGCTCTGTGTAACCTCATTGAAACCTCTTCTAAGAGTAAGTTAAGGCTATAAGAAAAGTTTATGTTTTGATTTATATTTTCAACGTTCTACTATATAATTCACTGTAATTTTGTTCTGTTCATTTAATTATTGATAGTCAAAGGTGGTTAGGTTATTTTTTCTATGTTTCAATATTCAACCAATAGGGCCCCTCTAGTAATATATATCTATGGATTTAGTATTAAGTGAAATATTTCTTTACTGCATTCTAATTGGTATGTAAATCGTATGTTAATCTACAAATTTTCTTGCATTTATGTTTTATCTACGACTTGAGTCGTAAATTAGGGTTTTCTAAGCGGCAACCTTGCCCCTGTAAATGTATTTTATGTTTCTAAGGATGTAAATCACACTTTTACATCCCTACACATGTAAAATGCATCAACAAGACCAAGTCGTTAGTTATGAAAAACTATAGGCAGACAAAAATTAAGTAAATCTCTTGTTAAGTAAATAACTATTTCTACATGAGCTGTAGTGCAACGATAGATAGATTTACGGATTCATTTGTTTTTATCTGGTATTTTGGACATTAATTTTTATTTATTATGTTATATTATTGCAAAATGGTTTACTACTTAGAACCTGTCAAATATTAATGTTACTTTGTCTCTAACCATATGTTTTAAAATATTGGGTGAGCTCTTTATAAGTTATTTTTTATTTCCTATCTAAACAAATCACATTTACAAAACAAAAAACTGAACCGCTGTATAGTTACAAGACCTTTTTAAATTTTGAATTCAAAATCGATCAGAATTAATTAGAACAACATTTCTTCATCTTTTACATGTTCATTTATTTGAAATAAGCAAATGGTTAAACTTAAAAGTTCTTTTTAATTAACAGAAAACTGAGCAGTGGAGTAAACAAAGCTAACAAATAACACCAAAATCTCTCCCCAAAACCTTTATTAAAACCAGAGCCGGCTTTCGACCTCACGATCATCATCAGTGCCTAGCCAACAAATATTAAATTCTTTTTAAGTTTTAGTAAATAAAAAAATCGGGTACGAGGTACCTCAGAACTTTTCCTCATCACATCAGATTCGCTATGCTCATCCTCCCTGCTTTGGATTTGCTTCGCTCGTCCTCAGAAAATAAAAACGCCAAATTTATACTACAATATGTCTTCCGACACGCTTCGCTCATCCTCAGATTGTAAATGCATCTGTTTCATTCTTAGCGATACAGCGCTGACCACGCTCAATGCTGCTATTTTTTTATGATCCAACAAAAATCATGAATATACTTGTCGTATTGAAACGAAACAGTGTACTTATTTATTATGTACAGAAGTATACTTGTACAAAATTAAAACTCAATTAAATCATTTTCTGATTTTTACAATTTTTAAAAAAAAAAATTTCACAAATCATTCGATAAAAATTGAACTAATGCTGATAAAGAGATGAGTTAGCATTTATGTTAGTCCTACACATGGCTACATGCGTGCCACATTTCAGACACACACACACATACAGACAGACAACTTTGTGAAAACCACTCAGGAGGCCTTTAAAACACCTAAAACAGATAATTCCAGTTTCATTCCGGTTTCAGATTTTTTTGCAAACACAATACTTTTCCTATATACCTACGGTATAAATGAGGAAAAGTAAAATTCCTAATTTAGGTTAAAAAATTTAAAGTAATAATTTGTTGGCAAGTCTGATTTTTTTAAAAAATTATTGAATATAATAGTGTTTAATGGGTTTTTTAAACACAGCTCACCAAACCATACCAATGTATGAAGTAGTTTGTATTTTTTTTTATTTTATATTATATTTTTGTTAAACTTTAATGATGACTCATTTTTAATTTAAAGTTTAGTTAATTTTAAAGAAAAAAAATAAAGGACTTTTGTGAAAGTATTTTGTTTTTATTTATTAATAAAAATTATGTAATTAGTATTTATAACCGTTGTTTCAACTAATAGTCGAATCAGTCAAGGAAACAAATTTCATCAAATATAACCTTTTCATTTTAAAATTATGAACCGATTTTTTATTTTATTTTACCAAACTAAAATAAACACATACATCAATATTAATTAAACAAAACTGTAATGTCGGTTATGCTTAAATAAATCAAGAAATATTTAATTAACGAACATACAAAATATAATAAAGAGATAAACAATAAAAAATCTTGAAATATAAAGGTATTAAATCAATGTCTAAGTAGGATATGAAAAAAAATATTGTAACATAGACAATTTCAGAATCTACTAGAAATCGTTAATGCAAAGAATATTTATACATTTTTTTTTTAAATTCAAGGCTACTTCACCGAATTAGGGGTTATCTTATCCTTGAATTTTTTACAATTTGACTCCTTGCAGAGCATGAATTGATGACAAAACAATGTGTAAGAGACACCTTTGAATGTAAATTGCAACATGTAATGTAAATAATTCAGTAATTTGACACGCTCATGTACTGATGTATTTACTAATGAGTAATAATTACTAACAGATCCATTGACGAATTATTACTGATAGATCCCCTGATAAATAATAATAAATGATGGATCCACTGATGGAAAATAATTTATGATGGATCCACTAATGAATAATAATTAATTATGGATCCACTAATGAATAATAATGAATGATGGATCCACTAATGAATAATAATTAATGATTGATCCACTAATGAATAATAATTAATGATGGAAAATAATTAATTATGGATCCAATTAAGTATTAAGTTTCTCAACATAAGATATGTTGAGCCGTCATCACTGATGCATGTTAAATGATCCCACATGTCTCTTGATCAATTTTATTGATTCGTCATATTTATAACATATTATTATGTAATAAATAACATTAGCTCAAAAAGAATCAAAGATAGTAATATCCTTTTTGTCGTTTTTATCTATTGTATCAGAAGTATAGTCCTAATATTATCAAAACTAATAAATAATTACATCAACAACTTGTTGCTTATGAAACCCCTGTAATAAATCAAGTCGTTAAAATTATCGTTGATTTTTATTTCAAATTCCAAAAAAATGTCTTAACTCGTGTCCCCAAATTTATTGTCTGGTATAATTTTTAGTAAATTTCCTTTTTGGTGTCAAAAAATGCAATGAGAGCACTCAATATCTTTAAACTTTTAGTTAATAGAAAAAGAAGTCATAATTGGCTCTTATACTTTTGTACTGTAGTTTAGTATTTAGTAAACTAAATACTAGCTACTGTAATATGATAGTATACTATATTACTATAGTATACAATTGTAAGAATATAATTATCATTGTTAAATAAGGTGTGAGAGCACGACCTGTATAGATGATATTTATCAAACTAAACACAGAGGGCATGTCCAGGTTACTGGTGTTTTTCTTAAGAAGCATAACAACAAAGACACGTCAAAAACCAACTGCACATGCTTGGTACAAATTGCACATGTTTACAATTCTTATAACAGCGCAGGTCTTGTAATATTAGAGGCAAACTTACTTCTCAACGGTTTCCCATTGTTTATTGCTTGAGAAGAGTTTTTTTTATTAACACGCTTAAATTATCACTCACTGAAGTGGCTAAGTATAGTCCAAAATTTAAAATTAAATAAGCTCAAATGACTTAACAAGCACCACAAATGTAACAATCACGAGAGCAAGAAGAAAGTTTGAGAAGCAAACTCGACAACCTGCTAACATAACCTGTGTTTTGGCCCCTTTTTTCATTATAACCATGGGGAAGGTAAGTTTGCTCCTATTCCTCTATCTCATACAACTTCCATGGGGTCAGAAAAGTTTTTTAATGCGTCATCCCCTTTCAAGATCCTTGTTTAAATGCAAGGTTGTCCTACAACACCCTCTGACAGTGTAGCCATGCAGGTCGTGTTCTAGCACCTAACAATAAAAAATCTTAATCATAAAATAAAACAAGAAATTTTGAAAAAAGATTAATCAATCCAATGACTCAACTACCTTCTTTTAAGGGTTCAACATATAGATAATGGAGTAGATCAGCTTAGACTAAATTAACATTTAGTTATGCACCATGTAAGGCCGAAGAAATAAGAGAATATACACAATTTATTGAAGATTGCAGTCCTTGAAATAACATTTATTTAAACATTTCACGAAATGAAATTCTGCATCATCGTAAAAATAATAATTATTTCAGCACCAGATTAACCAAAATGTTTAATAACCTAAATAAGTTTCATTCCTCGAAATGTTTAGTTGTAAATGTTTTAAATAAAAGTTTTTTCTTTATTGAAGGACTGTAGTCTTCAATAAATTGTGTATTATTTATCAACAAAATCTATTAAACCTCTTCCATTAAATTACGAACATTTGAAACAAATTTAAGGTAGTTCTAATTTAATTTACTTTTTAAAATTACCAATTTTATTCTTTTAATTACTACTTTTAAAAATATTGAGTGCTACCAAATCCAAGTTGTTTTTTTTAAATTTTTTATTTAGCTATTAGGAATAGTTATTTTAGTAAGCCATTTTGTGTCTTTTGTTAATTTTTTTGAAAAAAAAAATGAAGTAAAAGTACATAAGTCGAAACAAATTAATAATAAATACTATTAATGGGCTTATGACATAATTAAACTTATTTTATCACTTTAGATATCAAATTTTCCAAAATTAAACTTTCAAATGGAAGCATGATTCTCGTAGTGCGTATTATCATAAACACAATTACACACAAACAATAACAACACATAAAAATGTTATACGAATTTCAATATACCTTTTATAATCTTAACAGTACTAAATTTTAGATGCCGTAAACTATGTTATGGTATGAACAACCTAAACATAAACCTTTAGACAAACAGACAAAAAGTTTTTAGAGTAAATGAGATAAGAACAATATCTTATCAATCTTTCACAAGCACTTAATTGTTTTTAAGATAATCTATTGAAAACATTTTAAGCCCTCAAACTAAAGTGAGTAGAAATTCATACAGTTGGGTCGGGCGGGGGGACACCAGTGGTCTAACCCCTGGTTTTAGGTGCTCTGAAAAAACTGAGGTTAGTTGCCATCAACTACCGCACGAGCGCTAGTTTTTCACCTTGCTTCTCTTATCACTATTGTTATCAGTTTAAATCGAATTATTCTATTTATGTTTATAAAAAATGTAAACAAGACAATTTTTATCTTATTCATTGACTTTTTTTCTTTTTTAGTAGCTTTATAAGATAATTTTTTAGAAAATAGGATAACGTGTCTTTTACGAAAGGTCGCAGTGTGTTATAATGAGACAACGAAGACGCTAAATTAAATTTATAATTTCCCGGGTTTGATTGTTTGTTTTACAAACATTTTTTGGATGGTTGTTCTACAAATCATGGTTATCACGATATCAGGTCTGACTTAAAATTAACACAGGGGTTTATATTTTTATAAACATTTATGAAAATTATTACCTTTTAAAATAATTAATTACAATTTTTTTTAACATTGTTAAAGACCCTTTAAATAATTTTAACCTTGAATTGAAGAAATAATTATTTTTATTGTGTAGGGAACATGGTGAACTGAACCCGCCACTAGCGGAGAAAGGGGTGACTTCAGGCGCAGGTCCATCTAAAGCAGCTTATTTCGGGGAGTTAGACACTGAATAGTTGTCTCAATATTTTATTATCTTGTTGTTTACAAACCACACGTCATTTCTTCTCATCTTAGAATAATACAAAAAAGGAGCATAACTGATAACAGCAAAGCCGGTTCACTGGGTGGTCTTAATCAATGCTGCCACCCTAACAATATCCAATTTTATTAACAAAAATGGCAATATGTCTGGTTGCTATAGCATTAAGTTATATAATTAATAAATGAAATAAGTAACGTAAGTAGTGTAGTAGTTTTCTATTATTCATCAAATAAATAAATATCAAAACATCATCAAATAAATATTGGTTCCTCCTTCTTTAATAGTATTATTCTAAGCATCTCACAATACAAGTAACATTCAACAAATAAAATTCGTCAACAATTGAATGATAATTGGTCAATTCAATTTCTAATATTAATTTCTAAAGAAAAAAAATAATAAAATCTAAGAACATTAATAAACTAACACACCTACTACGTGTGTGTTGAACCACAAATTTTATGTACAAGTTTCTCTTATTTATTAATAATTAATTATTATATTTAACTTAAAATACATTTTTATAGCACTCAAAATCTAGTTGTTTGTATAAAGTAAAATAACACTTAAAATGATTGATTACAAATACTTTTTAATTATTAACGTAATTTTAGATTATAACAAACTTTGAGATATCGAGCGATATTTTTTATTTTGATTATTTCTTATATTTTCACACTCATATACTTAAATTTTAATATTAATACTTTACTTATTAACAATTATTTCTTAAATGTCTATTGTAATTTTATTTTATTACATTTTTTTATTTTTGTTAGGCACACTTTATCTTGCAATTAATGTACCTTGACATTTTTAGTGTTATTATTGTTTAGTAGTGATAAACTTATATCCAGTGTCATTTTTGTTTACTAATCATAAAACAGTTAAAGTTTTACGTGTTATCTTGTTACTAATTCATAAACAGTTTAAAGTTTTACGTGTTTATCTTTTGTTTACTAATCATAAACAGTTAAAGTTTTACGTGTTAGTCTTTGTTTACGTAATTCATAAAACCAGTTAAAGTTTTCAGTGTTATCTTTGTTTTACTAATCATTAAAACAGTTAAAGTTTTACGTGTTATCTTTGTTTACCTTATTCATAAACAGTTAAAGGTTTTACGTGTTATCTTTGTTTACTAATCATAAACAGGTTAAAGTTATTACGCTGTGTTATTCTTTTTACTAATTCATAAACAGTTAAAGTTTCATAATGTTATCTTTGTTTTTACCAATCATAAACAGTAAAGTTTACGTGTTATCTTTGTTTAATAATCATAAACAGTTAAAGTTTCAAATGTTATCTTTGTTTACTAATCATAAACAGTTAAAGTTTCAAATGTTATCTTTGTTTACGTAATCCATAAACAGTTTAAAGGTTTTATGTGTTGTCTTTGTTTACGTAATCATAAACAGTTTAAAGGTTTCAAATGTTATCTGTGTTTTACTAATCATAACCTGTTCGTTTTCAGTGTTATCTTTGTTTACTATAACTAGTGAAACTATTTAATAAAATTATAACCAGTTAAAGTTTTACGTGTTTTATTTGTTTACTAATCATAAACAATTAAAGTTTCAAGTGTTATCTTTGTTTAATAATGATGTAATATACAATATTTAGTGATATCATAGTGAAATATTGATACATTGTCGATTGTGAAGAATTGCTTGCTGCGTAATCAAAATTTGTTCAATATAAAGCGTGCCTATAATTTATTTTAGCTTAACTCTAATAGGACTCAGGGTGGGATTCTTTTAATTTATAATATTTTCAAACACTTTGATACATTTATTATGGTAACTTAGAAGTAGGAATTCATAAGTAGTTTTAATTATAAAAAGGACGAGCCAGTTTTGAATTAATGTAATTCTTTTCTTAATAAATAATGATACTAGAACCTAATTTTTTACGCTTTAATGTTTACATCCAAAATGTTGTGATCCTTAAATCTCAATTCATGTACATCCCTTTTAACCCATTTTGCTGCTAATGACGGCATATGCCTTCATCAGAAAAATGTTCGTGTGTTTCGAATGGCTTCATATGCCGTAAACAGAAAAACATTCACGTGTTGCGAATGACTGCATATGCCATCAATTTTTTTATGATGATGTGATTAGTGCTGTGAGTATTATTATAAACTAATAGCGACATCTATTGGTTATATGGGGTATTAGCTAACTTAACATAAAGATGCTCAAATAAACTAACATTTTTTTGACAAGAACAAAAAAGAATTTAACATTTATTACAATATATGTAGAGACATATAATAATAATAAATTATTTTATTATAAAAACATAAACATTACGTAAGAGAAATTACCAAGGAAAAGTTAAAGTTGAGTACTTGAAGGTAGAAAAGCAAAAAAGCCTCCGCAACAGGGGAAAGTTTTTCATCTGACGGGTTCCGCAACCAGGGACCCAACTACATTCCAATACCCCCGCAGCCAAAGGGTTAATCAATTTCCACAATATTTGAAGCAAGATCTTCTCAACCCAAATGATATGGCAACGCCAATCTATTAATAATTAAGCTAAAGCTTATTAAATAATCTACGGAACTTAAATCAAAACTGGTTCGAGTTTAAAGAGAGTTCACTTCACTTGATTCAACAGATAAACTAAATAGTACTATAAGTATAAAGATAATAATTACATAATATCACAAATCATTGATTTGTCATTGTTTCAGCTTAAAATATATTTTATATATTTAATGGGAAGTATATAACTACTTATTGTAGCGTTAACATATAGATATATTACTAGAAGGGACATAGCCTATCTCAATAAATTGAGAAGCTTAAAACATATTTTCGGGGCTCCGTGTAACCTCCTTGAAAAGTGAGTTAAGGATATGATAAATCAATTGTCGTCTGCTTTTAAATCATTGTTTGTGTTTTGTTTTGTATTTTAAATGTACTAGTATATAAGTTGCTGTAATTGTATACCGTTTGTTTGATTATATTAATCGTCGAAGGTGTTCAGGTTACTTATTTGATGTTTCAATATTAAACCAATAGGGCCCTTCTAGAAATAATATCTCTATGAGCTTTCACAATTTTTAACAGCTGTTGACAATCAAAATAAACAGCTGTTAATAAAACAAAAATAAGCATCAGTTATCAATAAACAATAGTTTTATCAAAACTATTGAATACTTTTAATTTGATGAGAATACTGTCTTTACCAATTCTTGGAGTTATGATTGTGAATAATGTAAATATTTACATATTTTGTTCTTCACAACTTTTTGGTCCAAATCAGATACTGTCCTAGAAGCTATCGATGACAATAAAATAATTTATTAAAGTCATAAATAACTTTGACTCGAATGAAAAAACTGTTATCTAAACGCAACCTATTACTTAAGCTAGGGTTAAGCAAACGTGAGAACTATGTGGATCCCTATTATAATTTTTGGAATTTGGCAGACCTTTTGGTATTTTAAGATATAATAATTTCTAAAAATTCCAAAAATTATGTGGACCTCCTAAAACATTCCTATTTAAAAACGGTATTTGTACCTTAATTCTGGAGAAATGTTAGGTTTAAGTAAGAAAATGATTTGGATACGAGTCTTAATGTAGCAGTAGGAATATCAGCTTAAGGTGAGTCCTGTCCCGATGGGAGGGATTTGATGGGAAATAGTGGGTACCAGCCATGTGTCTGCTGAGTCAATGTCAGCTTATCAAGGGCCAGCTCTGCTCCTCCCAACGGTCTGTTCTGTTCGAATCCCGTACAATGCTCCCAAACCATGACAACCAGTGTGCGGCCTAGGATGTCGCAAGCTGCGTACTTGAGAGTTTGTCCGTACTGAGGATCTTTCATATTTTTCACTGTTTTTGTTTTACGTTTCTGTAGCCATTTCTCACCGTCGCGTAAATAGGTTTTCACATAGGTATCTGAAATACAAAAAAAATTATATTTTGATAATGCATGGCAAAAAGTTCTAAACAAGATTGTCAAGCACAGTAATTAAGTATACCATTAATTATTGAAACACACTTAAGTTGGTTAAAAAAAATATATTTATATTTTAAAAATATATTTTATATTTTACAATAAGAACTTCCTCAAGTGTAATCAAGTAACTTCGACACTTTGACGAAGTGTGTTTGCTACATTCTTTGGACGAGCGAAGGGAGCTCAAAGTAATGAGAAAAATTCCTATTTTTTTAAAGTTTTTAATGTTAGAGTTTTAATGTTTTAAATACAGCTCAAATTAAAGTAAATGAGCAAATGAGTAAATTAATTAGGAACGCGATTTTAACAGGTTAAAGAAGCATTTAAACCAAATAAATAAAACTATATTTCAGAATTGCTTTCCGTACATTGCACACCAAAGCAAAAGAGTGGCTTCTGTCAAAGGAAGAATTAGTCCTTGAACTGTTGACAATAATTAAATAAATATCTTTTAACCCTCCTGGGCATGAGGTGTAAACTGCATCCACTGGTCCCTGCATTATGCAGGGTACCGGGATGGGGTCAGGACTGGTACAGGTGCTACGGTGCCTGACGGGAAGAGAAGCGTTCCCGGCCCACTCTAGCTAATCCCATGTCTGTTTGGCTCTATGACACAGCCGATCGTGCTTAAGGTCCGTATGCCCGGCAGCCATGGGTAAACCTATGGGGAGCGTCTCTTGGGAAGTCAGGCGCCTATTTGCGTCAGGCGGACTGAGTGGCGTGTCGGGGGTAGCGTCCCTGAAGGTTGACCCCGCTAGGGTCCTCTACAAGGTAGAGTCTCTTTTTCTTTCTCTTTCTTCCTATCTCCTTATCTCTAACTTTCCTTTCACCAATCCCCTTGCCTTCCTTACTTTTTCACCTTTCCTCCTCTCTCCTTTATTATAATTTTTTTCTCTCTCTTGATTTATTTCATTCTGTCTGCCTTCTATTTTCTTCGTTCTTTTTAGTTTTATTATTATTAATTTTCTTTATTTTATTATTTTTTTTATTTTTTTTTTTTTAATATTTTTTTTTTCTTATTTTATTTATTTTTTGAGACTTTTTCCTAAGAGAGGTGCCGATCTTCGCGTGGCCACTAGTCTCCGTTAGTTGGGATCGTCGTGGAGGGGATGAGTCGTCCCTCCTGCTGTGTGCATTGCACTGCCGTTCTCCAACGGCGGATGATTGGTAGAGGAGGAGGCCTCTGTCCGGCATTAAAATCGGCAGTGGGTTACTGGTCAGTAGGTCAGTCGCGGCCAGGACTGTCGGAGGTCCTGGTGCCCCGTGTGTCTCCTGCCGTCCGCTTGGTCCATCCGCGGGCAGGCTTACAGAATAGGGTGGGAGCCGGTCAGTACTCCGGGGGGACTGTACGTCTTAGTCCCTGGCCATCAATCCTTCCCATCCTCTGGGCACACCTCGGCTGGCTTCTCCTCCTCACCAGTAAAATCCTATGGCGTCAAACCATCAAGAGACTCAGGTGCTAGTTTAGTGGGAGTTGGAAATAGGAAGGCAAGTGGGAGCACTAGTTCCACTTCCTTCTCCAAGTATTGGACTGTGCGAAGATGTGATAATGGATCGTTCTCTAATGTTTCACCCATTGCCATCTACCGCAGTCTAAAGCAGGAACTAGGAGATGTAGGCAGCGTATCAAAAGCTGGCTCCGGCTTCCTCGTCATTGAGGCAGCCTCGCAGAGCCAAGCGGAAAAACTGCAGACATTGACGAGAATAGCGGACCATGCTGTAAAGGTAGAAATTAACGAAAGACTTAGTAGCTCGAAAGCAGTAATCTTCTGTCGGGATCTTATAAACTCGACACTAGAAGAAATTCAGGAGGACCTCGCGTCACAAGGTGTCATACGTGTGGAGCAAGGTACCAGAAGAACCCGACAGGGCAATATTGAGAAGACAGGGACGTTCTTTCTGACCTTTAAGTATGAGGATCCTCCAGAGAAAAACAGAATAGCTTCTATAGAGCGGTGAGTGTGCGTCGGTATGTTCCTTCGCCACTAAGGTGTTTCCAATGCTTTAAGTTTGGACACATTAGTCGGCGATGCAAACAAGAAGAACAGAGCTGTACATGCGGAAAAACTAAGCATGAAGGAGACTGCATACCACCGCTTCAGTGTACCAATTGTGGTGGTAATCACTCATCCAAGGCTCAGGAATGTCCTGAGTTTATAATAGAGAAAGAGATTCAGCGTGTAAAAGCGGTGCATAAACTCAGGCATCCTGAAGCATCACAGATGGTCCGGGACGCTGCCTACGTTATGCCCCGTGTTAGCTATGCAAAGAAAGCAGCTGGCTCCAAGTCCAGTTCTCAGCAACTGGCTAAGAATACAGAGGAAGAAAAGAAAAATCAAGAAGAACAGAAGAAGATAGAAGAACGGAAAAAGCAAGAAGAGAAAAAGAAGTTAGAAGAACAGAAAAAGCAAGAAGAGAAAAAGAAGTTAGAAGAACAGAAAAGCAAGAGGAGAAGAAGAAGCTAGAAGAGAAGAAGAAGCAAGACGAGAAAGAAAACTAGAGGAGAAGAGACGACTAATAGGGAAAAAGCAGCAGGAGAAGGGAAAATCTGATCAGAAATCTTCTGATAAGAAACCTGCAGGAAATGTAGTAGTGAAGAAGCCTTTAGACAAGGAGCCAGCTGTAAAACAAACTGAAGTCAAAATGGATGTTAAAGAAACACACAGAGATGTAAAAATTAATGCAGAGACGAAAGAAACTAATAAAGGAAAAGAAAGTTCATCAGAAACTGAATCTGCTACTGAATCAGAAGGAGGAGAGGGTGGTGAGAGAAACCGAAATGGGAGACATAGGAGAAGAGGCGTCCTACGACGCCTGCTACTCCCCCTCCAACCAAATTTCACGCTGCAGATCCATCTGCAGTAGGAGGTGAAAAGGAAACTGAGCCTGTAGAATCTAAATCCACGGGCGCCGAATCTACCTCCTCACCCTCTACCTCTAAACCCACCTCTCACATAGAGCGTGGGACTAACACGGGGCCATCTCCGCCTGAGTCCGAAACTCAGCCGAAGAGGTCTCAGCGGGCCGGTAAACCGCCCAACGAAAATGTTGGTGCGGAAACCGTCGATGAGAATGAAGATATGGAGACTGAAGAGTTCATAGAACCAAAAAAGAAGAAGGGGTGGCCTAAGGGTAAACCTAGGCTTCCGAAGACTAGTAACTCATCGACGTGATGCCACTGGACAACAGACACACTATTGTCCAGTGGAATATGCAAGGTCTCCGTTCCCACTATCCGGAGCTGCGGCGTATCCTGCTGGACAGGACGCCGTTCGCTCTGGGTATACAGGAGACCAAGCTAAGTCCACTGCAAGAGTACCGGTTAAGAGATTATAATGTATATAGGAAGGACACGGTAATAGCTGAACGTGGGCGAGCGCACGGCGGGGTTGCTCTTATAATTAAAGCAAATATCCCGTCAACGCAGATACCACTGATAACTGATCTTCAGGCAGTAGCGGTGTCGATAAAGTCGCCGTATACCGCCACTTTGTGCAGTCTATATCTCCCTGATGGTAATTGGACGGAGGCCCAGCTTGAGAATCTTATTCGACAGCTACCTCCCCCAGTTTTCTGATGGGAGATTTCAACGCTCATAATCCCTGGTGGGGTTCTGCAAATTTGTCCTTACCAGGGAGACGTGTAGAAGAAGTGATAGATAGGAGCAACCTCGTTCTACTGAATGATGGATCAGCTACGCATGTGACGATGAGCAGAGTACAGAATCATCTATAGATTTAACCTTCTGCTCACCAGCGCTCGCAGTCACTCTGGAATGGACACCTTGTGACGACCTTCACCAGAGTGATCATTATCCTATATATATTACCGCTGAGAATCCGGCTGAGCAAGCGAACCCAAGAGATATTTGGGACCTCAAGAATGCTGACTGGGACGGTTTTAGGGCGAGTTTCAACCCCCCAGTCCTCACTGGCGATGTTAATACCGACATTACCAACTTTAATGACGCCATAGGTGCTGCCGCCAGTGAGTCCGTTCCTCGCAGGAAGATAGGCGGCCGAAGGCGCCGCACAGTACCCTGGTGGAACGAGGACTGTCGACGGGCGAACAAAGCTAAGAAGAAAGCGTGGAGCAAATTCAAGCGACGGCCAATGGAAGAAAATTTTAGAGAATTCAAGAGACTCAGAGCGATCGAGCGTAGAACGATACGAAGAGCCAAGAAGAAATCTTGGTCGGACTACGTCTCGACGCTGAATGAAGACNCATAAAACTATATTTTCAGAATTGGCTTTCCGTACATTGCACACCAAAGCAAAAGAGTGGCTTCTGTCAAAGGAAGAATTAGTCCTGAACTGTTGACAATAATTAAATAATAATCTTTTAACCCTCCCTGGGCATGAGGTTAAACTGCATCCACTGGTCCCTGCATTATGCAGGGTACCGGGACTGGTCAGAGCAGGTGCTACGGTGCCTGACGGGAAGAGAAGCGTTCCCGGCCCACTCTAGCTAATCCCATGTCTGTTTGGCTCTATGACACAGCCGATCGTGCTTAAGGTCCGTATGCCCGGCAGCCATGGGTAAACCTATGGGGAGCGTCTCTTGGGAAGTCAGGCGCCTATTTGCGTCAGGCGGACTGAGTGGCGTGTCGGGGGGTAGCGTCCCTGAAGGTTGACCCCGCTAGGGTCCTCTACAAGGTAGAGTCTCTTTTTCTTTCTCTTTCTTCCTATCTCCTTATCTCTAACTTTCCTTTCACCAATCCCCTTGCCTTCCTTACTTTTTCACCTTTCCTCCTCTCTCCTTTATTATAATTTTTTTCTCTCTCTTGTTTTATTTCATTCTGTCTGCCTTCTATTATCTTCGTTCTTTTTAGTTTTATTATTATTAATTTTCTTTTTTTATTATTTTTTTATTTTTTTTTTTAATATTTTTTTTTCTATTTTATTTTATTTTTTGAGACTTTTTCCTAAGAGAGGTGCCGATCTTCGCGTGGCCACTAGTCTCCGTTAGTTGGGATCGTCGTGGAGGGGATGAGTCGTCCCTCCTGCTGTGTGCATTGCACTGCCGTTCTCCAACGGCGGATGATTGGTAGAGGAGGAGGCCTCTGTCCGGCATTAAAATCGGCAGTGGGTTACTGGTCAGTAGGTCAGTCGCGGCCAGGACTGTCGGAGGTCCTGGTGCCCCGTGTGTCTCCTGCCGTCCGCTTGGTCCATCCGCGGGCAGGCTTACAGAATAGGGTGGGAGCCGGTCAGTACTCCGGGGGGACTGTACGTCTTAGTCCCTGGCCATCAATCCTTCCCATCCTCTGGGCACACCTCGGCTGGCTTCTCCTCCTCACCAGTAAAATCCTATGGCGTCAAACCCATCAAGAGACTCAGGTGCTAGTTTAGTGGGAGTTGGAAATAGGAAGGCAAGTGGGAGCACTAGTTCCACTTCCTTCTCCAAGTATTGGACTGTGCGAAGATGTGATAATGGATCGTTCTCTAATGTTTCACCCATTGCCATCTACCGCAGTCTAAAGCAGGAACTAGGAGATGTAGGCAGCGTATCAAAAGCTGGCTCCGGCTTCCTCGTCATTGAGGCAGCCTCGCAGAGCCAAGCGGAAAAACTGCAGACATTGACGAGAATAGCGGACCATGCTGTAAAGGTAGAAATTAACGAAAGACTTAGTAGCTCGAAAGCAGTAATCTTCTGTCGGGATCTTATAAACTCGACACTAGAAGAAATTCAGGAGGACCTCGCGTCACAAGGTGTCATACGTGTGGAGCAAGGTACCAGAAGAACCCGACAGGGCAATATTGAGAAGACAGGGACGTTCTTTCTGACCTTTAAGTATGAGGATCCTCCAGAGAAAATCAGAATAGCTTTCTATAGAGCGGTGAGTGTGCGTCGGTATGTTCCTTCGCCACTAAGGTGTTTCCAATGCTTTAAGTTTGGACACATTAGTCGGCGATGCAAACAAGAAGAACAGAGCTGTACATGCGGAAAAACTAAGCATGAAGGAGACTGCATACCACCGCTTCAGTGTACCAATTGTGGTGGTAATCACTCATCCAAGGCTCAGGAATGTCCTGAGTTTATAATAGAGAAAGAGATTCAGCGTGTAAAAGCGGTGCATAAACTCAGGCATCCTGAAGCATCACAGATGGTCCGGGACGCTGCCTACGTTATGCCCCGTGTTAGCTATGCAAAGAAAGCAGCTGGCTCCAAGTCCAGTTCTCAGCAACTGGCTAAGAATACAGAGGAAGAAAAGAAAAATCAAGAAGAACAGAAGAAGATAGAAGAACGGAAAAAGCAAGAAGAGAAAAAGAAGTTAGAAGAACAGAAAAAGCAAGAAGAGAAAAAGAAGTTAGAAGAACAGAAAAAGCAAGAGGAGAAGAAGAAGCTAGAAGAGAAGAAGAAGCAAGACGAGAAAAGAAAACTAGAGGAGAAGAGACGACTAATAGGGAAAAAGCAGCAGGAGAAGGGAAAATCTGATCAGAAATCTTCTGATAAGAAACCTGCAGGAAATGTAGTAGTGAAGAAGCCTTTAGACAAGGAGCCAGCTGTAAAACAAACTGAAGTCAAAATGGATGTTAAAGAAACACACAGAGATGTAAAAATTAATGCAGAGACGAAAGAAACTAATAAAGGAAAAGAAAGTTCATCAGAAACTGAATCTGCTACTGAATCAGAAGGAGGAGAGGGTGGTGAGAGAAACCGAAATGGGAGACATAGGAGAAAGAGGCGTCCTACGACGCCTGCTACTCCCCCTCCAACCAAATTTCACGCTGCAGATCCATCTGCAGTAGGAGGTGAAAAGGAAACTGAGCCTGTAGAATCTAAATCCACGGGCGCCGAATCTACCTCCTCACCCTCTACCTCTAAACCCACCTCTCACATAGAGCGTGGGACTAACACGGGGCCATCTCCGCCTGAGTCCGAAACTCAGCCGAAGAGGTCTCAGCGGGCCGGTAAACCGCCCAACGAAAATGTTGGTGCGGAAACCGTCGATGAGAATGAAGATATGGAGACTGAAGAGTTCATAGAACCAAAAAAGAAGAAGGGGTGGCCTAAGGGTAAACCTAGGCTTCCGAAGACTAGTAACTCATCGACGTGATGCCACTGGACAACAGACACACTATTGTCCAGTGGAATATGCAAGGTCTCCGTTCCCACTATCCGGAGCTGCGGCGTATCCTGCTGGACAGGACGCCGTTCGCTCTGGGTATACAGGAGACCAAGCTAAGTCCACTGCAAGAGTACCGGTTAAGAGATTATAATGTATATAGGAAGGACACGGTAATAGCTGAACGTGGGCGAGCGCACGGCGGGGTTGCTCTTATAATTAAAGCAAATATCCCGTCAACGCAGATACCACTGATAACTGATCTTCAGGCAGTAGCGGTGTCGATAAAGTCGCCGTATACCGCCACTTTGTGCAGTCTATATCTCCCTGATGGTAATTGGACGGAGGCCCAGCTTGAGAATCTTATTCGACAGCTACCTCCCCCAGTTATTCTGATGGGATTTCAACGCCCATAATCCCTGGTGGGGTTCTGCAAATTTGTCCTTACCAGGGAGACGTGTAGAAGAAGTGATAGATAGGAGCAACCTCGTTCTACTGAATGATGGATCAGCTACGCATGTGACGATGAGCAGAGGTACAGAATCATCTATAGATTTAACCTTCTGCTCACCAGCGCTCGCAGTCACTCTGGAATGGACACTTGTGACGACCTTCACCAGAGTGATCATTATCCTATATATATTACCGCTGAGAATCCGGCTGAGCAAGCGAACCCAAGAGATATTTGGGACCTCAAGAATGCTGACTGGGACGGTTTTAGGGCGAGTTTCAACCCCCAGTCCTCACTGGCGATGTTAATACCGACATTACCAACTTTAATGACGCCATAGGTGCTGCCGCCAGTGAGTCCGTTCCTCGCAGGAAGATAGGCGGCCGAAGGCGCCGCACAGTACCCTGGTGGAACGAGGACTGTCGACGGGCGAACAAAGCTAAGAAGAAAGCGTGGAGCAAATTCAAGCGACGGCCAATGGAAGAAAATTTTAGAGAATTCAAGAGACTCAGAGCGATCGAGCGTAGAACGATACGAAGAGCCAAGAAGAAATCTTGGTCGGACTACGTCTCGACGCTGAATGAAGACACTACATCGAAAGAAGTATGGAATCGAGTCAAGGCCGTCGCTGGGAAGCATCGCCCGTCGCCCAACCCCATTCTGGTGGTCGATGGCCAGGTGCACACCAGTGAAGCCGAGGTAGCTACAGTACTTGCAAAACACTACGCAGCTGCCTCCGCTACGGCAGGCTTCTCAGAAGAGTTCCGAGCTAGGAAAAGAGAAGCAGAAAGAGAAGTTGTGTCTCCAGATCTTGCGTTGGACCAGGGAATAGACTCGCCTCTAACAAAAGAAGAGTTGGAACGAGCTCTCTCCCGGACCAAAGACACCTCTCCCGGAAAGGATGACATCCCCTATATCTTTATTAAAAACCTTCCGGAGAGAGGCAAGAAAAATCTTCTAGACGTTTACAACGAAATCTGGAGGACTGGTGTGTACCCATCTAGCTGGAGGGAGGCGATCATAGTGCCGCTTCCCAAGGAAGGCAAAGATAAGAGCTCACCAAATGGCTATCGACCAGTCTCTCTGACTTGCTGTCTAGGAAAAGTTATGGAATCCATAGTCAACTACAGGCTCAACTGGTACTTGGAAAAGAACGGCTTGCTAGCCCAAGCCAGGCAGGGTACAGGAAACATTATTCCACTGTGGATCAACTGGCGCACCTAGAAAAGCACATTCAGGATACCTTCCTGAATAGGCAACATGTGATAGGTGTGTTCTTTGATCTACAAAAAGCATTCGACACTGCTGGAAACACCATATCATCAAAAAGTTATACAACTGGGGCATCAAAGGCAAGCTGCTAGCGTTCGTCATTGGCTTTCTAGACAGCAGAGTATTCAGGGTCAGGATAGGTGCTGTTCTTTCTGACCTTGAAGATCAGGAGAACGGAACGCCTCAAGGATCCGTTCTCAGTGCTACTCTCTTCTCAGTCGCTGCTAACGATCTGGCAACAGATCTTCCACCTCGGGTCAAGGCGTCGCAGTACTCAGACGACCTTGGCATTTTTGTTGCAGGGGCTCGAGAAGAGGATATCAGAGAGATTCTGCAAGCGGCTATTGATAGGATTGCTGAAAGAGCGGAGAGACTAGGATTCACATTCTCTCCGACGAAGACTGTATGTGTACACTTCTGCCGCTTGCGGAAGGAACACGCTGCTCCAGAGCTGTTCTTGAATGGGGTTCGTCTAGACTACGTTGAGACAACTCGCTTCCTCGGACTGATATTTGATGCAAAGCTTAGATGGAGGCATCATATATCAGAACTCGTGAGGCGTTGCAAGAGAGATGTCAACTTGATAAAGGTCCTTGCCCATCTTCGCTGGGAGCGGATCGTACAACCTTAGTACGCATCCTCTGTGCTTTGGTCCGCTCCAAGATGGACTACGGCAGCTGCGTCTATGGGTCTGCTAGAAAGTCGTGGCTACTGCCTCTAGACAGAGTCTTCAATCTAGGACTACGAATAGCTCTCGGCGCCTACCCAACAACTAACGTCAGCTCTCTCTATGCAGAAGCTGGCGTTCTCCCGATGCAACACCGCCGAGAGCAGATGACTCTGTCCTACTTAGAGGCAGTCAAAGCAAAAACAGGCCACTTTCTAAGAGATGAATTTTTTGGTGAAGGAGCCATTCGCCGAGAGTACGAATGGCTCTCTACGAGAACCAGACCCCTGCCAGTCAGGGCTCGCGAGATACGACTGAATATTGGAGCTGAAGAAGATGAAGTGCTAGGGTGGGCTATTCCCGACACACCGCCGTGGAAGAGGCCTAATATAGGGATGTCCACCCGTCTCGCGAGCCTACCTCGGGAAACTACTCTTCCCGAGGAGTACAAGCAAGGACTGTTGAGGACTCTCGCCTGGTACCCAGGAAGAAGGGTCTTCTACACAGATGGTAGCAAGACAGATGAAGGAACAGGCTGCGGTATGCATTCCTCCCTGGAAAATAAATCATGGACCCTATCTCCACGTGCGGGGGTGTATACCGCTGAATTGAAAGCCTTAGAGAAGACCCTAGCCTACTGCTTGGAGGAGAACTTTGAAGAAAACATTGTAATATGTACGGACTCCTTATCGTCCCTCCAAGCAATAAAAGACAAATTTAGTGATGATCCGATTATTAGCAGGATTTATGACCACGTGTCTACTCTCAAAAATTCATCTAGGCACGTGGTCTTCATTTGGGTACCGGGCATGTCGGCATCGCTGGCAATGAAGCAGCGGACCAAGCTGCTAAGCGTGCGTCATCAGCCAGGATGGTGGGGGACGGTTCCGTTCGACTCGGCGACGCTAAAACTGCTGCAAAAAATGCAGTCTGGCGTGCGTGGCAAGCCACGTGGGACCGCTCCTTCACCTTATTATCAAGGATAAAAAGAAACGCTAGAGAGAAAATCACGGCACTGTCCAAATCAAGAAGAGACAGTGTCGTGCTAACGCGTCTGCGTCTAGGACATACGCAAATAACGCACGGGCACCTCTAAACAACCAGCGTGCCCCTCGATGCCGATTTTGCAACAGAGCAACGCTAACAGTGCTTCACATCTTTGAAGAGTGTGATGCACTGGCAGAGCTGAGGACGATGTGCGGCGCACCGGCGAGTGCGGCAGTCGCCCTCTCCGAGGATTCTCATCGAGACTCAGTTCTCACCTTCCTGCGTAGAGCAGGAATCTACGAAGCAGTTTAGGTCCAACAAAGTATTTAGCGAGGAGTTTTGAAGTAGGTTAAGTTAGGTTTCGGTTTAAATTATTAGGTCAGTTCACCGTTTGTCGTAACTGCTCACTCCGGCAATTTGTTAAAACCGGTTAGTGAGTAGGCTCCCGTCGCTGGTCGAGGGGATGCGACACTCGGTTTTTAATTAGGTTAGTTAGTTTAGATAGCTCAGTCTGTGATCTACCTAGGTTTAGTTAGTTTAGATAAGGGGGTAGTAGTTAATGCTTACCTCGGCAATATGTTAAAACCGGGTGGGCGCCCACAGCATAGCTGGAGGAACTACTGCCCAAATCTGTGATAATTAGATTTAGTTAGTTTCAGGTCTACTGGCAACAGCCCCGGCAATTTGTTCCAACTGGATGGCTGTTGTCCTAGACATTTGTGATATTAGGCTAGGTAATGTAAATAAGTTTTAATTAGGATTAGGTATTTATTTAACAGATAGGTCTAGATAGTTAAGATAGGAACTGACCACCGAACCACTATTCCGGCAATATGTTCCAACCGGCTCTGGTGACCCTCTGCGGAGGCGGTGGCGGTTTATGTGATATTTCTGTGATATTAGGTGTTAGTGATTTAGGTTAGTTAGTGTTAGGCCTGCTTGCAGGGCTGGGCTGCGTCAGGGTTAGTCCCGGTCATTTGTTAAACCCGAGGTCTGACTCGTCCTGTAATAAGGGAGCGCAGTCCAGATAGGAGGATAGGCTAGTCAGTGCTAGGCCTGGTTACAGGGCTGACTTAGTCAGAACTTTGTTGGACCTAAGTCATCGAAGGATTGTTATGGAAGACAACCACCCAGAAGATTCAACTGCTGGAGTGCTCTTTAGTGTGAAGGGGTCCTCGGTGCTTGGATTGGGTGTTGCGTCGGGGGGTTTCCTGGCCCTCGCTGGATCCTGCGGCCGTCGAGGAGCCTCTGGGTCGAGGTTTCTTCCACTATCGGAGGTGGCAGGACCTAGAACCTTAGGCGAATCGATTGGCCTCGGGTCCCCTGTGGGGGCGGTCTCCTCTTGGGGTGCCACTCTTCTTCGGGTTTCGATGGCCTTTGGATCACTCTTGAGTACACATCTCCGCCATCCAAACACCATGAACTTCAGCAACCAACATCGTCGGATCTTCGGCTTCTACCTAGCTGACTGGAGCAGCAGGTTTAGAGGTATTGGGGGTTCAGATTCGGCTCAGTCTCCACACCCACCAGATTCACAGCTGGTGAAGTGTCGGAGCTGAGGACCGTAGGGACTGATGCTAATGCCCCTGTCAACTGTGGGGTCAGCATCTAGGTTAAAGGTCTTTTTTTTGAGGCGGCCAATTTGGCGGCCTCTGACTGGTCTACCCCAGTCAGCGGTCTCTGCGACGGCAGCAGACGCGCAGTTTTTGTGAATTAGTGACGGGGTAAGCTGGCAATTTCCTAGTGGTAGTGGAATTAGTCTAGCACTCCCCACACGCTGGCGGCATAAAGCTTTTTTCTTTTTTTGACCTTCCGAACAAAAAAAAAAAAAAAAAAAAAAAAAAAAAAATATCTTTTAACAATTATTATTATTTTTATTTATATATATTTTTTTATATTTTTTTGCAATTCTAAATGCTTTTTAATATTTTTGATTAAATCTTTATCTTTCAACGAAATTAATTATTTGACAATAACCTTTTGTACACAAGAGTAGAGGCAGCTGGGCACATTCCACTCTCCAAACAAAATCAAATGCCAGTGGCATTCCTGTTAATGCCATTGATGTCCTTTAATCTTATTCTTGCCATTAACAAAATTGTACCTTTTATTATAAGAATTTTATTTTGTATATAATAATTTATAAAAAAGGGAAATAAAGATTTATTTATTTAATTATTTATTATAATTTACCAGTTGTTTCTCCTTTCAGCCCTCTAGCACAGATAATTTCCACTTCCAGCTGTCCTTTAGTCATCAATAAATTCATTTTAACTTCTGCGTGTTTACCTAAACATGGAAAATACATATTACATAAGATAATATAAGGGGAGTTTTTATACCTCATAAGCAACGGCACGATACTGCTAGAACATTAACTTAACCATATAGAAGTAGAGGTAAGGTAAAACTCAGGTCTGGTTTCATACGCGTGTCTGCCCAGCTTGCTGACTCTTAATAAACTGCGTAGGTTTCCGAGGTTACTGTCATGAAGATTTAGATTTTCCAGTGGTGACCGTGTCAATGTAGATGAAGAATTCAACGTTTTGCTTCCACTGTGGGAGCTCTATAAAACTGAACTGACTGTTTTAGTTTCTAAACTCTTCAGTTTTGTAGAGCATTGTGTTTCTTCTATCCATGATGTCCTACATCCCTGAAGATGCCTCCCACAGAGGAAGCAAAACGTAGGTTCCTCATCTACATTGACGCGGTGACCACTGGAAGACTTAAATCTTCATTGCTAACTCATCATACTGCATGCATGTTATAGGCAATTTAATTGCCTATAACATTAATAAATAAATAAATAAATAATAAATAAATATCTATATTTGCAATAAGTATTTGACAATACAATAGCAATGCGTCAAACATTATAAAACATTTTTTTAAACAATACAAACAAATAAACCTCCACGCTGAACAAACTATATATTTAATCAATACTAAAATTATTTTTATAAAAACTCATGCATTATAAAAATCTGATATTTTTATAAATAGGTTTTCAATTAAAAGTTTATAACATGCATCAGAGAAGTCGTCCTTATCCTCTATACTTTTTATTTTTTCCGACAAAGCATTAAATAATTTAATAGCAGTGTACTTTTGACTTTGTTCATATTTAGTTGTACGATGCTTTTCAACTAAAAAATTGTTCTTATGCCTCGTGTTGTATTTATGTACATCTGCATGTTTTTTGCAACTATTTTTAATTAAATGCATTTGTTTTAAATTTCTATAGATGTACAAACCTGTTATCGTCAATAGTTTTAGCTTTGGAAAAATTTTCTTACAACTAGCTCTAGGGGGTGCATTATAAATTAATCTAATAATTTTCTTCTGTGCCCTTAAAACCTTACTGGCTTTTGTTGAGTTGCCCCAAATTTCCACTCCGTAAAGTTTTGAAGTCACAAGACCATGATATATTTGTATTAATTCGTGCAAATTTAAATATTTTTTTAAGTGCTTTAGAATATAGTAGCTTGAATTAAGTTTTTTTTTATTTGGATTCTATGTGTTTCTCCAATCAATATTTCTGTCAATATTTAAGCCTAAAAACTTAGCTCCTCTACATTCGGTAAGTATTTTATTATTATATTTTATTTCATTGTTGTTTTCAAATTTACCTACTTTCATAACCTCTGTTTTTAACTCATTTAATACTAATTTATTTACTTTTACCCATTGTTTCAGCTGGTTTAGAACTCTATTACTCCTGTGAGATATTTCTACCTCATCGGATCCTCTCACAATGATTGTTAGATCATCAGCGAATAAGATGCAGTCATCAGCCTCAGATAATGCATCTGGTAGATCATTTATATAAAGGGAAAAAAGTAGAGGCCCTAAAATACTCCTTGAGGCACTCCCCTCAAAATGTCTTCAAAAGTAGATTTAATTTCCCCATTATCATCTTCAATAGCAGTGCATTGTTTTCTGTTATTTAAATAGTCTCTAATAGTATCATGCATTTTACCCCTGATTCCTAACTTGTATAATTTCTTTAATAACAAATAATGATCTACCAGATCAAATGCTTTTGACATGTCAACAACAACACTATACATTTTTCTTTGCTTTCTAAACTCTCATGAAATTGATTTGTAATATATCTCAAGGCTGAAATAGTTGATTTATTTTTTCTGTAACCATGCTGACAATTACTTAAAATACTAAATTTTTCTAAAAATGGATAAACCCTTTCATGTATGGCTCTTTCAAAAATTTTGGATAGTATTGGCAACAGGTCTATAGTTCCCTAAATGATTTCTTTCCCCTTTGTTTTTGTACAATGGTACTAACTTACCAACTTTTAATTTATCTATGAAAATCCCATTTTCCAGCATGCAATTTATTAAATATGTTAAAGGTGTTAAAAGAAAAGGAGAAATCTGTTTGAAAAGTCTATTGTTTAAACCATAAATGTCAAAGCTAGTTTTATTTTCATTTTAGAAATTAATTTTTTTACTTCTTCAACACTAAAATGTTTTGTAAAAATAGATTTTTCAAAGGTTTCTAATTTATCTAAGTAATGGTTTATCTCAACCTGATCTACAGTTTCAGGTTGAGCATCTGGCAATTCTTTGAAATACTTATTAAAAGCTTTAGCTATACCCGTTGAATTTCTGCATACTTCCCCTGTAGATAATACAATTTCTTCAATTTTTTTACAATTACTAGTCTCATTTTTAGATTTTTTAACTATTTTCCACAACTCTTTTGAGTTGTTGGTATTTGAATTATCACTAATCTTATTAATGTTTTCTCTCATTTCTAGCTTATAGAAAGCCTTTACTGTTTGTTTATATGTTTTCTTATATTTTTTATAAAAATCTATAATTGTAGGATCAGCTTTTTTTAACTGATGCAACTTCCTTAAAATTTCTCCTGAAACATACAGACCTGGAGTTAAATATTTTTTATTATTTTTACTAGACTGTTTTATTTTGATTTTTTTAAATGGTAAATAGTTATTAACTGAGTCTAGTAGTGCATTGTAGAAATAATCAAATTTTTCTTGATAACTTAATTTGGAATCAAAAACTGGATTCCAATCTTTACTGTCCAACTCTTGCATTAAACTATCCAAATTTTCTTCATTAATAATTCTTTTTTCTATTATTTTAGTTAATTTAGTTTTTCTTTCAAATTGATCTGTTTCGAAATGAATTCCACTATGATCAGAAATTGCTAGTTCAACTACTTCTGCTGTTACATTGTCTTTACTTATGTTAGTAACAGCATAATCTAAGAGAGTAGCTGTCGTTTTAGTCACCCTAGTTGCTTTCATGCAAGTATTACCTAAATTGTACCTGGAAAATAAGTTAAACAGATCTTTTTTTCGTCTACTATCTGACAGGCCATCTATATTTAAATCTCCTGTCAATATAATATTAGTATTAGAACATTTTTTTATTATTTCTTCTAAAAAGTCAATAAATTCTTTATAATTTCCCTTATCTGATCTGTAAATAGAAATAATAATAATTTTCCCTTTACTATATTTTCTTTTAAAAGCAAGTTGAACAGCACTAATTTCAATAGTAAAATCTTGACTCTTTTCTCTAGATCAACTCTTCGCTTAATTTTTACATATCAACTAACTCATCTTTCACCCATATGCCAGATCCCCCTCTAATCCTATCTTTCCTACAGAACCAGGACATTGGTTTATAACCTTTAACTAAATTTAAATCCATTTCTTCTTCCTTCAACCAATGTTCACACAAACATAAAACATCCAGTTATAAGTCTGAGAGGCAGCTGCTAGCACTTCTCCCTTGTTCCCTAAGCCTTGCATGTTTTGAACCAATAATTTTAGTCTATTTTTTTTAGTTATGTTTTTAAATGCATGTTTTTTATTGTTTTTATTTACATTTATTTTTTTATTAACATTAGTTTTTAAGTTAATGCATGTTTTATTATTAATCTTTTGATCCCTTCTAAATGAAGTTTGTCTTTCATCATCAATATTTACAACATAGTTTGTTTTCTAATTTATTATTATTTATTCTAAAAAAGCATTAAAGTTATCACAGTTATTTTTTCTTTTTCGTTATTTTGTTGACAAGACTGTAGAGCTGTATGATGGTGAGTATCCACTTGCACATATTTCTCTATCCTGTGTCTGCCATGATGATTAATAATAGGGGTTGATGTGAATTTAATGCAATTACTAGACAATTTTTGATTGCAGTTAGTTAAATTAGTTGCATTGAATGATGCAGGTAAGGTTTTATTACTAATGTTTTTATTATATTTATTAATCCAACAAAAAGATCTATTAACCTCTGCATGCACTGTAGATTTGTTACTAATTCTTTGATCAGCATTCCTTAACTCGTCTGCTAGAGATATATTCTGAATAGAGTTTATTCTATCTCTTGATGCATACTAACAATGTTGTCCTTAATGATTCCTACCAAGCATTTTTTTTCCTTTTGTTCAAATGCAGTCCATGACGTGTATAGTGAGATCTGTTAAGTAATCCTAGTGTAAAAACAAAGTTGATAATATTTTGATTAACCTTTTTACTAAGTATATTGTTTAAAACGATGTTTCATCATTTAACCAAGGTTTGTCATATCTTACTGGTGCAGATAACACTATAACATTGGTTTGCTTGGATGCATTGTTGATCAGATCTGCTGCTTGTAAAATTGATAGTTGATATGGTCTTCCACTGTCAACATCATTAGTTCCACCCATAATAATTAGAAAATCATCTTTGTTAAAATTTTTAGTAGCTGACTCTATGTCTCTAGCTAAGTGAATTAGCCTAGCATTTGGCTTGAACACTACACATGTTTCACAATCATTCCCTAACTCTCTTTGTAGACCTTTACTTAAGTGTCTCCATGACTATCTGCTAATATTAGTATTTTCCTCTTCCTTTTGCCAAAATGAGGTTTAGGATTTAGACTATTTGTTTCTGGAGAAGTTATTCCACCACTACCATTATTGTTGCCAGCCTGTTGAGAACTCTTGTCAATATTAAAACATTGGATTTGTGGTAATATATTAACTTCCATTTTTTTGTAAAGTCAATTTTATTTCTCTTTCTATATTAGCCTGAGTAGATTTATTCTCAAGATCTAATTTCTTGATCTTAATTTGCATGGTGTTAATTTCAGCCTTTAATTTACTAATTACTTGTTTATGAGATTTAATTTCCTCCTCATACTGATCTTCCAACTCTAGAAATCTTGTGTCTGTCATATCAAGCCTAGATTTATTATTTTGAAGCTGATCTTTAAGTAAGGCATTTTCTTCAAGCGTATCTAAGAGATTCATTTTTATAGAATTTATTTCATTACAAGTATCATTAAAATTTTCCATGGCTTCCGCAACAGAAGTTATCAAAGGACGCAAATCTTTTTTTAAGTATGAGTTTGTTAAAGCTTTTATATTTTTTATATATTTCCAAAGAATGTCTTGGACATTTGGATTGATTATATGATTTTCAAATTTCAATCTACTTAGATCTAAATTTGCAGAATTTCTGGTTGTTTTTATAGACATATTTACAAATTGAGACAAAAACAGAAATATAAATATTTATGTTTAGTATATGAAATATTTATCAAAGATTTTGTGTCTATATTAAATAAATAAGAACTTTAACCCTGTGTATTGTTTATTTAACAGCCCTAAATAATTTCTTATTTCCACAGTTCACTTCTAGTCAAATTCACTCCACTAATTTACTTACCTTACTATTTTAGTAGAATTAAGTAAAAGTTATTTAAATTAATTAAAGTTATTTAAATTTTATTTGTTAAAAACTTATTTTTTTAAAAAAGATTTGAGTTGAAAGTCCATATTTGATCAAACAGTGATCCACTTTCAAATTTTGTTAATAAGAAATGTTATACTTATGACTTTTGTAAAAATATTATCCTCATTAGTGCACCAAGTGTACAACTTATGACAAAACAAAAATTAGTATCAAAACTGTAAGTAAATCCAATTCAAAAAATAAAATTTATGGGAGAGTGGTCAGTTAGGTTAAAACAAACACACATACCTCATACACAATAATTTTTTTAATCGTAAAAATACAAAAACCTTATGTAATTGTTAAGTACTTAATAGATATCAAGTAATTGTTAATTACCTTTAAGAGAAGACCGTGGCTTGATTTGTCCAGGGCCTAGCTCCACTTCAGATCTACATCAACAATATTAAACAAAAACAACATTATATATAAGATTCAATATGTTGTTTAAGATTACCATGATAGACAGGACAATTACTTATTTAGGTTAATAAGTTTTCAAATAAGTATAAAATTATATTTATAGTAAACATAGAGCTTATGTAGAGGTATTTGGCACATTCGAAATTTGCTAACCAGTGGCATTTGACTCGAAGGCCATGCTAAACACAATGAAAAGTTGAATTCCTATTTTGTGTTTGGCTCAGCTATTAGCAGACACTCAGTTGTACATCTACAAGTTGCTACAAGTGGCAGGTACTTGTAGTGTACTCTCTTATTATAGTAGCGAGCTAGGAGCTCATTACAAACTTTAACTTAGTGATTGACTTAAGTGACAGTTAGTTAGTTCCTTCTAGAAGAATGATTTATAGAACAGAACTAGTGTTGATTCCTTGAATCTCTAGGGCAGTAAGCAGATAGGTTGTTTACATATTTTATTTATTAATTCACATCATTTTGGTTACAATTACGAAATTGTTTCACACAGTCAAATATGGAAAACTAAAAATAGTTATTTATGCCATAAGGCTGAGAAGTGTGTCTTTACGTCACGGCAATTAGATTTACCGACGAGCGACGCGAGAAGGGAAAAATTGCCAAGACATAAAGATATTCTCAGCCAGATGGCATACACTATTTTTTTTTGAGGTAGCACTCATTAAATAAACTGTGCTATATACTTCATTTTAAAAAAATCGTCCAATTAACTCAATATTATTGTCGTCATTGAATTCATCCATAGCTTCACACTTTTACTCAAAAATGTAAAAGCTTTACAAATAAACACAAAAATTGTCAATTAGAACAACTTTTAAAAACGAAAAAAAATTAGTCTACGAACAAAAACAGAAACAAAATGAACGTTTTTAAAGAAACCTCATGAAGGTTTTACACAGATTGTTTTTTTGAACACGCTACATTACAGTAATGGCGGCAATATATGAATTACTTTTACGTCCTAGGAGTTTTTTTACATTTATTATTGTCCTCGGAGGTGAAAAGTACTAAATAACCTCCTATAACAATAATGATTAGCTTCTCATCCTAAAAACGGCCCAATAAAGTGCTCAATTACGTACTACCTAAAAAAATAAAATTATAAATTACAATTTTCAAAGAGTTCCTGAAAGGAATAGTAAGCTTTGGTTCTTAGTATCAGCTGATAAAAATTATACAATTTATGAGATACAACATTAGTGGACCTTCTTGTTTTACTTAACCTACAAAAAAAGTATTGCAACATCATTTTTTTTCTTGTCTCATATTGATGTGCACGTGTTTCAAGTTTTAATTTATCATCTTTGTTAATGCATAATAAAAAATTTAAGATAACTAAAGAAAGGAGCGTTAATACACTGTTTTAAAATATAGTTGAAATTTGGGGATTTGATTAATATGGGCATATGTCAAAGTATATCAGGAGACAAGTGAGAGGCGTTAGTTATAGCATAATAATAATAAAATATTTTTTATTTCTTAAAGTTTACACTTGCAGAAATATTGACAATAAGATTTATAACAACAAAAATTCAAGACCAAATAATATAAATAAATAATATACAATTTATAATAAAAATAATTAATCATTTTAAATTTAAATGGGAAACCATTACTGAGTGGATGCTGTACAGCATATGCTTTGCTGGATTATCGGACATTATACAAAAATACATAATACATAAAATAAATACATAGATACATAAATCCTCATATCATAAGAGAAGTAAAAACAAATTACGTTTGTGTCAACTTTTTCCAGCTTTAGAAAGTAATGGGTAGTAATACACATTGTAAGCTTACAGTGCAAAGTTGTTGCACATTATAAGCACGACAAATGACAATAATCTGCACAAGATAGGTCACGATAAACAAAGTGTTTAACACTTATACAATAAATCTTTGTATTAAAATTCAAAGAAGTAATTCAAGAATCAACTACCGTCAATACTTATTGTTGACTAACAGAAAGTATCAACAATGCTGATTCTTGGTTGGGTAACCCGAGCTTAATACCCACTATTACCTAGAATATTTTACAAGATTAACAATTGTTTACCCATCCGGCTCCTCGTCCTCAGAAGTATGATATGAGTCCTCTTTACCCGCGTCCTTCCAGTCTTTTTTTCTTAGAGCACTCAGATCCAGAACCGCAACACTGGCTCTACCTGCGTAATACGTTCAACAAATGTTACAAGCTTTTAATCTTTAAGATTCATATAATGATTCAGAAGAACCAACAAATTTAGTTGTATACATAGCACAGGTTCAAAAAACTCTGAACCACTATCGGCCAATGTTCATTGATACGTTTAATGGGCCCTCTGTTAAACACAAATGTCAGTCCCTTGTTGGGTGCCAATATATGAGAGCCTACATTATTTACCAAAATTTAGCTTGAATACATAGAATACATTAAATTGTTGTTTTAATGAATCAGAAGAAAATTATTTTTAGAATAACCTCATTTAAAATAAATAACACCAACAACCACGTCTCTCCACTAAACATTATCTATTTAAAATAAATTGACAGAGCCGGCTTTTGGCAAATAGCCATCAACAGTACCTAAAACAAGCGGAAATTTATATTTTAATTTGACCAATTGTCTTTTTAGATTGATAAGTACGCTGTGTTGTAAGCAAACCTTATTATAAGGCCAGCCTCACATATTTATATTTTGTAAATAAAGTGTTTATATATAGATAATGTTTAGTGGAGAGACGTGGTTGTTGGTGTTATTTATTGTGAAGTACTCCACGGCGCTTTTAAAAGTCATAACCTCATTTAACTTTATTTTTAAACATTTAATGTTACAAAGACCTGATAATTTCATTTATAGGCTATAAAGTCAATTATTGTTCTACCACAATGTTTTAAAGGGGAAGATTTAGTGAGATAGTCTAACCTATAAGTCGGAAGATGGAACATAAATTAATGGGGAAACATAAACGGGGAGGTGGATGGAATATAAATGCCAAGAGTAGAAACAATGTCAAAGGATTAGTAAAACTATTAAACAAAATAATTTTGTACACCGATAAATTATGGTTGAACAAAGGCTAGTATCTCCCAGGCCTCTGTCTAATCACAATGATGATGACTGCATTTTTAACACTAAGGGAATGATTATTTATTGAAAAATATGAACTATATAAATATTATTAATTCACATTCTATAAAAATTAATCTTGAATCCTATAAAAAATCACTGACTATTGCTAAGATACATTTTTGGAACATAATAGCTATGAAAATGTCAAAATATTTCCATTTAATTAAATTATCTATACACTTATATCTATATGAATATAACTAAACAAAAAGCAAAATGAATAATTCTAAAAAAATAAAGTGCAACATAAATGTGTTTAGTTTATATAAAATAAAGAAAAAAAGCTTGCTCTAAGTTTAACATGGAGCATTCATTGTTTCAGTTTAACGTTAAACTAAGGTTTTATTTGACCCGGGTTATCAAATGAACACTGGATTAATTGAATGAAGATAAGAGAAATTTATAAAATCCCTTGGCTCTGATAAGAATATCTATTTACAATGGGGAGTAAATTGGAAAATTACATTCTAATATTAACTATCGCGTTTGTAGAGCTTCAAGTTAGGTGCCAATATTATAAAAACCTCTTTTTTAGATGTTAATGTTGTAAATTAACTTCGTTAGGTGGTAATATTACAAATGTCATACGTTGGCCAATGGGTAACAATATCATAAATAACCCACGTAGGGCGCCATTGTCTTAAATAACCCACGTTGAGCGCCAATGTCTTAAATCACCCACGTTGGGCGCCAATGTCTTAAATAACCCACGTTGGGCGCCAATGTCTTAAATCACCTCTTTTGGAAGCCAATATTTCCATTTAAGGAAGATAATGTATTGTATACTTCCTCTAAGAACTTACGTTGAGTAAATTTTTAAAACACCAACATTTGCTGCCATTTACAAATATTGGACTTAAATGTGTAAAAATATCAAAAAAGACTTTAGCATACATAAGCTACCATATTCACATTGGACATATATTTGTTGAATGTAACTAACGATTTAAAGAATTATTTCATGTATATGTCAAATAATAACCTTTATATATTGAAGGAAAGAAAATCATAGCGATAGAAATAAATAAAATGTAAGCTATTACATTGTATCTAATGATCATTCTTCTGCCATTAGTGATTAAAATATTGTATAATACAAAAGATATCCCAAAAATTAATTCCTCACCAAGAGATGTTTCACATCTGTGGTATTTAAAACTTGGCTAAATTGAATTTACTGGTTTTTAAAGTTCACACTGATAACATTAATGTTATTGGTATTAATGTTATCATTTGTTCAGAGATGACTGAACTTTCCCTTTGTTTTGGTATTTTTTATTTGCCCCTAACTTGTCTTTAATTAATTTATATTATTAACTAACCAATTTTGGCATGGCTACTTACGTAATTTTAAGTATTTTATTAACTTAATTTGTATATTTGTAATTTTATGAATCTCATAAACCCCGCTTGTAGTATAGCACTTGTCATCATTCTTTTACGCACTTTCACTTTATTTATCACTTGTGCTTCTTCCGCAACTTGTTCATCACTTTCATCTTACTTATTTCTTCCATTTTACTGTCTCCAGCTCACTTATTATATTTAAAACATTTATTTTCGGCATTTATCATCAGAATGAAAACAAACAATGTAACCTGACTATGTGAAACCTCCATCTGTGTTCAACATCAAACGCTCACAGTGCATCTTAGCGCCCTATCTTTATTTGAGATTCCGAACAGTCATTTTATCGATTTATTTACTTAATCGATAGTTCAATCGATTGAATGTATCGATTAGTGTGGAAAAAGGTTTCAAAGAGTAACCACGAAATCAGCTAATTTGGATCCAATTTATAATTTATTAATTTATTTCTAAATGAACGTAAGCCTTAATATTGTTCAAATCAATTGCCTGGAACTACTGTAAGTAGAATTTTATGTTACCCGTAACCGTGAACACTGTACTTACTCTGGAAAGCCGAGGAGACGATACCGGCGAACGTGCAAGCGAGCTGTTCAGCAGGACAAAAATTGATGTTGTCTAGCTTATACATCCTATTTATTACTATTATCTGCAGAAATACATCATTTGTTAGTCTGAGGATTCTATCACCGTCAATTAGTTGCAACTTCTATAAATTTAACAGCCTTAAGCTGAACTTATCAAACTGATCAGTACTGTTCTGTTCTTTGTATGATAAAGGCCTTACATTTTATTGTATACTGCAATTCTAAAACTGTATTTATGATTTTAATAATCTAATGTCCTATGTCCTATCATCTAGGTTCCCGTCAAGTGTCTTACCCGTCACAACGACAGACTGTGTGGTGTCGGAAGGAGGACTAGAGACAATACATAACTCTGACCTTTGACTCATTTGTTTCACCTATTATTATCATCATCTTTATCCATTTATAGTTATTATTTGTGCATGTCTCCGTTTGTGGTATGTATTCACCTTATTATTTATTTTACCCATTTTTAGTTACCTGCTGCTCGCTTAGCCATTTACAACTTTGCTTTTGAATAACTTTGTATGCTTTACTTATTTTGTGCATGTATAAATTTAGCCTTGCCAAAATTCACATATTTATTAACATAGAATTATTTATATTTATTTATTATTGCAATATATATGAATTATTATTATTGTTTTCATACTAGCGTTAATTCCCTCTTTAGCAAATAAGCATAAACAATATTTATGGTCAACTGGTTTTTACAGTCCTCCCAGCGAACCAGCCTTATTTTCAGCACCTCTTTCAGTGGGTCTTTTACCACCAAGAGACTGAAACATTTGGTCCTTCTACCGGGATTCATTTATTACTTCTGCGATTCTATTGTTTATGTCATTTTTTGTATTTAATTATTGCTTACATATTATTTTGTTATCAAAGTCAGGTTATTTATATTTTGTTTATGTTAAATTATTATTTTCCAGGCAATTATGTATTTATTCTGCGATCTTGGATCCATATCATATTTTTTGAAATATTGCGACCTGTGCTAGACGTTTTATCCCACTCCGTCTTGACACATTTAATATATAAAATATACTCAAAATCTATCACTATATATGTGAAGGTTTATTTCAGGTACATAATAGATACCTGTTCGATCTCACTGTATTCACTGCTTATTTACCAAATAAATTTAAGCAGATTAGTGGTGCCTAGGTACTCACATCTTCAGCGACTAGACGTATGAAAGTCTACATTAAAAATATATCAATTGATAATTTAATTTCTAATTTAATTTTCTTCGAATGTACAAATGTACAGATATACAGTGATCAAATTAAATTAATAATATTGTTATTGTTTTTTTTTAATTCTTCAGCGATATTTAATCAATTTAAATTTGTATAATTGTTTATTACTTATTATTTAATGTTAATTCTCTTCTGCGATATCAACCAAATTGAATTTATTACATTGGTTTTGTCTATTCTCTTCAGCGATATTAATCAAATTATTTTTATTAAATTTTGTTTGTTTATATTTTCTTCTGCGATATTAACTAGGTGTTATACACTTATTGTTACTTGTTTAAATATTGTTAATTATTTCATTGTTAAATATTTATTTTTCAATCTTATAGCCAATATTGCTATAATAATAAATATACTCTTGTGATAATTATAAACATATTCTGTGATTTTTTTGTTTTTTGAACTTCTCAACGAGTATCTACAATTAATCAACTCAACGATTTAATTATATTATTTTTTAATTTTGTCTAAATTTAATTGTTTTTTTTTTTATACATTTCATCATGCCTGAGCACGGAAGTGATAATACAGATCTGATACCTGGATTTGACATTACTGAATCAATGCGGAATAGGATGAGACTTATACTGGAAGATATAAAGGATATCAGAGACACGGGGCGACTTGCTAAATCTAACCCCGCTGAAGAAGAATATTTTTTGGGAATGTTTAACTCATTATCTGGTTTATATGAAACTTATAACAGCACTTATAATGACTTAGCTGACTTTAAAAATCTTGATGGAACATCGGTATTGCTTGATGGAGATATAACTCAGAGAAAAACGGTTCGTCGTTACTTTCATGAAATTAATGGTTATCACAATACTATCAAAGGTAACCAACCTGGTGCGAGTACAACGCCAGGTCATAACACTACTGTGGTAAATATGGTTGGTTCTACAGCCAAGGCTAGGCTACCTACTATCGACCTTCCTAAGTTCAAGGGTGATCGGAAAACTTGGCCACGTTTCCGTGATCTTTTTGAAAGTTTAGTCATAGGGGATAATGAACTTACAGATGTCGACAGGTTTCATTATCTGTTGTCATTTGTTGAAGAACCTGCTTCGAGCATCATAAGTAATTTACCTATTACAAAGGATAATTTTAAAGTTGCATGGGAAGCACTTAAGAAAAATTACAATAATCAACGATTGCTAGCCGCAGCCTATTTAGATCAGATATTAAATATCAAATCTCTTGATCGTAGACCGTCATCTGAAACTCTTGCTAAACGCATCTCTGAGATATCTGAAGCTGTAGGGGCATTTAAGCTTTTAGACATAGCTGACCCCAAAGAATTTATATTTTTTCATTTAGCTAGCCGCACTTTGGATAGTGCTACTAGAGTTGCTTTTGAAAATGCTAACTCAGACACATTTCCTACTTTTGATGCGTTAGTTGACTTCCTTCGAAGAAGAGCTACTGCATCCGAACTAGCTTTACCTGGAACTAGTTCTTCCAGTTTTAATCATAACAAATATCAAGCTAGGAACTCAACTGGTCGAAATGCTCTAATTTCTAATAAAAACTTTAATCCTAATTCTTCTAAATCATCCTATCAAGCTACTCCGAAAGGTTATACTCGGTCATCTTATCTTAATTCGTCTTGCTACGTTTGCAAACAGCAGCATTCCATTGCGAACTGCCCTAAATTCGGTAATGCTTCTCCGGAAGAACGGACTCGACTTCTTCGTGATTGGAAGGGGTGCCGCAACTGTTTATACTTACACTCCACGAACCTTTGCCCCTCCAAGTATAGCTGTAGATACTGTTCTAAGAAACATCACAGTTTGCTTCACATTTATAATTACAAATCTGTGAGACAGGCTTTACAGAATAATAACAACACTTCTCCTGCTAGCGTGAACATAACTACGACGAATCAGACACCTGCATCTGCTAATATTGAGAACGTAGACGCTCAACAGAACACAGATAAAGTTGCTTCAGCATTAAGCTCAACTGTTGTTCGCTTGACTGAATCCATTTTAGGTACTGCTTACTGCCATATTGGCAGTCGTACCTGTCGACCACAACCTGCTCGATTGGTTATTGATTCTGGCAGTCATGTGTCTATGATATCTAAAGACCTGGCTGACCGCATAGGATTAACCATAACGCCTAGCGACACTCAGATCCGAGGCATAGGTGATACGCTTCTTGAAGGATTCACAGGACACACGGAATGTACTGTATCACCTATTAATCGACGTCATCCTAAATTTGACACCAGTGTTATAGTTCTTGAAACTATCACTGGACTACAACCCGGATTCGACTCACCACCTGAAATGTGGAAGCCGTACATGAAGTACGAACTTGCAGATCCCGAATTTTGGATCTCCAAGCCTGTTGATTTTCTTATCGGCGTAGATCTTTTTCCAGAGATATTAACTGGTAAAAATATTAAAGTTATTCCTGATCTTCCACAGTTAGTTGGAACTGTGTTTGGATTTTCAGTTATAGGAAGTATTAAGAATTTAAACGAAGCTACTTTTAGCAGCTCTCTACTTACCTGCTCTCCGCGATCCAATCCTGATTTTACTGACCTTAACAATGAACTACAGCGATTCTGGGAACTTGAAGAACCACCAGTGGCTCGGAAAGTGGACCCATTAGAAGAGAAATGCGAAGCTCATTTTCAAGCGACTCATTATAGATTACCATCTGGACATTATGGAGTAAGACTACCGTTCAGAGATGATAATCCTAAATTTTACGATACCAAGAAAATAGCTCTTAAGCGTCTTCATCATCTTGAAGGAAAGCTTGAACGCAACTCCTTGCTTAAAACGAAATATCATGAGTTCATGCAGGAGTATCTCGATTTAGGTCACATGAGTCCTGCCCCAACCTGGTAGAGTACTCATACCTCACCATAGTGTTACGAAGGGTGAAGGTGACGCTATGAAAATAAGAGTCGTCTTTGACGCTGCTGCTAACTACGGTAATGGATCACTTAATGACTCTCTCCTGATTGGACCGAAACTTCAAAACGACATAGTGATAATTCTTCTTAATTTTCGAATTCATGCCTTTGTATTTACAGCCGATGCCGTTAAAATGTTTCGGCAAATCTATGTGCACCCTGATGATCGCACATACCAACACATACTCTTTCGATTCGATGCGAGCGATGTAGTACACGAGTACGAACTGAATACGGTGACATATGGCACGTCTCCTGCCCCATATCTGGCTCACCGAGTCATCAAACAGTTACGAGAAGACGAAGGTGTTAATTTTCCTTTAGCTGCTGCCGCTTTACGAGACGATATGTACGTAGATGATCTGGCAACGGGAGCATCCACGATACAGCAAGCGCTAGAGCTTCAGAAACAAACTATTGGTCTTATGGCCAAGGGTGGTTTCAAACTTGGCAAGTGGGCAACTAATCATCCCGCCTTAACTTCTGTCTGTTCACCGGACAACATTTCAACTCAAGATCCAGTGTCCCTAGAAACTGAAGCTGACAGCAACATCGTCAAAATACTGGGGATGCAATGGGATCCTACCACCGATGAGTTCATGTATAAAATCAGCCAGCCAGACGTTGTGAATACCAAACGAGGAGTACTATCGTCCATAGCTAAAGTATACGATCCGTTGGGGTATTTAGGACCAACGATCGTTCTTGCAAAGCTTATTATACAGACCGCGTGGAAATTGGAGCTTGGTTGGGATCAACCATTTCCTGCTGAACTACAAGAGCAATGGGAGAACTTCGTAGAACAGCTTACATCTTTAAGTGAAATTCGAATACCTCGCTGGATACTTTCCGAGGATAGCCATACTCATCGTCTTCTCATTTTTGCCGACGCGTCCGAACGCGCTTACTGTGCTACTGCTTACTTATACCACTCGTCTAATTGTGGTTCTCGATGTGATCTTCTTATGGCAAAAACAAAACTCGCTCCGGTCAAAACAACTACTATACCTCGTTTAGAGCTGTGTGCAGCTCTTTTAGCTGCTAGGTTGCGTCAATCTCTTATCCCATTTTGCACTCGAGTTGGCCGACCTTTTAAAACCTACTGCTTCACTGACTCTACCATCGTTTTAGCTTGGCTTTCTACGCCATCGTTTAAGCTTAAAACTTTTGTTGCGAACCGCGTGGAAACTATTTTAAGTCTCACCAAAGGAGACTCCTGGCATCATGTTTCGTCTGCTGATAACCCCAGCGATCTGGGCTCTAGAGGATTATCGTCAGAGGAATTGATCAATAACGAATTATGGTTCCATGGTCCTCTTTGGACACAGGGTGAACCTGGAACATGGCCTCTTGCTAGCTGGCGCAATGGGGACGAAGACTTTAATAAAGATGAGCTACCAGAGCTTAAACCGAAGTCTACCTTTGTTTTAGTAGCTTCTCCTTCTACGGTTCCTGCTATCGTTGCATGGATTGAAAAAAATCTTCTTTCACGACAGTCATAAGAACTATGGCTTATATTCTGCGTTTCATAGATAATGCTAGATCGAGTTCTTCGAAGAAGTGGAGTGGACCTCTTCATCTGAGTGAGATTCGTCGGGCTCATCTTACTATAATGAAGCACTATCAAGCTTATCGCATTTTTAACACGATACCAACTCAAATTTCAAAGGATACGCATATTCCTACGAATTTACAGCCTTTATGTCCTTTCTTCGACAAGGATGGAATATTGTTGGTAGGCGGAAGGCTGCAAAACTCAGACTTGCCATACTCTATGAAACACCCGATCTTGATACCTTCTAAATCTCACCTTGCTAAACTCTTGATACTACATTATCACCATTCATATTACCATGCTGGACCTTCTTTAACCATTGCTCTCCTACGCACGAAGTACTGGATAGTGGAGCAAGCAATGCTGTTCGATTTCAAATTCGGGCCTGCGTTAAATGCAAAAGGATAAAGGCAGCTCCGATTCAACCTATAATGGGAAATTTACCAGCCGATCGATTCCAAGAAGTGCGAGCCTTTCTACACGTCGGCATCGATTTTGCTGGTCCGTTTATTGTACGGGAGTCTAATAGACGAAAGGCAGTGCGCCATAAAGCTTATTTATGCGTGTTTGTCTGCTTAAGCACAAAAGCGGTGCACTTGGAGGCAGTCTCTGCTTTAACAACAGATGCTTTCCTAGCTACTCTACAGATTTATTGGTCGCCGTGGTTGCCCAGAGAAGATATATTCAGATAATGGGACCAACTTTGTGGGCGCAACCAAATATCTTAAAGACCTATATGCATGGTATCTTAGCGAAGAAACACAGAACGAACTCCTTGTCTTTAGCTCAATTAAAGAAATTGAGTGGATTTTTACACCTCCTTCAGCGCCTTCCTTTGGAGGAATCTGGGAAGCTGCTGTCAAAGGAGTTAAGAACTTACTACGCACAGTGTATGGTGAAGCTGTTTTCACTTTTGAAGAGTTAAGTACCCTCTTTGTTAGAATAGAGGCTATTTTAAACTCGCGACCACTGTGCCCTCTTTCTTCAGACCCTAACGACCTAACTTATTTATCCCCTGGCCATTTCCTCATCGGTCAACAGTTACTAACTGCACCCGAAAAGTCGTTAATACTTTACCGAGAAATCGCCTGTCGCGCTGGCAATTAGTATACCAGAAATCTCAACACTTCTGGAAGCGTTGGCGCAAGAATATTTGTCCACACTCCAACAAAGAAATAAATGGACAGCTAGAGTCCCTAACGTCCAACTAGGAGATCTAGTTTTGATCAAAGATGAGCATGCTCCTCGTCTTCAATGGCCAGTAGGAAGGATATGTGAAGTCTACCCCGGATGTGACAATGTTGTTCGTGTCGTCTTAGTGAAGACTTCTAGGACTACTCTTAAGCGACCCGTCAACAAATTAATACCTCTCTTGTCTGCTGATTTACTGGTGATACTGTTAAGACTGTAGATGAGACTGGTCACTGAATTTAACCCTTGAAATTTTAGGAAAATTTCGGTAGGCGGCATGTTCAGAGATGACTGAACTTTCCCTTTGTTTGGATTTTTTTTTTTCCCCCACCTTGTCTTTAATTAATTTATATTATTAACTAACCAATTTTGGCATGGCTACTTACGTAATTTTAAGTATTTTATTAACTTAATTTGTATATTTGTAATTTTATGAATCTCATAAACCCGCTTGTAGTATAGCACTTGTCATCATTCTTTTACGCACTTTCACTTTATTTATCACTTGTGCTTCTTCCGCAACTTGTTCATCACTTTCATCTTTACTTATTTCTTCCATTTTACTGTCTCCAGCTCACTTATTATATTTAAAACATTTATTTTCGGCATTTATCATCAGAATGAAAACAAACAATGTAACCTGACTATGTGAAACCTCCATCTGTGTTCAACATCAAACGCTCACAGTGCATCTTAGCGCCCTATCTTTATTTGAGATTCCGAACAGTCATTTTATCGATTTATTTACTTAATCGATAGTTCAATCGATTGAATGTATCGATTAGTGTGGAAAGAGGTTTCAAAGAGTAACCACCGAAATCAGCTAATTTGGATCCAATTTATAATTTATTAATTTATTTCTAAATGAACGTAAGCCTTAAATATGTTCAAATCAATTGCCTGGAACTACTGTAAGTAGAATTTTATGTTACCCGTAACCGTGAACACTGTACTTACTCTGGAAAGCCGAGGAGACGATACGGCGAACGTGCAAGCGAGCTGTTCAGCAGGACAAAAATTGATGTTGTCTAGCTTATACATCCTATTTATTACTATTATCGGCAGAAATACATCATTTGTTAGTCTGAGGATTCTATCACCGTCAATTAGTTGCAACTTCTATAAATTTAACAGCCTTAAGCTGAACTTATCAAACTGATCAGTACTGTTCTGTTCTTTGTATGATAAAGGCCTTACATTTTATTGTATACTGTAAATCTAAAACTGTATTTATGATTTTGAATAATCTAATGTCCTATGTCCTATCATCTAGGTTCCCGTCAAGTGTCTTACCCGTCACAACGACAGACTGTGTGGTGTCGGAAGGAGGACTAGAGACAATACATAACTCTGACCTTTGACTCATTTGTTTCACCTATTATTATCATCATCTTTATCCATTTATAGTTATTATTTGTGCATGTCTCCGTTTGTGGTATGTATTCACCTTATTATTTATTTTACCCATTTTTTAGTTACCTGCTGCTCGCTTAGCCATTTACAACTTTGCTTTTGAATAACTTTGTATGCTTTACTTATTTATGTGCATGTATAAATTTAGCCTTGCCAAAATTCACATATTTATTAACATAGAATTATTTATATTTATTTATTATTGCAATATATGTATGAATTATTATTATTGTTTTCATACTAGCGTTAATTCCCTCTTAGCAAATAAGCATAAACAATATTTATGGTCAACTGGTTTTTACAGTCCTCCCAGCGAACCAGCCTTATTTTCAGCACCTCTTTCAGTGGGTCTTTTACCACCAAGAGACTGAAACATCATTAATGATAGGTATACAAAACATATTGAGAGCTTATTGGTATCGGAAACGTTTTCAGAAAATGTGCGTTTATATGTATGAATTTAGAGTATATTTTAAATTTATTAAAAATATTATCTGATATCATTATCTAAAAACATTGTTTTTTCATTTATGTTACACTTATAGGACAGTGTAATTTGAAACTCAAAGTACTATATAGTTCATTTATCGTGAATCCAATCGGAAGGCTCTCTTTCTTTTATCCATTTTAGGACAAAGTAGAGTGTCTGATACTCAATGCAGAACTAGGCGCAATTATACTTTAGTAAAAATTTTATTTTATTTATTTTTAAAAATTAAGAACAACTAAGTTAAAATATTTGAAGAACTCAAAAACGAACTAAACATCTCACAAAATTTGCACAATACTTTCTGCCAAGTTTCACATACTACAGATACATATTAAAGATAAAAAAATAAAATAAACAAATATTAAATTGAACAAATACATAATATTTAAACATATATGCATTCTCCTAACCTAACATGTATAATATGTATTTAGCAACACTTATATAAATCAGTAAGGGTATCCAGACACTAGCAACAAATAAACATTGTCTTATAAGTATTGTAAGATACACTAGCAATATATTGTTGTAGCAACGAACATACATATTTTGAATTTAAATATTACTATATCACTAACAAAATTAATAGGGAGTTCAAATTATTGATTCGATCTTGTCGAAGTTAGTAAAAGTTTGATCGAGAGCGGATCAGTAAAAGTTGTTTCATTTCACAAGTCGTCAAGGTCAGTTGGCATGTCTCACTCCAATGTAGTGAGGGTAAGCGTATCAAATCCGATGAGATGAGATTTTTAAATTTTGGTTTCATCTACTGTAGGGCAGGTATGGGAGTTATAATATTATGTATTATGTATTCGTGGTATTGATTGTATCTCGCATGTTGGCATCTTAATAATAAAACATCATACACATAAGATAAATCGAGACACATAAAAAGCAACCTACACTACATTTCTCTGAGATACCATATATTTAACTTAAAGGAAGTATCAGGGTCGATCTAATGCGAAACTAACACTAAAGAATGTGATAAGAAGATTCGATTAAACTACTCATTTATAAGGTTTTCGAAGGTGCGAGAGGTAATAAGGAACTATTATCTCTCTTAGAAACACATCGTTACATATTCCATAGAGCCTTTTAAGCGTAACCACCAGATCACTTCAACGTGTTCGTAAAAACTACAATTGAATTTAACGCTAAAGCATAACTATTTAGTCCATCAAAATAAGTTGAAATATACATAATAACATTCAATTACATTAATTTTACCTATTAACAATTATTATATATGAAATAATAAACACATATTGAAAACAAAAACATACACAAATTGTTATGTAAAATTTGCTTCTATGTAAACATATAAAATGATAAATAAGCATATTTATTAAGTTGCTTACACTGACATAATAAGACATTTATCACATTTAACATAAAGTAATAGAGGAAGCCAAAATCCAATTCTAAACCAAGAAATAACGTTGGTTAAATTTCGAGCTTGTGTAAGTTACGTAAGAATTAAGACAATAAGATCGTTTTGTATTTTATGCTCTTTGAGTATTTCGGCTTACTCTATGTAACTTTTATTTGTTTGCGCATCATTCAGGGTTTTTGGTGATTAACCTTACCTTCCTGCTATTGCTTACCTGAGTCCACACACAAACATATAAATAGAAATCAACATCAAGAATAAACAACATTAAATACAAATATATCAAGTGCTTTTGACGCTTATTTCTGCCAAATTTAAAATGATAAATAAAGCCTAAATTCAGTAATTTTCAGTGACCATACACAATGCTTTCCATCTGTGATACGGATGCTAACCTTCAGTGGTCTGGGTACGATTCATAGAACAAGTCTAATCCAAACCTTCAACGGATGGTCAAAAGTTCCTAAATCCCCATTTCAAACGCTAACCTTCATGGATATGCCCAGAGTTCTTAAAGCCTTATTTCGACTAGTAAACTTTATAGATCTGTCCACAATTCCAGGATCTTCTATAAGATAGCTATCCTTTATGGGTCTATCAACAATACTTACATATTTATTGCAATTGCTAACCTTCATGGATCTTTTCACAATTCTTAGATCTCTATTACATAAGTTAACCACCATAGGTCTGTTTATAATTTTTAGATTCTTATTAGGTAAGTTAACCTTTATGGGTCTAACCCACAATTCTTAGATCCCTAATACAATAGCTAGCCTTTATCCATAAGTCCCTATAAGGATCCCTATCACGTAAATTAATCACCATGTGTCAACCCACAATTCTTAGATCCTTATTATGATACCTAGCCTCCATCCATAGGTCTCTATTATGGCCCCTTGACGTTATACAACCACAATAAGTCTATCCACAATGCTTATATCCCTATTAAAATAGCTAAACCTTATCTGTAAGTCCCTATTAAAATAGCTAAACCTTATCTGTAAGTCCCTATTAAAATAGCTAAACCTCATCTGTAAGTCCCTATTAAAATAGCTAACCTTATCTGTAAGTCCTATTAGGCATAAAATTGTATAATAGATTAGATAAGAATACCAAAGAATTAGACATATGTGAATTTAAGAAAATTATTAAAGATAAGCTTACCAAAAATATATTTTATAGTGTTGAGAATATTTAGATAAAGGAATGTGAAACTGTGATATTAGTTTTTAAGCTTTGTGTTTCAGTTTTATGTCCTTTGTGTCGTCCGTGAGTTTTTAATTTCCTAAAATGTTTATGCTAATATAACAATGACGAATTTCTTATGTTTTAAAGCTGTAAACTTTGTGAAACAATAAAAATTTATTTATTTATTAAAATAGCTAAACCTCATCTGTAAGTCCCTATTAAAATAGCTAAACCTCATCCGTAAGTCCCTATTAAAATAGCTAAACCTCATCTGTAAGTCCCTTTTAAAATAGCTAAACCTCATCCGTAAGTCTCTATTAAAATCTCTATTACGAAAGATAACCATCATGGTTATGTTGGTCTGTTTACAATTCTTAGATCGCTATTACGAGAGTTCATTACAAAATGTGAGTAGACCCATCATGGGTCTACCCAAAATTCTTAGATCCTTATTACGATCTCTACTATGCAAGATAATTCCCATGGGACTGTTCACAATTCTTAGATTCCTATTGCAAAAGCTAGCCTTCATGGGTCTATTTACAATTCATGGATTCCTATTACGATAGTTAACCTTCATGGGTCTGCCCATAATTATTAGATCCTTATTACGATAGCTAGTCATCATTGGTCTGTCCACAACTTTAAGATTCCTATCATGACAATTATACTTAATAAGACTGTTTATAATTCTTGATTTTTCAATCTGACAGCTAAATTTTTAATTTTGGCTAAAGATTTCAGCAGGTTTATAAACCTTGAGAGTTGATTAGCAGGCCTGGCAATCTCGTATTTTGTACATGGGAGACCTCATCCTTGTGTGACGAGGAAACAAACAACTTTAATTAGGAAACAAAATCAATGTTTTAACTAGATTGGCATCAGACGAAATTAAACAAAGTTGAATTCATCAAAGAAAAATAGAATAATAAGAAGTCTTTCAGTGGCCCAAGGACCTAATTCTGTTAAAAATTATAAATTAAAGAATTTAGCTATAGCGAAAAATATTTAAGAAGCTTTTAAAAAATTCCATAGATATAAAGGATGATATGACATTTTATTTGCTTTTTATATGTTTCAAATTAAAGGAATTGGCTAAAGAATTTATATTTTGAAGCAAGCTGCAAATAAAGCTATTTGAAAGCATGTCATAATGTTAAATATAAAATTTATGTTTTGACTTACGTGATGCCCTGCGCTGGAAAGAAGGCTTATGGTCATTCTTCATGAGTTCACCTTTTACAAGTTTGAGGGACTTAAGAATTTCATCGGGATCTCTAAAAGCTCTGCATATCGAGCTACGCCGTCTCTCTTTACTAGGGGCATAAACTGCTGGAGGTGACGCAGTTCCTTCCTCAGGACCTGGATAAACAGGAATAATAATAATAAAAACTTTATTATGTTTAAGACCCTTTTTGGGGTATACATTTGTCATTACATATACAATACAAGATATTCACTTCTAGATTTTAAATATAGCTTTTTTTGTTATCTTAGAAAATTTAATTTAAACTATAGTAGGGATTACCAAGTAAGTAGTCCTTGACTATTTTACTAAATTTGTAAAATTCCAGGCTTTTAACATCATCGTTTAACTTATTGTACATTTTAATGCCCAAAGGCTACATTAGATTTATTTAGTAGGTGGCTACTTCTTTTCAAATCCTTTCTATTCCGAGTGTCGTAACTGTGAACCTCTTCATGGGTGTTGAATTGACTGTTATTACTTTTAACATACTTCAGACAGGTATAAATATATAAATTGATAACTGTAAAAATTTTAAATTCTCTAAAGAGAGGTTTATAATGCTCATATCGATATTTTCCAGCCATTAATTCTTATTACTTTTTTTTCTTCTTAAGTATTTCCTCTAAGTTGGCATGCCCCCACACCAGAATACCGTAACTCTCTAATAGATTTAGAGAGGGGAGCAAGACATTACTCTTGTTATTATAGAGTGACTTATTCCATCAATCTCAAAAAATACAAATGAATCCCACCCTTAAAAATATAATATAAAGAGTATCCAAACTTAATTTTACACACTGTTATTTAATATATATTTTAAATTTAACAGAAACGTAACTAAACATTCTGTAATATTCTTGTTGCAGAAGATTCATCTATGTCTTAGTTTGGTTTTTGCTTCAGGATGAATTCGGATTAAGTCTTAAAGTCCATCGTTTAATTTAAAAATCCCCTAGGTTATAAGCATTTTGTGGATTAACCAAGCCACTGCCAACCCATCACTTGGAACGAGAATAAAAATCCCTACCCCCATAACCGCTGTAGGGGAATAACCTCCTTCTCGACAATTGTTTGTGGTTGGTTCTTCTTGTGTTTAAATCGTTTTAAAAACTACTTTCTAATTAGTAAAGAAAATGATATTATAAAATAAAACTACACATAAGAAGTGTTAAAAACATCACCCAGGAAACATGGGTAAAATAACCTTATTTCTTTTTTAACACTTTTTCCCGCACCCTTCTTCTAGGGATTTTTTTTTAAAATTGGCAGTGCCTAAACTGACACAATAAAAATAAAAATTGGCGGTGCCTAAATTTGTGTCCCAACAATAAAAATGATCTGACGTTTCCTCTGCCATTTTATCCCATCTTCATGTCCAATCTTTACCTTTTTCCTGTCCAGATTGGAAGGAAGCTCTTCTAGAGCCAGGTAATGATTTGGAGAAGTCCTGTGGCAGTTCGTAAGGTTGAAAGTCGATTTGTTCCGATTGAGACGATCCTCGTCTTGAAGCACCAAATAGGCTGATCAAGGGTGAGAAAAACCAAGCCTTCCAGTTCATGTCACTCGTCTCTTCTGGAACAAAGTTCATTACATAGAAATGGCTAAGTAAACCATCGGCAGGTTTTGCTAGCTTTCAGAGCGTGTTAAGAATCACAATGATTAACTCAACTTTGTTAGAGAAACCAGAAATATGATTTTTAATAACTGTATTCAAGTTCTATATTAACTTCTTGTTAATTAGCTTTAAATACAACAATACAATAATGTATGTAATATATATATACAAACACAACATATATTTAAATTGCTAATAGATTTACAATAGGCACATATTACCTTGGCAATAAGAATTACCTTAACATTGTCGATCACCAGAAAAATATATCGAACTATTTACATTAGTGTAATATAAATATATATTATATATATATATATATATTTATATATAAATATATATTATATATATATAATATATATTAATATATATATATATATATATTATTATAATATATATATATATATATAATATATATAATATATATATATAAATATAATATAATATATATATTATTTATATAATTTATTTATTTTATTCATTTATATATAAGTGCATTATTCCGTCACTTTTGTCCACAATATAAGAAAACATTTTTTTTAATTTACGTGTAAGAAAAAAGTCAAATAAAAGTTCGACTCTTATTTGAGTATGCAGGTAATTATATTGACGTTTAATTTCATTACTACATACTAACACTTATGACCTCGTATTTTTGTATTAAACCTTACAGTTAGTGAACCTTTAAGGCTATTAAGTAATAGCATTATTATTTTTTTAAGTATTCTTATTTAATCCTATATTATATATCTAGCAAAAGTATAAGACCAAGTGAAAATTAAATTATGTAAAAATTTTCTTTTAATAAAGAATCTTAATCAAGAGACTTTAAAATTATGACTTTGGGCCAAATTTTAGCCATATATTGCGGGAAAAAACATTAAAAGATTTCTCCAATCATAGAAAATCCTTTAATCTTTATGGACGATTATTGTAAGGCCCAAGGTGGGCATTTTAAACAATAACCTGCGGGACATCGCACTGGTTCCAACACAAATAAATACATTAAATGTATGCTATTAATTAAGAGATTAATATAATTGACGATTACCTTCGATTTGGACTGTAATAATATGCTGTTGATGGGAAAGCTCTCCAACTCCGGCTTGGGATGCCTTGTCCTGCTCCAGTTATGAGATTTATGGTTGTTTTCAAACTTAATAATTTGCACTATAAACTTATGGCACATTTACATGCTTCGGTGGCCGATTTAGATACACCGGAGGAAATGGTAGCACAAAAATATAAAGAGGATGTGGATTTGGTAAAATTGCAACGGCGGTTTTAGCAAGGGCCTTCACAACAGACAACTAAATTTATGTAAATACATAAACTAAAGTTTCTGTAGGCTGGCCGCTTACCAGGGAGCTTGCCACTTTTATTTTGTCCACACAAAATAAAAATCTTAAATTGCACACATTAAAAAATTATTTTACTTAAAATCAACCACTTTAATTGAAGTATTACTCTGTTCATTCTAAGCAAACAGGAAATCTTGGCATTTATTATTGGCTATTTATGATTGACTGAGTGAGCAATTTCACAAAATCATTTAGGACATATACATAAATAACATTAGACACTTGGGTATTCTGATGTTCCCAAAGGTCAACTATCCAAAAATTGGAAAAATCAAATGTCATACCAGACTGAGATCGATTTCCCCTGAAAGTCCTGACAGATGTGTCAGAAGCAATACTGGATCTAGGTGATCTGGAAGCACCAGACCTTAGCATTCTTGGATCATCCAGCCTGTACCAGACAGGAGTGTCATCCATTAATCCTTTCTGTACATCAACCCAGCACTCACCTAAACCATACAGGTTATTAATATGACCATGGATATGTTAGCGTAGTAAGTGAACAAAAACAACAGAGTAAATTACAGAGTTTAATAACATAATGAAACATCTGTATTTAAATTTTTACAGGGCGCCATTCTCAAATAGGAGATATAATAATGTAATAAGCTCTAGCTTATAGCTCTAGATATAATAAGCTAATTACGCAAATGTTTTCTAATTTCCAGATCTTACTAAATATAAATCGCAGTAAAGGGATTCTAATTTGAACTTTTTGTTGTTGAATCTAATGTGACACAAAAAAACAAAGCTGTATAAAGTAGCTATTTTAGGCATGATAAAGATAAAAACAAACCATATATTGATATATCAAATATTAGCCGAATCACCCCTTCACAATAAACTTTGCCACACCCCTTTAATGCCACTTCTGAGCAGAGGTACCTTTGGAATTTCAGCTTACATAAAAAGATTATATTCGTCAAATTTAGGCCTTGAAATTTTTTTAAGATCTTCAGAGTAACTTAAAATTTCCTGCATGTACTCTAGCATACAGACAAAATATGAAGACGACAATATTTTAACTATTTACTAAAACTATTAACTATTTATTAACGACAATAATTTAACTATTTTAGAAATATATTTAATACTTAAAACCTTAGTGTCATCTGCATAATTCTGATTTAGAGTCATTACATTCTTTAAAATCCTTGCATAGAGTTGACTTCAATTTTGAAAATAACCTTTTTTAGGGAAACTTGTGTTTCCCTAAATTCAACACGTCAACCGACGTGTTGATCATAGTCGGCAGATATCTGTGTGACTAGTCAAGATGTCTTACCAAGGAAAACCTGCTCGTTGTCAGGTCTATAATCCCATAGTGTCACTTCGATCTGTCTATCAAATAGAGATGGATCCCCCGCTGGGGCTTGCAGTTCCAGGGTTGTATTCCACAAAGGATTCAGAGTAGGTTCCGCCACGTCTGTCTTTACTGCTCCAACATCATTCCTTTCCAACAAACACAATCTTTTTACATCCACACAAACGTTTACATGCGGAGTTTGAATAAGAATTAAAGTCGAGTTCAACTTTATTTAAAAAAAATTATGTTATTAATGTTAAAGAGTGTCAAGATTGAAGTGTCCAGACCCAAAACATATGATGACTGGTGAAACTTACAAACCTAGTGATTTAATCAAAATTTAATTAAAATATGTACATTTTTCAATTAATGTTTGGTTTTTAGCTTAGCCATATTGTGGGATGGGGGAAGTGTAAACTATTAAAACGAGTTCCCTCTACACAAGGAAGTAACATGTTTCGATATTTTTATACAAAACTGTTCAAAATATAATAAGGGGTTGGTGACTTTTGGGCCACCCTGTATTCAAATAAGCATGTATATATCATATACTTATCAAAACTATAATAAAAATATAATTATTTTATATACATAAAATAATATAAATATTTGAATATCTCACAAATTTCTAACAAAAAGTCATATTTTCCTGACAATCCTATACCCTCTGCACACTTAAAAAATATTGGGCCCAAGCCATGGAGTCCCATCATGAAACTTTGTGGACACTTCCTATAACTATGGGCTATATTTGGGGTTTTTTTCAAATTTTTAAAAAATCGCATTTTGAGATATTTAAATATTTTTAAAAAAGGGGCTCGTCAAAGGGCAAAATATGGCTGGGGCCAAAATGACATTAAATAATATTGAAAGCCTTAGGGTTTAGCTGCAAATTGCAAGCAGAATGAAATTTTTTATATTTGCGACTTTTAGAGATACAATAAATATCTAAGAGCCAAAACACTGAAAATCAGCCTATTTTCCACAACTTTGCCCATCAGTGCGCGGAAGTGACTGCATATTTTAAGCTGGAAATTTGTATTTTTTCTTTTTAGGCATAGACCCCTACACCCCACCAAATTTTATCAATCGGTCACCATGCATGTGAATTTTATTTTTTAGTGGGATGTTTTGACATGGAATGACGTCTTTGATGTCTTTTAAAAGGAATTTTCTAAAATAAAATTTAGGATTGTTCAACTAATTCCTTTCAGTAGAACAATTTTGTTTCCTTTAAAATATTTCTATGAGTAGGTTTAAAGGGACTCTCTGAATAAAGATTTGCAATTGCACTATAGATTCCTTTCAGTAGAACAATTTTGATTATTTTTGAAATAGATTTTTATATAATCCCAAACTCTATAAAAGGGGTTAGGATTGTTCTACAGATTCCTTTCAGTAGATCAATTTTGATTGCTTTGAAGCATTTTTATGATCAGTTTTGAAAGGATTTTGTTTTTAAAAATAAGAGATTTGTTATGAAACGTACTAAAAGTGATATTCTTCAGGTTTTTAGGGTTCGTACTTAACAATTTGATTTACTGGTAATTGTTTATTTATATACAATTTTACACTATAATTGGTTTCTATCAGTGAGAAACATTGACCATTTACTCAAATTTGAAACATTTTGATAGACAACTTTCAATTAACATAGAGTTCAATAACTGCAGAACCTAAAAGACAATTTATTCTGTTGATTTTTTTATCTATCAATAATGTAAAGTTCATATGAACTGTTGTGTAAAGTTTTTGACAGCCTGCAAATAAATGTAAAATAAAATAAACATGTACAGTAAGACATTTTACAAAACTTAAATCTAGAGAAGCAAATGGACTGATTTATTTTTTAACTCAGGCAAATTATTGCTGTGGATTGTGCATTTGTGTCGAAGTATTTCAAGCCTAAAAAAATCATTCTATAGTAACAGTCTTGGTTTGAATCAGTTGGAAACCCACTAAAAATTGGAAGAATAAGACATTCTATTGGTCCATTCTCACACCAATTTTTTAACACGTAAGCTGCAAGGTGGGGGACTATTTTTGAGATAAAAATTTATATCTAAATTACAGTGTGTAAATTGAATGATGTGTATTTGGTTTCTATGACTTATTTCGATTTAAGAATATATATATATATATATATATATATATATATATATTATTATATAATATATATATATATTATATAATATATATATATATATATAATATATATATATATATGTATGTATATAATCCATACAACTGTTAGATTCCTTGAAATAAGTGTTCTATTGGTTGTGTGCAAAAACTTGAAAAGACCACATTTTAAAGCTGACAAAATTGACAATAATTCGAGTGTATATTCATCAAAATTGGATAACTACAACTAAAGTTATGACACTGGTGAAATTACCAAAAAAATATTAAATTATGCAAAGTCAGCGAATTTATTTTAAAAAAATCTCTACGCTTTACGCATTTTGTAAGTGCTCACTTAGGTTCTAGTTGTCTGATTTTGACCAATTTGTTGATTTTTTTGACTTAATTTATTGGAAATTTTGTCAACTTTACAAAATGTTCTGATTAGGTTTTGCACCCAAACAACGGGGAACCACTTATTTCAAGAATCCTAAAATTTTGATTTAGCACAATCATGAATGAAAGGCTCCACTCGGGAGAGGCAGACAATGTTTTCTATTCATCATTTAAGGTATAATTTTTTGAAAATTGGTTTGAAGTAGAACAAATTGAGTCATGTTATCAGGTTGTCCTGTACTATAAGAGGGCAAAACATCCAATAATCTGTTTCTAAATTAGTGCAGTTGTATAATCTAATACTAGTGTTTTCTAAAACTAATAAGGGCAAGTGCTTTGCTATTATTTATTTGATGAGCAATATTCTAAAACATTACTCAAGTTCGTTTTTGAGGTATAAATCTAACTTAAGTGACATTTTAAAACATCCCTCAACTTAAGAGTTTTGCATCAGTGTTATGTATCACTTTTTCTCATTTATGCCATATAAATGATGAGAATTGATAGTGATTTATCAATTATTCATTACTATAAATGATGAAAATTGATAGTGATTTATCAATTATTATACCAGACCTTCAGAGTAATTTTTATCATGTTGTGTGTTATCTCCTTAAATGTGTGTGTATGCATGAAAGCAAAGAGACTAATACTATTAGAGGAGGATACAACAGTTCTTATCATTCCTTGGTAGCTAGGTGCCGTAATGGTACATTGGTGACGTCATTTATTTTTCATAATAATTACATTTTCACAAAGTAAATCCCATAACATACCATATAAATTAGATGATTATCATATTCTAAGGACAAGCAAAGCAAGTCCCAAAACATACCATATAAATTAGATGATTATCATATTCTAAGGGCAAGCAAAGCAAGTCCCAAAACATACCATATAAATTAGATGATTATCATATTCTAAGGACAAGCAAAGCAAGTCCCAAAACATACCATATAAATTAGATGATTATCATATTCTAAGACAAGCAAAGCAAGTCCCAAAACATACCATATAAATTAGATGATTATCATATTCTAAGGACAAGCAAAGCAAGTCCCAAAACATACCATATAAATTAGATGATTATCATATTCTAAGGGCAAGCAAAGCAAGCCCGAAGTGGTGAGGCGAAATTTTGAAGTACTTTGTACTAAATATTTGAAATATTTGTTTTTTACATTCCTGCGCCTTAAAGAGAAAACTTAGGTTTGAGGTAACTCCTTTTACCTTCAGTTTCCTCAATGTATTGGATCTCATATACTTATCCTAACCACTTGGGAGAAAGAAGCGTCCTCAGACAGTAAAAAAAACCTTTTTGGTCCTATTATTGTTAGCTGATGCAAAAGTCTTCAAGCCAAAATGTTAAAACAAATAGTTTGCAGCTAAAAACTAAAGGAATTGAAATCCGCATAAAGACTCTAACCATTTGCACAAGGGTGTCCAAATATCATACAGTGTTTACTTAAGTGTGCACTTGCTTATTAGTTTGGTTGCTATGGTTACGCACCCAGGTCCGAACCAAAGTGGATTGTGGAACGGAGGCACCTTGACTCTGGTGCGTTTCAGTCTTAGCACCACTTCCAGCACTGGCCTGGTATGGTAAAACATTAGGTATTGTACATCAGTAGATAGCACTCATCGCTGTGTATCATAGGGTTGTGGGTTTTATCCAACTAAATGGTTTTATCCGCTTAAACCAAAAAGGTATATCTGATCTCAATCTAATGGACAATTTCGACACAATGGCCTGTGTTATTTTTTTAATATTGTTCATCATCAATTAAATTATTTATGTAATAAATAAAGCTCAACTAAAAAGTTGAGACAGAAAATGTAAATTAATAAATAGAGATGTATACTACGAAGATTAAAATTAAAGTGATGTAAAAATTCATACAGTAGGGGTGGGGGGCCCGGGACACAGTGGTCCAACTCCCTAGTTTGAGGTGGTGCTAAAAAACAGGGGCTAGTTGCATCAACTACCTCACTGAGCACTAGTTTTCACCATGTAACCTCGTTATCAATATTGTTTCCAGTTTTAAATTGAGACTTCTATTTATCTATAAATATGTTTAGTTGTTTATTTTTATTTGTTTAGAAAATAAGATAAATTTAGCATTTTTTTCATTAAAAGAACAAAAAACATGCAAATAAATTTCTATTTCTGCACATCATGGTTATCATGATATCAGGTCTAGTTAAAAATAACACATCATTTATATTTTTATAAATTATTTTACATTAAAATAATTAATAAGGTTTTTAACATTGTAAAAGATCCCTTTGATGATAAAGAAATAATTATTTCATGCATGCGGTACAAGGTGAACCGACCTGCCTCTAGAGGAGAAACGGTGAACTAAAAAACAGGCCCATGTAAAACAGCTTATTTTGGGGGAGTTGGACCATTGTGTCCCATGCCCCCCTCCACTACTGTATGAATTTCTACAGTGTATCGTTAAGTTTAAAAATCCCCAAGGTCATAAGCATTTTGGGGATCGACCAATCAGAGAAGCCGCTGCCAACCCCTCTTTTGAAAGAGAAAAAAAATTCCTTACTCCCATAACCCCTGTAGGGAAATAACCTCCTTCCCGGCATTCGTTCACTTCGTTTGTGGTTCTTTTTGTGTTTACATCGTTTTGTGAGTTTTAGTGTTGTGTGTGTTCTGTGAATTGTGTTTGTGTTGCACTGTTAACATTATTATTGCACTCAAATATTCTTTTTTATAACTTAAGTAAATAAAAGCATAACTGAAACTTTTATTTCAAGGCTGCCTTTTATACAGCAATTTTTAAGAGCTGTCATAACTATAAACATACAATTCTTTTTTAATGTAAAAACATATGAGTACACATATTATTTCCCTTCACAATCCTTTTTTTCACATTTGCATACTTCCTAAATAATAAAACTACACAAAAGAAATGTAGAAACATCGCCAAGAAAACTCGGGTAACATAACCTGATTTGTTTACAAAGTTTTTTCCCCGCTGCCTTTTTGTAGGGATTTTTTTTTAGAATCGGTGGTGCCTAAACTGAGCTGTCAAGATTTTTAAAGTCGTCGATACACTGTACATCACAAACTTTTTCATAAATATTTACTTCTAAAGAAATTTAATTGTTTAACATATAATTCAATCCAAGCCTGCAATATTTAGTTTAATGCTCTAATAAACTGAGAAGAAACAACAACTTTAATTAAAATTATATTTTCGCGATAAAAGTAATACTTCAGTAACCACCAGACCCCACAGATTAATTAATGCAAAATTTTTTGATTACCTTTGTCATTTTTCCTTTATCAGTTCATAGAGGAACAACTTTTCTCTTTCTATAGGAAAAATAATAGAAAAGTAACGAGATGTACATCGTATATCACGGACAAACATACAGGATACGTGGAAAGTAGGGGGTTTTAGGACACGCACACGTAAACTAGACATAAATATAATTTCACTCAAACTATAGTGGAATAGAAAACAAGTGGTCTTACTCACGTATTTTGGGCTTGCGATATATCGAAAAATGTCAAACGAAGAAAAGCTTGGCCGCTAGGGGTACTTTAGCGACTATCGTAATCGGGTAAGGTTATGAAAATGTCTTTTTGCTTGTCATGATGAAGGTTAAGTTGTTTTTTATTCCTTGTTTACCTGTGTTTTTAATTATCGCGTGTAAGATTATTTACTATATTACACTTCAAATTTGTTAATAAAATATTTCGACATCCTGTCATTTTACAGTCGGTCAGCCATTCTTTGTATAAATATCGAGTTAAACTCGATTAATCGTTTATGAAAATCCGCACTAGTATTTTAAGGGAGTGGGATCAGTTGTTATTCTAACTCAAACACAAAAATAACTAAAAGATTTTAATTTTCCATTAAAAAATTGTATTAATTAATAAATAAAACAAACAAACAAACCGGCAGCCATGACATTAGCGTAAAAAATGTTTCTTCTACTTCTTCCTCACTTTTTATCTTTAAATTAATCCTTTAGACATCATAACTCACTGTTTTTATTAGAACTTTTTTTAAACTTAATAGAGTATTTGCACATTTTTTTATTGCATTATCTTTAAGTACGTCATATAAAAAAACACCCTGTAAAATATTACCATGAAAAAACGTCTACTTTTGATGATACAGCAAAAAAAAACGAAAAATATATTTAAACATGTTTCTTTGGCGGGAAAACGGCCTCGAGTGCTTGTCAGACGTAAGAATACCGCCGTGTAGTACAATATTCACTAGAGCAACACTCATAAAAGCATAGAGATATATTACTAGAGGCCCTATTGGTTGAATTTTGAAACATCGAAAAAGTAACCTGACCACATTCGATTATCATTATCATCAAATAAACATAACAAAAAAACAGTAAATTATATAGTAGAATGTTTAAAATACAAAACACAACACAAACAATCTGCGGGAAGCCGAAAACAATTGATTAATTACAACCTTAACTCCTCTTTAGAGGAGGTTTCAATGAGGTTACACAGGGCCCCTGAGAGCCCCACTAAAAATGTTTCAGGCCTCTCAATGTATTAAGATAGGCTATGCCCCCTCTAGTATATATCTCTATGCATAAAAGTTTATTCTATAATCTCAACAAGATGATACTGACAGCTGTAGTCATCACGTTTCTTAGGCATTGTATTACATGGAACACTGAATTGTTTTGTTTCAGTCTTCTTCACATTCTATTGAACTATAAGCAACTAACTCCCATCTGTACCTTAAACGACCCAACCTTTAGAACGTTCCATCTTCTTTAAATGCTTATTTCGACTATTATAATTAAATTAAATATTTTTTTACGGCTTAACACATTTAATCATTTTATGTGCAAAAAATGTTTTTGAAAAAAATGCAAATACCCTATTGGGGGACCTCTTCTTTTCAAAGCTTACAACTAAAATACAAATCATTTGGTGGTACAAAATTAGTGATAATAATGTTGCGTTATTTATAAAAAAAATATTTAAATATTATAACAGATATACATAAGTTGTTGATATAAAAATATATTATATCTTCATATATTTTTATATCAACAACTATGTATATCTGTTATAATATTTATTTATTTATAAATATTACAATAAGCAGCTGTTTATTAGCCTATTTTTACAGCTCCAAATATTTAAATAATAAAATAAAATTGTTGTTGATGTTCACGTTTATCCTTCTTATAAAAAGGATAAACCTGGGATCTTTTATCATCCAGGTACTTTTCACATGCGTTGACGCTACAGTTCAAAAGAGCAACATTTTTGTGGATCAATGTATTATGATACAAGTTTTATAAAGAGAACTTTATAAGTTTTTATATTTAAAAACTTTTTTAAGTTCTATGTATATAACTTTGATTATGATACATCTTGGCCAAAATTCATTTGACAAAGGAATATTAAGTAGTTGTTATTTTTCTTTGCAAAATCACTATAATTTCTAGTGAGTCTAGAGGAAAGTTGTTCCTCTAAGAATAGTTCAAGGAAACAAGACAAAGGTAATTCAAAAGGTTTTACATTAATTAATCTATGGGATCTGGTGGTTACCGAAGTAAGACCTATACCGAAGTAAGACTCCGGTCTTACTTTTTGACCGGTCTTAAATGCATGTTTTAATAGTCAGGACATGTACAGCTTATTCTATTCATATTGGCGAATAAGTCTAAAATATAAATAAATATAGTGAATAAAACGTAATAGACTAGTTAACTTACGATAGAGGTAGCAATCGGAGCTGTACGTAAGCCTCAGGGTATGGACCGAAATTGACATCCTCCCTCGGCGCCAAGTCATCCGCAGCGAATACCGACACAACCAGCTCACCACGATCATCATTATAACCTACTTGTAGCTGTACTCGTCCTTGAACAGGTCGTGGTTCTCGAGGTACAACAGGAGCTGGTGCTGCCGATGAACTACTCGATGCGCTCTCCTGCTGTAACAATCCAATGAATATGGTTTAAAGGGCACGGACACAAACGGATATGAGATCAACAACAGGTGGGTGATGCTGTTGATCACTCGTCTAGCTATGTCAAAAAATTATTAATGGTAAAAATTTTGTGCCGCCCCTATTAACATAGCATATTTGGTCAACATTTCCCATGGGGTAATCAACTGTTTCCATAATTATTCACAAAAATTTACTTTAATCTACAATGGATATAATAAATTCTGTACCTATGTAAGATTAATAGTATATATTTGTTCTTAATATCGCAATGCCCCTGGAGGATCACTTAAAAATCATTTCTGTCTGAATGGATGGAAGAGAAAAGGTTCTTTTTCTTTTTAGATTGACAGAATATAAAAAAGATTAAAAAGTTTTTCGTTTTTAAAATTTTAGTAGATTAAGCTACCCATTGTGGCAGTCACTACTTGATTAAGAGTCGCTAGTCAAACATAAAATAATAAAAAAAAACCAAAAACTCTGTTTTTTCCACAAAAAACAGAGTTGCCTATACTTCATTTAGGCAACCGGCTTTCAGCTAAAAACATCATCAGTGCCTAACATAGCAATACAAAAATATTAGTTCAAAATCAAGAAATATATAGATAACAATATACGTAAAAAATTGGGTACAGGGTACCTCGTTACATCAAATTCGCTACGCTCATCCTCAGAATATACAAGTCGTTAAATTTAAACTGTGAAATGTCTTCAGACTCGCTTTCCTCATCCTCAGACAGTAAACACATTAGTTTCATTCCTAGCGGTCCCCATCCAGGCACTGACCACGCTCGATGCTGTTTAACTATTATGATTCACCCAAAATCATAGATAGACTTGTTGTATTATAACAAAACTTAGTGCACTTATTTATTACGTTAAGGGGTACACTTGTACCAAATTTCAACTTAATTGGAATACTTTCCAATTTTTTAATATTATATATATATATATATATATATATATATATATATATATATATATATATATATATATATATATATATATATGTGTGTGTGGTGTGTGTGTGTGTGTGTGTGTGTGTGTGTAAATTATCTTTAGGTGTAGGTTTTAACTTTTTTTATGGTTGTTGTTAGCATTTATTTGTTGGATTAATTTTGTTATATTTGTGTATTCCTATGTTAGGCACTGATGATGCTGTAAGCTGAAAGCCTGTTCTGCCCTCATAAAGCGTATTTTGTGGAAAAGACGAAGTTGATGGTTCTTTCTGTTTTCTTAATGTTTCTTCAAGATATTCCACAGCGTAGCTAAAAAGATGAATACTGATAACATACACAACGTACTCTCTTATTTATATTAAAGGTTGGTCAAGCCTTCAAATATGTTTAAGTTGTCACAGACAGTTTCAATTATGTTGAAGTCGTGATGTAGCATTATATTAGATTCATTAAATAGTTTAAGACGTTAAAATAAAATTGACTTTGCTTAAACATTAATCGAGTCAGTAAAAAATATAAAAGCAAAGTAACAACCTCAAAAATGAAGCAAAAATGAAAGAAATAAATACTTACTATTAAATTTGCAAGTGCTGAAACTCATCTAAAATCAAATCACACTCTTCAAAAAATACGAAACACCATGCGCTTGATTCTTCAAACTTTTACAAAACATTACTTATTTGCAAAAAAAATAATTCACTTAGAAATCTAAATTAAAAGATTATTCTACTTCTTATTCATCACTACTAAATTTTTAGGAGGGAATTTTTAAGCTTTATTGTGATGTGAAAATCCAAAAGTTTTATAATACGCTAATGAGTAAATTTGACTTAGTGTAATTAAAAAAAAAAAAACAGTTTTGATATCTAAGATTCTTCGATACGCTTAGAATTTGGAAATACTTAAGAGGTAACTTACTAACAAGTAAATTACTTAAAAATGCTTAAGTATTTATAAAATTATGAGGCTAAAATGCTACTTTTTCCAGATAGCAATAAATAAAAAGAAAATGCAGTAGAAATAAAAAAGGATATAGGGAAATTAATTAAATCAAAAAAATTGTGGCACAATAAAAACAAAAGTATAGCATTGACACAACCATGCACTGTTAAAATCCATGCAAATTATAGTATACTTAATAATTAATAAATATAATTAAAAAATATAAAAACCCACACGGCACACTCTTTTAAAAATGTCAAATAAAACAATTACTTTCAAAATTTTTGTTTTCATTAAAAGAAATATAAAACGATGAAATACAAAATACATAATTAAATGGTTTCATTGATTTTTTTTTATTCAATAAAAATTAATGCCAATATTTAATACAAAAAAAAAATATAGATCACTTCTATGTAAAAATTACAGAAAATTAATAATAAATAATTACGCAACAGCACAAGCATAAAAATAATTAAAATACTTAAAAAATTATAAAATACAAACGTAATTTAAATATTCAATATGAAATTAATTTAACACTTATTTTTGATTTTTTTTCAAATTAAAAACAATTTTAAATTTGGTAACGCGACTTTTTTTTAGTTAGCCAACTATAGTTAATTATTTCCAAATATAAAAAAAATGTAATTATAAAATGGATTAAAGTAAATAAAAAAAATGAAAATAAAACCGAATAAATAAAAATTACAGGGATTAATAATAAAAATTATAGAATTGCACTTAGTTACAAAGCATTATTATAACGTCTAAATTAAAAACTAGATATTTTTTTTGTTCATTTTTAAATCTTCCAGTCGTTGGCTTTATGCTATTATAAGAAAATTATGTTTTCTGATAAAAATAACAGTGAAGATTATCTATGTATGTTATTATATCTATGTATGTAGCTAAGGGCCAATATGTCAAAGCGGTTAATCCAGGAAAAATAAATTGGTGATGTAACGATGATAAGACTGTAATAAAAACAATATAATATCATAATATAAACGTAATATTACATAATTGTTTAATAAACTTACTCAATGTTGATCAATTAACTAAAATAATACATAATGACTTTGTAATGTGTCACAATTTTAAAGAACTCAGAACAAGTAACCAAAAAATACAAATTTTCATATTTCAAAAATAGAGTAATATTTAGATCGATAAATAAGAGTCACCCGTGGTGTAGTGGTTAAGTCCAATATACAGAATGAGTGGACTTTAAACTTCCTTGTTTATTTAGTCATGGATTCAATTCCAGCACAGGCCCCTGGGATTTTTATGAGAGGGGTAAAAATTCTGCGTACCACGTCCTTCAGAAGGGATTTAAAGCCTTTGGTTTTGAGCCTGCACGTTGTCAGGTATTCATTACAGCCTGGCCTACCCTAAATGGAAATGGGTATAGGCAAAATTTAGAACCCTCATTGTAGATTCATAATAATACTATAGTAAGTCTGCCTTGTAGTTTAAAGTGTATGGAGGTTTGGTTTAACAGTGAGGGCACGTGTTGTTTCTAGTTTTCACTAGACTATATGAGTCAATGAAATATGTATGATTGCTTGAAAAACCATGAGAGGAATCATAGAATTTATCGACTCTTCTGTCTAGATTAGATAAAATATACCTGCACTTGAAATTTAAAGGAGTAGAACACTATCTCAGGGAGTAGGCAAAAAGGGCCCAAAAATGTGGCCTGCTTGATTGGTAGTTACCACCACTCCCCCATATTACTACTACTACTAGATCAATCGTTCCAAAGTTGTTTTGACACCGGTTACTGCCCCCACATGAACTGTAACAACAAAAAGGAATAATATATAAAGTGAGTTTATTTTTAAAAAAAATAATGATAAAAACCTAATATAAATCTATATGTTCTGAGCAATAAAATGCCATTTTAATCTTATGTTACATAATGTACTATTAAAGTCCCTGCTTTAGTAATTAAGCAGGGACTTTATTTAAGTCCCTCCTTTTAGTAATTCTTAACAGACCCAGATTGTACATTTCACTGTTATTTTGTTTTATAACTCAATAAAACCAAATCTTCTTTACAGTTAAGTGCAATTTAATGTAAGAAAATAATAACTGTGGGGGCAAAAAAAAAATATTGTCATGCATTTAAGTTGTGTCGAATGCTATGTTTATTTATAGAGTGCCACAGATTTTGTGATTTTATTGTTCGTGATCCAAAATTATTTTCTCTCTAAACTGGGTGTTAAAACTTAATCATAATATGGCTGAGTGACCATCGATAATGTACAACGATAATTTACAATTTTAGAGCTCTTGGGATAAGTGTTATAAGGATTATATACATACATACATACACACACACACACACACACACATATATATATATATATATATATATATATATATATATATATATATATATATTTTTTTTTTTTTTTTTTAAATATATATCTGGACTCAAGGCTACTAAAGGTTTTCAGTCATTGGTAAAATTTAATAATTTTTTAATAAGCATTTTTAATTTTAAAAGGAGGACAAATATGTCAATAATTGTTTTTTAATTATTTGTTTAATCATTTTTTTTATAAAAAATAGAAGAAAGAATTTAGCATGTTTATGAAATAGACACATCGTAAGAAGGCAACAAGAGTGTGGGTTGCTGCCACAAAAAACTTAAATACCATCTGCTTTATAATAGGGATCCCCACACAGACTGCCTTTTGTAATTAAAGAATAATAAATTTAAAATATAATAAATTTAAGTTTAATTTCTTCAAAATCGATATAAAAACATACAATACAATTTGCTGAAGAATAAGAACAAATTTAAATGAATTAACCTGTTTCGAAAAATAATGTGTGTTTTAGAATGAGTATAAATGGAGTCATGATAATGAGCATAAAAAATGAGTGTTTTAGAATGAGAATAAATGGAATCATGATAAAGAGCATAAATATGAGTATGGTTAATATTTAATACACTTGAGTTTAAAAAAAATATATATATTTAATTGTCAAACCCAATACATAAAAAGAAAAACTGACCGGTTTCGATTATTAGTTAGTCATCTTCAGAGTACTTTTTATAAACAGTTTATAAAAAGTACTCTGAAGATGACTAACTAATATCGAAACCGGTCAGTTTTTTCTTTTTTTATGTATTGTGGTTTGACAATTAAATATATATATTTTTTTTAAACTCAAGTGTATTAAATATTAACCATGTTTAACATATACCACAAAATCTCTGTCAAAACAACTAATGATAAATATGAGTGTTTTAGAATGAGCATAAATGGAGTCATGATAATGAGCATAAATATGAGTGTTTTAGAATGAGCATAAATGGAGTCATGATAATGAGGATAAATAATGTGGTTTTAGAATGAGCATAAATGGAGTCATGATAATGAGCATAAACATGAGTGTTTTAGAATGAGCATAAATGGAGTCATGATAATGAGCATAAATATGAGTGTTTTAGAATGAGCATAAATGGAGTCATGATAATGAGCATAAACATGAGTGTTTTAGAATGAGCATAAATGGAGTCATGATAATGAGCATAAATATGAGTGTTTAGAATGAGCATAAATGGAGTCATGAATGAGCATAAACATGTGTGTTTTAGAATGAGCATAAATGGATCATATAATGAGCATAAATAATAAGTGTTTTAGAATGAGCATAAATGGAGTCATGATAATGAGCATAAATGGAATCATGATAAAGAGCATAAATATGAGTGTTCTATAACGACACTTATAGCTTCATTCAATATTTTTTTAGCTTTTTCAATAACTTTTTTAGCCGTTTATGCTCCTTTATATTTATATAATTAAATTCAATATAGATCATTCAACATATAATTTTATTGCTAAAACATAAATGGAACCTTTACCATTTATTTTATTTCAAGCGGGACACTTATGGGTTAATGTAGGTAATCCTGAGGTTATTTAGGGCAACTCAAAGACTAAAACGAAACAAGGCAAATTACGTTTAACAAAGGCATACGAATATAATGAGTCATATTTAAGAATTAAGTTTAATGAGGAAAAATAATAATGAAGACAGCTGTTTGAGATTTTGTGAGTTTAATTTATTTCATCAAGCTTGTGCGAAAGCTTTGATGAAATAAATTAAACTAACAAAATCTCAAACTGCTGTCTTCATGATTATTTTTCCTCATAATGAGTTATGTTATGAAAAACATAAAAACGAAAGATAAATTATTTATAAATTAAAAATTACCCAGCTAAATTAATTTGTTAATAATTAAAACAAATTATACTTAACAATAACATAAACAAATTGTGTAGAATAAGAAATAAAAAAAAAACGATACTTTATGTTGTGATTAATACTTTTAGGAATAAATTTAAATCACCGACAGATAATTAATTAAGTAAAATTGCTGAAGAGAAAAAAAAATGAAAAATTCAGATAACTAATTAAGTAAAATTGCTGAAGAGAAAAAAAAATGAAAAATTAAGTCAAATAATTTTGGACCATAAACAAATGTTAATGTAAATATATACAAGTAAACTCTTTTTAATTTGTTTATTAGTGTATTATTTATTTGTTTTTTTAAACACATAATGATACAATAGTTTTTCCCATTTATACATATAAATTCATTTTTATAACATTCAATTCTATTTCATTAAAATCTATTTTGTTATAAATTATAAGGAAAAGGTAAACAATAAAAATTAAAAATAATAAAAAAATAAAAGTACTGCATAAAATGAAAGTTTAAGATACTTGTAAAGAAAAATAATTAAATTAATCAATAAGAACGAAATTTAAAGTTAAAAGCATGAATTTAAAATTGAAGCAATAAAAGTTTAATAAAAGCTATACACAAAAAAATGTAGAGAACCATAATGCTATTATCTAGAGCCTAACTTTTATAGTTTTCAATTGTTTCATATTTTTAGTGTTTATTTATATATTAAACATTATAATAATTCGTATTCATTTCTGACATAAAATAAACAGCTAAACATTTATTTTTATAGGAATAGGGAAACACATAAAGTTCAATGCTTTCAAAATATGTTAATTAAAATATCATAAATAGATATATAAAAACCTAATACGGTTTTATGCAAAATGTGTATAAATGAAGAAAAGTCTGTTCATTTTTGGACAATTTTTTGTTCCCAAATATGAAATATTTGTATGAGGATCTATTATTTATCACTGTTAATAAGACTAGATGACCAGCATGATGACCTCAAAAATGGACCAATAGTTTTTTTTTCTATAATTTTAGTGACTTTTCATGAGAATATATCATATGTTCTCAAGAGATAAGTATCTCAAGAGTAAGTAAGTAAGTATGTTTTAATAAAAATTTTAAAAAACTTTTCTTCAATTTATATGTATATTTTTTTGTTATAACTAAAACCAGTACTGTTGTTTATCAATGTATATATTTATGTTAAATGAAAAGTGCATGATAGGTATAATAATTAAACAAAATAAGAAAATAAAGTGAGTAACTAAGTAAAATAAGTAAAAAAAAAATAAAATATAAAGGAAATTAAAAACAAAACATGCAACACACGAGGAGACCATGATTACGTGAATTAGTTCACAACAAAAACATAAAGTAATGGTTGATTTCACCTAAGTAGTATAAACGTTTGATTCGACCAATCACAAACTAATTTTTATTGCGTAATAAAAAATTTATCTGCTGGCGTTAAGTACACGCTGTAGTAAGAATAAAACAGCAAAGACGTACACAGTTATATCTTCTAAAATTGATTGTAGTAAAGATTTTATAACTTGATATTTAATTTTCACCTCATAAGAGAAAGGAAAGATGTGCAACGGTCTTTAAATTTATTTATTTAGAGTATTTAGCGCAACGGTCATATCTAATTCAATATGTTCTGTAATTAAAAATAATTAAATAACTCATACAATTAATTAGTTTTATAAAAATTAATAATAATTATAATTGGTATCAATTGAAACAAATAAATGCGAGATCTTTCTTATTTTGATAAAAATTATAGTACGCACTGTCTTCAGACTTCAGGTCATCCTGTAAAAATATAATGTGCATAAATGCGAGTAAATTTCATTCTGTAAAATTAATAAATAACAACAATCGTTTGCACATCACACATACCTACTTTTATAGAGAGTAAAAACAAATTCAACAATCCAGTGAATAGTGAATAAGTAACGTAATAAACATATAAATGTATTGGTACACGATTTTCAAGTAGATATATAATATAACCACTTCACACACGACTCCGCCGCGCGCCATGGTATATTTTTATCAAACTACCAGACCGCTAACTTGTAAAATAAAAAATAATGATATACACAGTACGCTAAATCTTGATTCAATACAATTACATGTTAACGACAAACCGATTTTCCCGAAAGTATCTAACTCTCACTCTCAAAACGCAAGAAATAAATCAAATAAACACAGGGTAAATCTATACAGCATAAACACCCTCCGGTAGCACCCTGTACACCACATCCTATTATTATGTCAATTGTCCAAATTTTTGTGAGGAATAATTCTAATTACAAATTATTTACTAATACTTCGATACATGTAAATCGAAGTACAATACACTGAAAAAGAAATCTTAAAATTTTATAACACAAGACAATAGTCCACGTGATTCGTTAAAAATCACTCTAAGCTTATAATTAAAGCAACACACAAAACCTAATAACAAACCATACACAAACAAAATAAATAAATGAAAGAAAACATTAACGCAACAAAAATCCCTATTTAAAATTATAATACACCATGAGAAGGAACTACTAACTAAACACAAGAAATAAGATAAAAACAACGACGAGAAAATAAACTTACGATTGGTCCCCTACTCCATCCGTATTAATAAACTTATGAAAACACACTAGTATACAAAAAGAATATAAATACACACAAAAACTAAAAAATATGAAATCAGTTATAACGATCAGTATAACCCCACTACAACAAATAAATAAAAACCAAACAACAAAAAAAACATTAAAAAAATAATATAATTATGTTCATCAGCAAACGTAAAAGCAAAAAAGGGAGCGATTCGAGAAATATATATCCTTATACGTCAGCTATCTTTAAACAAAAATAACATCAGCCTACATAGTAATTGCCCCTGCACTACCCTAGGGTGCACTATACCGAAGTTCAGCCCAAATGCCAAATCAATTAATACAATTAAGAAGGGTATCAACATAAAAAAAGTTAAGCTTCACTGCGAAAGAAACTATCATTATTAATGCACAACGACACTGTTGCAGTATACATTTCGATTTTAATAAATATTATCTGGGCTCAAATTACAGCACATTTATATATAACAGCAAGATCAAAAAGCGCATATGACAATAAGGGGTTTAAACTAAGAATTATGTATAACATGAGACAAAACACTATATTTATAATCATGCGATCTTCTTTAATATTATCATTCACCTACAATTACTGTGCATTTATAATATTAAAATAATTCTTTATTTAATTTCGTAATTTCGAATTCTTCTTTCAGTCGCTTATTGTGTCAATATTTTCTTACAATTATATGAAATGTACTGGTACATAGTGATTTGTTGTGTGAAGGAAAAAAGTAACAATTATTTTAATATTGCCCTTTTACAGATTTTTAAACAAAAACAACTATTTAAATCTATGTTTCAATTATGAATATGGCAAAAACTAAACGTAGTAGTCTAAAACTGTAATTTAACATGAGTGCCAGATTAAAAATAAACATATATAAATACAGAATTTAATCTAGAAAACAGTAAGCTAAAGTAACTCACCAAAAAAAACATATAATTTAAGACTAAATTGTATATAAAGTTAAATTAAAAGATAAACAACAACATTGCATAAATTTAATTCCAATTTAACCTGCATTATTGGCTAAGTAACCATCCAATAATGGGTAGTATAAATAGCTATAGCATGTAAACTCATTAATATAACAATAGCAAAAATACAACAACATATACAAAATACATAAAATAATTTACAAAACATATACGACAAATTGTAAAATATTAAGTAACGATTTAGACTTCCTCAACTGCTCATAACATTTCATTTTTAATGCAACATCAGATCACAAACATTGTTCAAAAACAGATTAATTATAAATAGTAGACTAATAGTCAGAGAGAGATCAAAGAATACGATCTAAATGATAATATACAAGCAATTTATACTGTCCTTACTTTAAAAAATAATAAAAAATTATTTTAAAAAGATTGAATATAACATATACAATAAGTGTACTGTTTTTTTAAAAAAATAAAATTATTATTAGTTGATAAAACATTTATGCTAAACTATTAGTAGGGAGCCTCACACAAAAACTTTTTGTAGTGACCAATAAACATTTTTTTTTTATTTACTATTACTTATAAAATATTATGAGATTATATGTTTTTCGAAATGATAGTCACAGCATGGATCAATAGTTATAGTTAATTTAATAGTATAACAGAACAAACAAATAAATAACAGCCAATCATAATAAAAATACACAATATAATATATTTTAATTTAAAATTAAGATTGATATTGCAAAAAAGATGAATAAAAGTTACACAAAATTATTCAGTGTGAGTATTTTGCTGTTTAAACAAATCATCCTTAATGTTATTCAATGCTCTGCAAATTAAATTGTCTATAATTTTAACAAATATTTACATAATTAATATTGTATAATTTTTGAAATATACCACATAGTGAACGGAATAATTCCTAATTGTGATCAAACTAATGGACTAAACCAAAAGTTGAGCTCAATTTTTTGAAACAGCCAAACAAAAAGTCGACAGGTTCTTCATATCTTTTATCAATAAGAATATAATTTAAGGAATGCAATTATTGTTTGATACTCTAGCGATTAATCGTTATTTGTGCATCAAGGGAGTAAAGAATGCTATTATTTCCCTGCGTAGTTAGTTGGTTCCTGAGGCGATAGCCATAGGAACCAAAATATTTAACTCCCTTGATGAAGACGATGAAGATAACTACACAATTTAAAACATACATTGAAAATAAGAATAAAAAAATTGATGCAGTCATTTAAAAATAAATAAATAAAACTAAGAATAATCATATATATTAATATTTAAAAATTGAAACAAAGGTTCCTATAAATTTATAAATTAATAAAAAAAAAATAAAAAGTATTTTGCAGTAGCACTGATTTGAAAGATTTAATTAAATTAATTACTTATTAGCTAAACTATTAGTGATTAATATAAATTGATTCAAATAAAAATTAAGTTGAAAAATTCTGACAATGTAAAGAATAAAGCCACTTAAAAACATAAATAAAATTATATAAATAAATTAAACAAAAAAGTTTTTCATTATAGTTAAAAAAATAAATTAGTTTAAACAAAATTTAAAATTGAAATAAATTTTACGAAAAACTCTATATATATAATTTAAAAACTTAAGACAAAATTGTACTTTGATCTTCGTCTAAAAGATATTCAATTTAATTTTAAATCCAAGTAAAATGACATTTAAAAAAAATATATCGCATTAAAACATAAGTTTTATCGTATTGTAAAATAAATTCTATCATAAATTGAAAAAAAAATAAAACATATTGCACAAAATTGATAATCTAATAAGATTAGCAATACTAAAATATATAGAACACAAATTTTAGAAATTATAAACAACTTATAATCATTTCTTGATTGCAGGGCACACAAAGAGTTCTAGATATGTATGTGAAACAGTAATATTTGTTTATAAGTGTGTTACATTTCACCGCCTACGATATTAAGTACACAGAATTTTACATCTACATTATCCTTTATGATGCTACATGTCCTTTATATTTACATATGATAAAATATCACATCTATATGTACATATTAATTAATGTTTATATTAAATATTTTTATATACATATATTTTTTTATTATAATATATTATAATAGCGTTTCTTGTTATTAAACTATATAAAGTTATATAATTAGTATTTTTCGCGAGTAGCAGACATAGCATTGTACATGTAATAATTATAGAAATTTATGACCAGGACGATATTTAAGGGAGTAAAGAAATCCTCCAAGTCCTTTTACACATCTAAACTTTCGAGAATCCAGATACAACAAATAACAAATTTCTATTCCGGATCTTACTATCTAAGAATACAAAATCCTTGGTCGACAACTACATGATAAGATAACTATAAATTAGCTCTGATGAGTTAGCGAAGACCCTCCAACTATATAAAGCTCTTAATTATAAATGCAGTCTAAAGGAATAAAGAGATCTACCATTATTTTTCTTTAGCATCCTACTTTCCCCTTCTCCTTAAAAGTTGTACTTATAGTTCGAGCGTGTCTATTTCTAATTACGTTATATATACAGAATCAGGATTCTCTCCTACTGATTGAAGTGTCATAGACTCCGAGCCACTGGTCCACAATCAGGAATAGCACCAATTATTTAAAGTGAAAAATCCGGCTAACCCCAACGATACAAAGAGTATAAACTCTAAGAATACATTAAAATGTAATATTGTATACTGTCAAAAAATATCATTCCAAACTCTAACTAATAAATCCAAATAATTTCCAGTGTAATAAAGATCAAAATAAAAAAATATTAACGTTGTTGGACCAGAACTTTGTTTTTGTTGTAAGTCTCCATAAAACAAAAATGAAATGGTATATATTGTACAGATTTGGAGAACAAATAGGAGAGAAAATATTTTTCTATATTATGATAATACACATTAACAAAACTTTTTAGTAAAATATAAATTTGCTTCAAACACACAAGTTAAGAAACAAATTGTTCATAACAAATGATTGTTAGTTAGCAAAATATTCTCGAGATACAGATTACATAACAGATTTAGAAAAACATTTTCCCCTCCATAATTACCCCATTACATAGTTTTAGAGGTTGTTTACCCTCATCAAGGTGGGATCAGATTCTTCTTGTTTTTGCGTATGAAGTTGGTTGAGGTTCTGTTCAATTACATCATCATACATATACATATATATATACACCTCTCAAACTAATCTTCGCCTAGAGTTAACAGTATTATACATTAATACTATACATGTAGATTATCCCTATTAGGAAATTAAAAACATATATTACTTCATATACTATAAAATACTAGCCATCCTATCAACACTGAAGTAATAAACCTTTTAGCCCTTTGATACTTCAACTTATAGAACAAAGTGAATTCACTAAAGAATCACTTAAACTTCACACATAGTAAAATAAATCAATTCTTTATAAGTCCCTATGGTATTATAGTAGCAATAAAACTATATAGTTAAATAGAAATTTTATTTGCATAATATTCTATAGTAATATTAAGTTTTTAATTTATAGTAATATTTATAAAGTATACATATAATTCATTTTTATGAAAAAAAAGTAATTATTTTCAACTTTATAATTTTAAGAATAGCTTATATTAATAATATAAACTTATTGACAATATACTAAATAAGTACATATAGATAGTTATACATATATCATGAATAAAACTATACTAATTATTCTATATATCATATTAATGATAAATTAATGATTATATTTTATATGCATTTATATAGTATTCATTAAGTTTTTCATTATATATATTATTTTATATAATTCATTAGTATTATATTTAATCTATATAAATAGGTTACGTAATATATATACTATATATATATTATTATTTAGTTATTTATTTATTTATAAATTAATATAATTATTTATTTTATACAATATGTATAATAAAATATTAGAGTAAATTTATTATAAAAACTATATATCTATATCTTAGTCTACTAAATAAGGCTGCATAGTTCGCTTCATTTGATTCCTATATGATCTAATAGTTCTAGCGTTTTGATCTTTACAAAAAACAATGTCTACGAACCCTCGTTGTACTCAGAAAGAGTCATTTTATTTAACCATTATAATACAAATCATATATAAGCAAGAGTATAAATATTAATTTCCGCAGTTAGATTAGATCAATCTAAAATACAAAAAACATAATAGTTTGTGTTAATATCGAATTTATATAATAAATTTTAATATAGCTAGAGATCAGCATATTGTCCCAGCCACGGAGTAAAACACCAGACAGGCGGTGTTATTACTCTACTCTATGATCCTGAAAATCCTATGATCGAATGGTTGAAAAATGTAAAACCGCAGAAAATAAAACCTGGACTCTCGGACGATAAGAACGGCTGACATTGTTTACGACAAATAGTAAGCGAGAATGTGACGCCCACTAAAGACGATTAAAACGACTATCTACACGATATAAAACACAGACTTTAATAATGATTTCTTAAAGCTTAAAATTGTCTATACAAAAGTTTGAGTACGATAGCTTACAACTACAGTGCCTATAATAATCAGAGTAAAGACACTGACAGTACGAAATAATAAGTCCGAAATTAAAGAAACCTTCTGTACAAAACTACTTACATAAAGAAAATGATATCATAGTCATCTAATATGATATCATAGTCATCTTATATGATATCATAGTCATCTGATACGATATCATAGTCATCTGATATGATATGCAGGACCAGAAAAAAAATGTGACTTCATTTTGAAAACTACTTCAAACAAATTTTTCTAAAAATATACCTTAAATTATTAAGAAAACTTCTCATAATCATTAGCATGATTTATAAAATTTCCAAAATTTTAGAAAACTAGCAAAAAAATTTTGCACCACTATCTTGGGATAAGTGGTTCCCTGTGGGCCGTGTGCAAAACACAAAGAGATCAAAAAGCTGATACGATTTCCAATAAAACTAAATTGTTTTAAATCATCAAAATTGAATGACTAGAACTACAGTTATAGCTCTTTCAAAAACAACAAAAACAAAAAAAAATATTGGCTTTTAGTGCATTTTTTGGCCATTTAACAAATATCATAACTTTAATTATAGTTATCTGATTTTGACCCACAGGGAACCACTTATTATAAGAAAACAGAAATTTGTGCGATTTTCTTATATTTTGAGCAAGAGCATTTATATGAAGGGCTCCACTTTGATAGGCAGACTATGCTTTACTTCACAATTAAGGTATATTTTCAAAAAAATTTGGGTTTAAGTTGTTCAAAATGAGTCATTTTTTTAGGTCTGATACTTGGATTATCAGAGTATCCAAATAAGTTGTGTGTGTAAAATACACTTAATGAGTTAAATTTTATCGCTATCAAACCTATCCATTTGGAAATTCACTAATGTAAGTGGCAATATGCCACATAGACTAGTGAAATGAAAAATAACTATTAGGAATAGAACGACTTCAATTCTACAATTTTTTTTAATAATATTAAGGAAATATGAAAAACTAAAAACATCAAGTAGGTCATTATATTTTTCCTAACTTTTTAAAATTGTCGGACAGTTTCAATATTTTTAATTGTTTTTACTCTGATTTGATAATATAGGTAAATAACTTAAAAACTAATACAATTAATATAATTTTTAACACAATCTCTAATTAAATATGTCTTGTCGCAAAGTTTCTGCCACATGCGGCAAAATATCAGACATGTTCTTGGTGCTCAAAAGCTTATTACATAGCAAAATAAGACTATTAAGTAAATGTAAAAATACAAAGATGATAGACTAGTAAATCTAGGAATTATATGGCAACAAAAATGTGCAACTTAGACAGGTTGTGTCTAAGAGCCAGATAGACGGGGCTTTTTTTGAGGAGTTATAAATTATCAGGTGTTTCTCCGTCTGTTGTAGAACATTCAGCATTCAAAACATTACATTTTTTAGTGTATTTTTTTTAATTTTTAATGTTAGTATATATATATATATATATATACATATATATTATTATATATAATAATATATATATATATATATATAATAACATACCACAACCACATATTAATAAATATGATAACTGTGTGTTATGTTACAAAATTGCTAAAATGACAGTGGACTTTTGATCGATAAGCTTACAAAGATCTTATTATTTATTGAAGTTAAAATTTTCCAGTATTTGAACTTTTGAAAGAAAGTAAAGACAACGAAAAATTTGCAATTCACAATAAAATAAAAGTATAGTTAAAAGTCTTATTTTGCTTTTATAACGATATTTTTCTTTTGAATTATGACAAATTAGAGCTTGTCTGCCTTGGCAGTATGATTTTATCAAAATTTTCCTTATAGTCTTAATTAGTAAACACAGCACGGTAACTGCTTGATTAATTAAGGAGACAATTTCAAATTTATCTTTTCTTGAAGGCTATAATCTAATAATTTGTTTATCAGTTTCATATTTTTGACTCAAACTTAATAATTTTATCCTTGTTTGAATTTAAATTTACAACTCTAATTAAATTTGTTACCCTTTAACTCTTATTAAATTTACTATCACTCTTTCAAAATATTTACTGGGTATACCAATGAGTCAGAACTTTCTTAAAAATAAACCAAGTAGAGAAACTCCTATTCTAACCCGTGTAAAAAATTCTGAGTCTATAATTAAGGTAGCTAATATTGGAATAACTGTGGATAAGCTCTCTAGGATTTACCTTTTTTGGTTTTTACTGTTATTGGTAACACTGAATTATGTCTTTTAAAACTTATTTGAGTTAATTTAAAACATTTTTATTCAATTTTGTTAAATAATTCTTATAATTATTTATTTAAAGAAAAGAACGAAATATGGTAACTGTAAGTCACATGAAAGTTTAAATTGTCTTAAAAGTGTTGCGGAAGCTGCTCATTGCTAGTAATTTAAACAAACCTAATATTTAAAGAAGCCGCCTCTAGGTCGAGGTCGTTCAAATAAATTGTCACCAACTTTAGAATACACTTGGAGCATAATGGCTGCCACTACCACTTGAAGTGGTTCCCGTAGGGTTAATAAAAGTGGGATAACCCCGTAGGGATTATCTCTGATGAGCTACAAGGCTCTAAACGGGCATTATTATTATTATAATCTGATATCACAAAGTATTTTTCTTATTTGAATTATTATGCGATTATTTTCTTTTTAATTATAAATTAAAACTACATCTTCAGGTTTAAGTTTTTTCAGACGTAGAAAAAGAGCAGGTTTTAATAAATTACCTTATTTTTACATTGTAAATAAAAATTATTTAAAAAAAAAACAAAAAAAACCGAACCTTGAATAAAAAAAAAATTATAAAAAGTAAAAAGAAAACTCTAATGAAACTAAAATGCAAAACTCAATTGTATCAAATGATAGAAATTAAAGTAGTTTTTTTCAGAATTGTAAACTTCCTTATTTTATGCAAAGTAATTTATTAAAGCCTTTAAAATTAATAAAGTTGAAAAAATCTCCTTATTTTCATTAAAAAATGTAATATATATGTATACTGATATATTCCTATAAATACATAATATTTACAGAATTATGCAAAAAAAATTTCTTTAACTATAAATAGTTATATATGCACCAAGGGACTTAAGAATGTTATTTCCCTGAGTAAAGTGATTCCTTTAGTGAAATTCACTTTGGTTCCTAAAGTGAAAGCCAAAGGAGCCAAAGCATTTAACTCCCGTTGAGAGGCTGTAGTATTTATGTTTTTCATTCCCAGGGAAATCCGATGAAGTTATGACTGTTAACTCCTGAGGCGAAGTTGAGGGAGGTAATTAATGCGAGGGGAAAAATAGCATTTTAATCCCAAGGGACATACAAGATTTTATCTCCAGACGTTGAAGCCAAATTATAGTTTTGTTGTATTTAATTAAATTTTTTTTTTAGTCCAACTCTCTATCATAAATTTAGGGGTCCCCCTCCCAAAATGTATTACTTCGAACAACTTCTTTTGGTCTGATTTTTTTTGGTTGGGTTCCTTTTATATATTTTGGGGTGCCACCCCCAGGAAAATGTTAAAAAAATGATCCCCCTTATGAATTAAGAGGGGACCGCTCAAAGAAAAAAATAATGGTAAGATACTCCTTCTTATTAAGATTTATGGGCTCTAACCCCAATTAAAGTAAACAGTTAGCACTCCCAAGGGAGAAAAATAACTTTTTCTCCTTCAGGAGTGAAAAGGGATTCTTTACTCCCTTAAAACTGGTCAATAAAATTTACATTATACACCGTCTAGAGATAAATATGTTAAACAACGCACTAACATGAATGCAAAAGTGTTTTACTCTCTGGATATAAAAGTGTACATGTACACAGGTGAACATGTACTCTCTGGAATGTACACACTTAAACAAGACTGTTTCACTCAACAGACCTTTGACGCCACAAAATGTACATTAACTTGCAACAGTAATTGTTATTATAAGACTTAGCAGAACTGTGAAGTCAGAGAATGTACATTGACTTGCACGCTGATAATATTATTATCTGTGCTTGCGTCAAATTATTGTTAATTAAAAAAAATATTTACTGTGTGAATAGAAAGTTTTACTTAAACTCAAGTGTGTACGTTTAAACTGAAGCTACTTAAATTAATTACTTAACCGAGGTAAAATTACACCTAACAAATAATATCTAAACATTTATTACAATAACTTTGACCATTATAAAGTTTAACGGTATGGTCTGAATATATACCATTAAAGAAATACTTAAGGTGAACAACTTAGACTTCTACACTTAGGCTCTCTATAAAACTATAAACTCTATTATTGATAAAATAGATTTCTAAGTTTGTATAAGTCATTTGTGATTTATGAACGTTCATTTTCATAATAACCAGATCATTTTTAAAATGGAATTAAATGCTAATCTATTGTTTAAAGTGGGATCAATTTTTTGGGTTTTATTAAATATCACATTTATTGAATATCAAGAGTTATTAAATAAGCTTTTTAATTGTTTCATTAAACATATTTAATAATAATAATAATAACTATAGTTACAGCTACAAGTCAGTTGAAAGCCTGCCACAATCTCAACGCTATCAACCCTCTTATTTTAACAAAAAATCCCTTCTTTTAAGTAACAAAAAAAATTCCCTAATTTGGCAACCCTGTAAGTGAGGTTATGTTTTGAATTTTATTATTTGTTTTTATTTGATATTGTATTTTTTTATTTTTTAAAAATTATTTATTCATTTTTTAAGTAGGAATATTGCTGTATCTTTTAAATTTACCAACTGTCTTGCTTTAACTTTGTTGGGAAGTATGAATTAAGTGGAGTTAAAGTTATTAATTACGTTATGCAATGGATTATAATAGTACAATGATTTTACATATTTTTACTGCAATATGCATTAAAAATAACAATTGTTTATTATTAAGTATAATAATAACTTTGTTTTAAACTGCATACTTTGTTTAAATAAATGACGTTTTAATTTTGTATGATGTATTGTTCTTGACATAATTATATTTTACTTTTTTCCATATCCAACTCATCATATTATAGAAATAATATGACACAATAAGCAGACTGAAATGAAACGAAACGAACTCAAACAGATAAATATGCACAATGAGGGAAATAAAAGCGACGCAAGGTTTCAAATGTTTACAACCAGTGTTGCCTTTTTATGATTTTATTTACGAAAAGGGTATTTTTTTGTACCGAGGTTGGCATGAAGTGGAGGGGGAAGGAGTGCGGTCTGTCTAAACCAATAGAATTCTTTCCCTCCCTCACTTTTTGGCGCGCTGTCAACTGACTTTAGCCGTGTGTTATATTGTAAAGTCATTTTTAGGGGGGGGGGGGGTCTACTCACTGTATACTGTATAGGGTTCCTGTATAAATAAAATGGGACCTCATATCTTTTATTTTTATTTTAGAAGGTGTGCTTACAGCCGTTTTTATCAGTCAGAATTGGTAAATTAAATTTATTTTTAAGTAATAATAACATAAACATTGAATTATTTGTATATGATTTCACAAAAATTTGACAACTTGACAGAAACAAGGTGTGCTCGAGGGTGTTTTGTTTGGCCCTGTGTTTTCATTTTTTTTGAGAGTGAGTAGACCACGGGGGTTAACTTAAATGAGGAAAAGTTTGGATTCGATTATCGCAAGCTGCTTGAAATCAGCGCTGCGGCGGACCTGTGTGGACTACTCATGAACTAACTCTAAAAGCTTTCCAAAAATTACCGATTACATTTTTAACTTTAAATTTATGTAAACCATGGCAACTATTGGTTATGAAGCTGCATTTATTGTAAACAATAAAATTGTAAAAAATAAAATAAAATTTTCGTTTCTTATTATTTTAACCTAAAAAATGGTTTGCCATTGTTATGTTGTATATTACAAAAATTCAAAACTAATCATTAAAATAAGTTTTTCAAACTTCAACATAACGCTACTGATGACTGGTAAGTTTACATTTTATTAAATTATTTAATAATTTAATCGATATAATCTAGGTAATCACATGTGTGCGTCTAAATTTAAAAAACGTCAAAAACGTTTTTTAAATTGTTTCAGGCTGCATTAAATTCCAACATCTATCTTCTACCACATGGATAATTTAGGCACTAATGTTCATTACTACCTGATTAAATTATTAAATTAAATGTAAACTTATTTGCCATCAGATGGGTTCTGTGGAAGTTTAAAGATGACGATGACCGCGCAAAGAGCTTCAGCAAGTTAGACGTTTGACTAGAAAGTATAAAAAAGTTAATTTTAATAAATTACAAATAAATAATAAAATTACATTTCAAATGAAATGTAGGAAAAAATCGGGAAATAAAGCCGTGCCTACTCAGTTAAAAAGTAGGTCCCCCACTCCCCCACAGCACTAGCATCGATCAGAATCCAAATTTTCCCACCATTGAGTTAACAGTCTTACTGTTTAAGTATCTATAGTCTCTGGACTAGACTTCCCCTTCTCCTTTCGCCCCCCCCCCTCAAAATGACTTTAATAATAACTTAGAGTGTATTTGAAATTAGCCAGCTGAAACAACACCATTCTGCCCCGACAAAATTATAACATGCCTGTTTAGAGCCTTTTGGCTCATCAGGCATAACCCCCTGAGGGAACAACCTCAAGTGGTAATGCCTACCGTTACACTCTAAGTATAATCTCAAGTTGTTGATGGTTAAATGGGATGGGAACCCTAGACCTTCGTGTTGTCAAAAGGTCAATATTAATACTGATGCGCTAAACAGATCAAAAGGTCGGTATTAATATGATGCGCTAAACAGATCAAAAGGTCAGTATTAATACTGATGCGCTAAACAGATCAAAAGGTCAGTATTAATACTGATGCGCTAAACAGATCAAAAGGTCAGTATTAATACTGATGCGCTAAACAGATCAAAAGGTCAGTATTAATACTGATGCGCTAAACAGATCAAAAGGTCAGTAAATTAAATACCTGCGCTAAACAGATCAAAGGTCAGTAATTAATACTGATGCGCTAAACGATTCAAAAGGTCAATTATACTGATGCGCTAAACAGATCAAAAGGTCAGTATTAGATGCGCAAACGATCAAAAGGTCAGTAAATACGCGCTAAACAGAAGTGACAGCTAAAGACCCCGACTTCAAAGGCGGCCTAATAAATAATTACTATTAGTACGTAAGGAGTTTAATGCTGAACAACGAGTTAAACCCCAAACCTACGATAACAGAAGTTAAATTCCTGCCCACAAGAAGTATACATACGAGTTTGGGGTCAAAACAGGTCTTCAACACAGGGTTAAATCCCTTATATAAATTTTAAATTCAGCCAACGAGTGTAATACAAAATAGTTTATAAGTTTTGTAGTAATGTAGAAAACCACTATTAAACCTCTAGTAAATCTTACTTGAACCCTATTCCAAATTGAAAATTGGAAAGGAAAATATGAAAAACTTAATCCTAATTAATCTTAAAGCCTAAATTTCACATTTACTTATCATAGCTTAATAGGGCTTACAAAAAAATCTAGAAAAATCACTTCATCTACCATAATAGTTACAGTCTATTACATAATTTTATGTAATAATTCACGAAATGAAACCTTCCCTTCATTCTCTTAATTCGAAATATAGTCTTAAAGGACACAAAAATATAATATATATTCATGTATTAATTTTAAAAATATATTTTTAAGTACATTTTTAATGATAAGTTTATTTTAGTTAATACTTTTTAATAATTATAAATATCGATATCAAATATGCAGTCAATTATTTCTTCAGGGCAATATTTTAGACTATTAATCGAGCTTAAGTGAGACTTTTCTTATGCCAAAACATGTACATAAGTATCACTTAAACTAAAAGAGACTCATACTCAAGAGAGTTATGCCCACTTAACTTAAGGTATGTTGGAAAAGAACTTATTAGTTTAGATTTAATATCAGGTTTGATTTTATGTATATAATTTAAATTCCACTTCTACTCACTATCTTATGTATTAATTGAAATAATAAACAAAATAAATCGATAAAGTGAGAACAAGACCACGCGTATATATATATAGATATATATATAATATATATATATATATATATATATATATACACACACACCACACACACACACACACACACACACACACACATACACACACACACACACACACACACATATATATATAATATAATATATATATATATATATATATATATATATATATATATATATATATATAATAATATATATATATATCTTAAATATGTTTTATACTTTTCAATTTAAAAACAAGCATATCCAGTAAGGTTGCAATCGCATTACGTTTCGTCAGTATAGGGTATTAGAGCATAAATTATTAGCGATTGGGTAGAAAAATAACCATCTGATTTTGCTTAAAAACAGAATGTAAAAAAATGGACAGGACTGAATTTAATTTGTAATGGGACAATCACATATGAAACTATGAATAAAAGAACAAATAAAAAACCCATGCAAGTCAATATTTGATAAATCACAACAAGCAGTTTATAAAAATTGTTCACCAAAAAATCAAAATCTAAAAGAAAACCAAAATAAACTCTCAGTAATTTGGTTTAAATCTGGTAATTTTTTATACCGGTGTTTTAGGAAGTTTTCTTCTGGTTGGTGAGACTGGTGATTTATCCAAGTCCCCATCTGCTGAGTAAATATAAACAAAAATAATTTATTTGAATGGGCCCAATAAGGTTATTGGGGTATATATGGATCAATAATTTATTGATCCACAATTATGATCAAAATGTAAAAATTTGGACTTACCTAGTTGAAGCCCTATAGCGTCACCAGAATTTTTCCTCCCGGTAGCTGGCATGGGTTCATCCAGCAAATCACACATCCTTCTGCATGGAAATAAAAAGTAAATATAAATAACAAGTTCGATCAGTTGTTTTTATAAAAGAAATATAAAGTAATATGCATCAACAAATTGATTTATATTAAATAAAAAGTAATAGGTAACAACATATTACTTTATATAAAATATAAAGTAATAGGTAACAACATAATTACTTTATATTCCAAATAAAGTAAAGGTAACAACATATTACTTTATATTACGTATAAAGTAATAGGTAACAACATATTACTTTATATTCCAAATAAAGTAAAAGGTAACAACATATTACTTTATATTCCAAATAAAGTAAAAGGTAACAACATATTACTTTATATTACGTATAAAGTAATAGGTAACAACATATTACTTATATTCCAAATAAAGTAAAAGGTAACAACATATTACTTTATATTCCAAATAGTAAAAGGTAACACATATTACTTTATATTACATAAAGTATTAAGGTACAACATATTACTTTATATTCCAAATAAAGTAAAAGGTAACAACATATTACTTTATATTCCAAATAAAGTAAAAGGTAACACATATTACTTTATATTACGTATAAAGTAATAGGTAACAACATATACTTTATATTCCAAATAAAGTAAAAGGTAACAACATATACTTTATATTACGTATAAAGTAATAGGTAACAACATATACTTATATTACATATAAAGTAAAAGGTAACAACATATTACTTTATATTCCATATAAAGTAAAAGGTAACAACATATTACTTTATATTACAAGGTTAACGGGTAGTATAATAAATTAGTAAGTAAAACATATTACTTTATATTACGTATACAACATATTACTTTATATGCATATAAAGTAATAGGTAACAACATAAAACCACGGAGTTATTTTTTATTTTCACTTTTACCGGAGGAATAGCTTCGAAGCAGGTCCAATCAGAGTCCATTGTTAAGAGAAAATGTAACAGTGACAGGGGTACTTACAGATCAGTTCCTTGCTCTACAAGTAACTCAACACAGTCTCCTGTCCTGTCCATGATAGCGCAAACTTCTTCAAATGTTTTGTCAACCAAAGACACTCCTCCCCACTCTAACACCTGTAAAATAATATATTTATATATGCATATATTCCAAATTTTAAACCTTAATTGTTGTAATTTTGTATTCATACTTTTTACGTTTGTATCAATACTTTTTTTGTTTACTTTTGTAACATTACTTTTTTGTGAAATAAAGAGCTTTGAAAAAAAAACAAAAAAAAACTAGTTTTTGAATCCTCTGCTTTTAAATTTGTTCAAGTTATTTAATCTGCATTTAAATTTTACTTTATCATTTTCAATATAAAAAATATTGTATTACAACTTTATGTGTGTGAGATTAAAATAGTCTTTTAGGATTCTGATCTTTTCAGTTGGAAGATTACGGGAATTTTATCCTTGCAAATCTAACAGAGTGTGAAAATACAAAGTTAATTAAAAGGAATGATGTAGAATATATTTGAATGGGAAAATAATGCTTGCCTGTTACCAATGTGAAGCATGTATGTATGTAAAGATGAAAGGTTAAGTCTAGTTAGACCAAGGTAACTAAGCCATGGCTGGTCTTTTTATCACATCCTTTTTAGCGGAATTTTGATTAAAAAAATGAGCTTATAAGGTTTGGGTCATGGAGGAGAAAGGTGGATTTTTGGAAGGGAGGACTCACAGATCAAGATTATATATTGTTGAGGTTTTTATAAGCATACACACACACATATACAGTGTGTCCCCGGATGGGGTTGCCTATACGTGTAAAAGACAAAAAAATTCATTTTTCGACAAAAAGTCACTCTTGATAAAAGCTCCTGCATGTTTTTGAACTAAGATTTTTCATATTTTTTTTATTTTATTTTCAACGGTAGACTCAAAAACTGTACTTTTTGAAAAACGGACGAAGAGTAAAGTAGGCTTAATTTTCAAAAAAAAAGTATTCTTCATGAAATTGTTTAATTGTCCTCTGAGACAATTTTTCCATAAAAAAATTTAAAATAAAAATTTTCAAAATTCACCCATTTTACCCTATCACATAAATTTTGGAAAAATTAAAAGTTGTTCAATGTGGATAAATGATACATCGTTTTAAAGGTCTTGACTAGTGGAACAAAAATGGTAGTATTGTAAACTTCGATTTAAGTAACACTAACTGAGATATTTTAATAAAACGGGAAAGTGTTTATTTGTAATTGTTTTTATTTTTGACAGCTTTCCAAGTCTGGGCTCTTGGACTAATAGTAATGAGGGAGAAGAGAGATCACCTAACAAGTAATGAGTAATAGTAAATAGGGGAAGAGAGATCACCTAACAGTAATGAGTAATAGTAATGAGGAGAGATCACCTAACAAGTAATGAGTAAAGTAAATGAGGGAGAAGAGAGCCACCTAACAAGTAATGAGTAATAGTAATGAGGGAGAAGAGAGATCACCTAACAAGTAATGAGTAATAGTAATGAGGGAGAAGAGAGATCACCTAACAAGTAATGAGTAATAGTAATGAGGGAGAAGAGAGATCACCTAACAAGTAATGAGTAATAGTAATGAGGGAGAAGGGAGATCACCTAACAAGTAGTCCATGTTGTTGGGTCTTTTTTGCCCCAACAACACTTACCCAACTTCCTTATATAGAAAATTGTGTGTAGCCTTATAAGTGCAAGAGCATAAATTTAGCGATTACTCCACAGAAAAGCCGTAAAATTACAACAACTTTCTATAGCTTTGAATAGAAACAACACTAAAAATTCAAAATTAGTTTACGGAAAAAAGAAAGAAAATTAACAGTCACCCTAACCCGACATACAAGTCTTGAAACGATAGTGTAGTAAAAAGTCTTCAAATCCAATCGGTGAAATACAACGATTGGACAAACTAATAAGTAGGTGAAAGAAAAGAGTCACTCCACAATTTTTTTTGGAGAGACTCTTTTTTTACCCATTATGAACTACTCCATTGGTGCTCAATTTTATCTAAACTAATGAAATCATGTTTTACACATCCTTGGTCAGCTAAAGAAGTTTGAGATTAGATTACCTTATCTGCTTGCTGAAGACCAGCTTTTTCAGCCGGTCCTGATGGTACGGTCCATACTATGTAAGCGAACAGTCTGCCGTCTCCACCGACCTTTCCACCAACTACTCTCATGCCAAAACCTCGTGCTACAATAAAAAAAATCAATTAACATAACGAAAAGTAATTTCCACTACAGACATGATTGAAGATAAAAATGGGTTTAACGACCAATGGCCTTACTTAATACACTTAAATAACATTTAGTACACTTAAATTAAGGTGGATAGGGTAGCCAAAAAAAGAGGTACACATATTTGGTATTATACTAAAAACAAGATGTAAAGAGTCACTCGATATACCTTGTCCGAACATAAAGGACCAACCAATATGAAGACACAGAGATATATACTAAAGGGGGCATAGCCTATCTCAATACATTGAGAGGACTGAAACATCTTTTTGGGGTTCTCAGGGGCTCTGTATAACCTCATTGAAACCTCCTTCAAAAGTGAGTTAAGGTTATAATCTTGTGTGTGTTTTGATTTGTATCTTAACGCTCTACTATATAAGTTACTGTGATTTTTTACTGATTATTTGATTCTATTTTTAGCAATGGAGATCAGGTTACTTTTTTGATGTTTCATAATTTAACTAATATGGCAGCTCCAGAAATATTATTTCTATGTGTGAAGATCACTCCTAGGTAAGGCTTTAATGTGGTGTGTAACTTTATTCATCAGGTACTCATCTGATAAGTTGAAAACATCTGATGAGTACTAGATGGATGTTGATTTTATTCATCAAGATCACATGGCGGGAAATGTTGCCCTGATGACCTTACCATAAACCTGATTAATACCTTTTTTATAATACTTTGCACGCTAAATTTGAAACAATCACCCATGCAATAAAGAACCTGCAGTATTGCTATTTTGGATAAGTTTCTTTTAAAATTATTACTTTGGAATTTGTTTTTTTTTATTTATATAATAATAATTTGAATTTTTACTGTACATGGAGGTTATTACCTTTGCTATTGTATAAATACGGGCCTTCGGCCCGTAGCCGCTACGCGGCCTCGCGCTTCGCGCCTCGTCCGCTCCACGGCGTCGGCCCGCCGGGGCCGCTTCGCGGCCCGGGGGCCTCCCAAGTGACCGCTTCGCGGTCACATTGTTGTTGTTTTGTATTATGTATGGTTTCACTATCGTTTCTTGTTACATGGCATTTTGCCACGTATTTAGCGAATTTTCACAGCCTCGTTCACAGGCCCGCTTCGCGGGCCTGAGAGGCTTTAAAGAAAAGATTATAGTTCCATCTTTCATCAGCTTTAGTTATCGTCCACTATACAAAAGGGTATAAACTCTTACTTACATTTATGATTTTTATAGAATTTAAAGAAAAATGTTTTGTAAACAAATTGTTTATTTGAGTAAAATCTTAAGGTTGAAAAAAATATATTCATGATTATTTAAAATAAAAATACCGTTTGCGTCACTTAGGATTGTCCGATTGAGCTGAAACTGGTCGCATTCGTTTTAGAATATACTTCGACCATATAAAGACTACTTCGATGTTTCCTCTTTACGGGTCTGCTTAGCTCGGCGTGGTTTAGTGGAAGCCATTTTTGCCCTGTCTCTCTGGGACAGTAGGTTTTACCATGATGGAGCAAGAGGTAGAGGTCTCTCTTTTATACTATATCCCCACCCTCTAACTGATATCGTACGAGTCTTTGACCTAGACGTATACATATATACAAGATTATATATATATGTATACCATTTGCGCCATTTGTGATGGTTCGATTGAGCGACAATTGGTCTTAATCGCTAGCCGTCTACCTATACACGAGATACCTTGTTTTAAAGCCATTTTAAGTTTCAAAAAAATTTTTTTTCATGACGTCATAACTTTGGTTGATGACGTCATAATGTTTTATAAACAATAGGCCTCGTAACCTCCTTAACATCTCGCGATTTGCAAAGTTTCGTTTCAATTTGAGAACGCCTTCGAGAGTTATCGTTCGCCATACGAAAGGGTAGAAACTCTTACATACATATATATATATATACATATAATATATATATATATATAATATAATATATATATATATACATATATATATAAACTTTTTTGGGACATATATTTTTGTATCAGTAAGGCCAATAGGAACCGATTCCACTCACTCCCACCCTCAACTTCCGTCATCCGAACAACCTCATAAGCGTCATTTTCATTATGAAAATTCGCTAAAAACTGTATGGTTTGAATATTTAGTTGAAAAACATATTTATTTAGATAATAATTTAAGGGAACTTAAAAGAGAAATTAACTTACTTCTATGAGTTTTATCAGAGGGATCTCGTTTTAATGTTACTCTTCTTTTAGTTCCAGATCTTGCTCCTAGATAGCATCCATAACATCAGTTACAACCAGATAAAAAAATAATAGATAATAATATCTATCTTAATAGATATTCTATCTATTAATAATAATAATATATATTTATTTGATAGAATATACATACACATATTTGTTTTTAAATAAGTGCAACATTTTGTTTACTTTACCTGTCTCTACAATAATGTCAGCACTAAAGTGATGTAGAAATTCATACAGTTTGGGTCGGGGCGGGGGACACAGGTCTAACTCCCTGGTTTTAGGTGGTTCCGAGAAAACAGGAATTAGTTGCTTCAACTACCGCACGGAGCGCTAGTTTTCACCTTGTTCCCTTATCACTATTGTTATCAGTTTTAAATCGATACTTCTATTTATGTTTTAAAAATGTAAACAAGACGATTTTTATCTTATTCATTGACTTTTTTCTTTTTTATGTAGCTTATAAGATAATTTTTTTAGAAATAGGATAACGTGTGTTACGAAGGTGCGTTATAATGAGACAACGAAGACGTAAATTAAATTTATAATTTCCCGGTTTGATGTTTGTTTACAAACATTTTTGATGTTTGTCTACAAATCATGGTTATCACGATACCAGATCTACTTAAAATTAACACAGCGTTTATATTTTTATAACATTTTATGAAAAATTATACCTTTAAAATAATTAATACAATTTTTACATTGTTAAAGACCCTTTTAAATAATTTAACCTTAGAATTGAAGAAATAATTATTTTATATATAGGGGAACAAGGTGAACTGACCCGCCACTTGCGAGAAAGGGTGAACTCAGGGCAGGTCCATCTAAAGCAGCTTATTTCGGGGGAGTTAGACCACTGTGTCCCGCGCCCCCACCCCTACTGTATGAATTTCTACATCACTTTAGTCAGCACACCTATCTCACACTGTATCAAAAGTAATTCCTTAAAAGCCAGTGGCTTGAGTCAGGGATAAGAGCTGAACTGTTTTGAATCAACCTTAATCAGTCTTGCATAAAAAGTGATTTTTTAAAGATCAAAAGTTTAGTGCAAGCTTATTAATTATTGAAGTATTTTCATAGTAACTTTAATTTATTGTTTTCACTAAAGACTATAGTATACATATACACACACACACATATATACATAGATGTACACATATATATACATACACACATATGTATACATACATACATATACATACATGCATATACATACATACATATACACACATGTACATACATACACACCCCTACATAAATGCATAAAATAAAAGAAAGAGAAAAAGTATTAAATTAACTGAAATAAAAGAAATCTCATAAGATAAATGTTACATAGATAAACATATTTTTCTTATTTTTTATTTATAAGATATTTTGTATTTATACATTTTATACATTTTGCATTAATTTAAGTTATATTTGGATTATTTTATAAATGTATAAAATTAATAAAAAATGTAATTATAAAATTGTTTAAGTAAACAATTTTACCGAACTCAGCTGGCTTGCCAGTAACCACAGCTTTGGCTGAATTAATATTTATTTTTGTGTTTTAAAATTTAATGAATGTTAATTGTTTGTGTTCAAATATTAATAAATGGTTTATTATTATTATTATTATTTGTATTTGTTTTATTGAATGTGTCATAATTTTCTATGGTTTTCATGTCCTGAGGTAAGTTATTAAACATTTTAGGACCCCGATATAATTGATGAGACTGCATTTTATAGGTTCTACATTTGTCAAGCAAAATGTATCCTTTAACTTTGGACCTTGTTTCATACTTATGCTGCAGAACAGACCTTACTGAGGAATAAGTATTTGATAAAGGAAGTTTAGTTTTAAGTTTTTTTAATGGAAGAACTGGAAAGTCAATGTACAAGGACTCTGTCCTATATCTTATAGGCTTTTGAAGTATAGTATTTATAATTCTATTCTGGAGCACCTCGACTCTATGTAGTGTTGTTGGGGGAGCTGCTCCCCATGTAAGTAAACCATATGATAATATTGACTCAACAAGAGCGTGGTACACATTTTTCAAAAGAGACAATGAGGAAAATTAACACAAAAGTTTAAAAGAATAAATGAGTTTACGTATCTTAGAGCTTACTACTTTAATTTGTTCATTCAAGATACCGTGGAGTCGAAAACAACTCCAAGATACTTGATAGTGTTAACTACCTCCACAGCATTAGAACAAGCACATTTAGTGCTAGTATTGCATGAACAATCATGCATTATAAGTTTTTCGTTTGATGGAGGTCGCATTCTATTATTTGCAGAGAAGGCAATTACTTTTGTTTTTTCTTGATTAAGAGTCAACAAATTAGCGTGTTATTAAGATGTTAAAAATAAATAAATAAATATGTTTATTGCATGAAATTTCTAACAGGAAATATTTACATAAGTCAAATACATTTTACATTATTAAATATATGATGATTTTAAAAGCAGAATACGCGTTGGTTTTAATGACAAGTTTTTCAACTGTTACCTCAGCATCGACGTCTGTAAGTTTCTTTTTAATGTAGTTTTTAATTTGGTCCTCGTTTGTGGCCGATTCAAACCTCGAAATAAATATAGTTTTCTGTTTTTGTGCAACTTTGATACAATCATCGGGTTTCCCGGTTGTCGTTTTACTCGATTCATCGTTATTTGAACGTGAATGTCCATTATTACTACTGTCCACTACCACTTTTAAACCAAGAACTGGTTTGTTGATGTTTTTGTTATTGTTATTTGTTTGTTCTTCTTTAATATTTTCTTCTTCTTGAAATAGAAGTTTTGTAGATATATCGTTCATCGTTCTAATTTCCGTTACTTTCTGCTCTGAAGTTTCAGGAGAAGTATTGTCATTTATTTATTTATTTATTTATAGTTAACGGCGTGAGCCAATATACAAAAATCAAGATACAAAAATTTACAAATTAAGATAAAAATAAGTTAAGTATAAATTATAGTAAACATCAAATGGAAAATTTAACAAGGCTATAAAATAAAATAAAATATTGCATTCAAAAAGGAGAAAAGTTAATGGCGAAAAAAGAAAAAAAGCTATAACATCAAAGAAATAGTGATAAATGTGTGATTATGATAGTGAGAAAGATAGCAAAAATACACACAAATAATAAACGTTAAATAAAAGAATAACATAAAAGATAATATATAATATAAAATAAAAGATAATAAATATATAAAAAAGAAATATAAATATATAAATAAAATAAAAATTAAAAAACAAAAAAAAAACATAAAATTCGAAAGGAGTTTACTACGGATCAACACGTAAAAGAATAGAGAACTAAAATAAACTTAAATTATAATAATAGCATATGCAACCAAAACAATTAAAGTAAACTTTATAGAACTGAGAAAGATGAGAATAACAAACGATTTGAATTTAGAAATAGACACAGTAAATTTTAAGTCAGGAATAGAATTTGCTAGACGCATCATTCGACATATAGGAGAATTGAAGAGGTAATTAGTTCGGAGAAAAGGAATGAAGAAAATTTGTTGGTTTCTAAGATTTATAGTGTAAGGTTCGTGATGAGATATTAAAGATGAAAGAAGAGGACAATCAACAAGAGAATTAATTAAACGATAAAGGAAAGACAGATCAAGAGAAAAACGGCGAGCAGAAGGAGGAGTGAGATGAAGAAGAGATTGGATCTCAAGATAAGGGGTATTAGAACAATCAAGACCTAGACGATAACAACACATCCTAAGAAATTTTAAGTAAACAGAAGCCAACTTTTCTTTATACGTAGTTTGGTGAGGAGACCAGACAGAGGAAGCGTATTCTAGACTGGGACAAACGAGAGAAACAAAAAGGTGTTTAAATGTAACAATTGAAGAAAAGTCTTTGGAAGAGCGATAAATAAAACCTAAGAGCTTGAAAGATTTATTGACTATTTGCTGGATATGGTGGTCGAAAAAAAGTTGGTGATCGAAGAGAACACCTAAGTCATTTATTGTGGACACACGCTCAAGAGCCTCGTTGTTGATAGAATAGTTAAACATGATTGGGGTCTTCTTCTATAAAGGATATAACTTTACATTTCTTAATATTTAATTTTAAACCATTTGCTGTGCACCAGTCTGAGAAAAGATTTAAAGAATTTTGTAGGTTATGGCAATCAAGCAAAGTTTGATTTTGAAGTAAAGCTTGAGATCATCTGCAAAAAGAAGATAATAAGACAGAAGGCAGGATAGAATACACATCATTTATAAAAATAATAAAGAGAAGGGGACCTAGATGAGAGCCTTGAGGACTCCAGTGAAGTAGGAAAGAGTAGGAAAGAAATGATTTTAATTTAACAATTTGTTTTCGACCAATAGATAAGATTCTAACCAGGAAAGAAGAAGACCACCAATACCATGAGCTTTTAATTTTAGAATAAGAAGAGGGATATTTAATGAATCAAAAGCTTTGGAGAGATCAGTATGAACCGCGTCGACCTGAAGAAATTCATCAAAAGCTTGAAGAATATAGTGTTGATAAAAAGAAGATTCGTTACAGTAGAGCGACCAGTAAGAAAACCATGTTGTTGAGGAATAATGAGAGAAGAAGTGGGGTGGAAATTTTGCATCAGTTACTAGGGACTCAAAATATTTTACAACAATAAAGAAAGAAGAGCAATAGCGATATTTTGCGCTGAAGATTTGTCGCCAGATTTAAAAATAGGAACGACGTAGCTGGTTTTTAAACAGTCAGGAAACACACCACAAGAAAGAGAGAGGTTAAATAAGGAGTGAAGAGGATTCGCAAGAATTGAAGCACAATGTTTAAGAAATAGATGGAGGGATATTATCAGGTCCTGGACCTTTGTCAGACTTTAAATTTTGAAGTTTTGAGAGGAAGAGTAATAAGATTGAAAGAGAAGATAAAAGAACCGAAGAAGACATATTTGGAACCTATTAACAGTAGGAGTTATTGGATCAGAGAAAACACTAGAAAAATGATCAGCGAAATGTTACAAATACTTTGAGGGCAGTTACCTGAGGAGTCATTAAGATGAATAGAGTCTGGAAGAGATGAAGATTTCCTTAGGGAATTTACATAGTTCCAGAAGTTTTTAATATTGCTAGGAATAGAAGATTCAATATCTTTAATATATTGGGATAACAGGATTTAGATAAAGATTTACACTGAGATCAACAGAAGAGAAAAGAAGATAATCACTGTACAAGAGAGTTAATTTATAGCGACGGTGCAGGGCACGTTTATAAGAAAATTGACGAAGTTCGGATGAAGTCCATTTAGGGAAAGAAGAGTGAGTACGATAGTTAGTAGTAGGAGTAAGACTAGATATAGAGGAACTTAAGAAATTTAGAAAAGTAGAAAAGGCAGTATTTACATTTGTATTATCAATAATATGAGACCAGTTTACATTACTTAAATCTAAAAATAATTTCTCTAAATCACAATTTTTAAAATTTTGGTAAGATTGCACACAGTCTAAATACTTATTTTCTAAATGTAAATCTAATTCTAATAATAGAGGGGGGTGATGAGAATCCAATTTGAGTAAGGGGTCCAAAACTTCATTTATAATATCGTCATCACATGAGAGAAAACCAAGTCAAGGTGCGGTTGTTACTGTTAGAGACTTTATATTGACTTGATACAGAGAGTGAAAGGAAAGAATTCAAAACGTGTCATGTAGGTTTATGCTGTTTCTAAACGTATTATTAAACAAAATATCGTTTTTTTTAGAGGTAACTACATATGTTCTGACATTTTTTCTAGAATTTGAACTGTTTTTTGCTGATTCCCACAAATCTTTCCGAGTTCATTTGTGATCAGTGTATTTTGCACTGCTATATTGCCAATTTCAGACTTAACAGAACTTACGTCTCGTTTTAAATCTTGCAAGTAAGTTTTAGTTTCCACTGTAATTGTGGAACATTTTTCACAGAAATATTTCAGTGTACGTTTCTTAAGTTTGATGCAACTTATCTCGGTCGCCGACAGGGCCGCACATGCCAAGAAGTAAGTTCGATTACAACAATCACATTCAATTACGGGCGCTTGATTTTCATATTTTGGACATTCCGGATTACATCTTCCGCACGTTAAAACCATTTTTAGTTATATATTAATAGTTTTATATAGTTAATTATTTAAAAATAGAACCGGTAAAATCGGGTCGCCCCCGGGGTCTCGACAAGTCGATGTCTCGACACTGCGTAACGTCGACACATGTGTCGATCTTACGCAAAATCAGGACAGAGGTGTCACATGACTAATTTTTGTTCTGTGCAATTTTGTCGTTATATCGACACATGGCATGGTTTAACGATGTCTCGACAAGGCATAGTCTCGACACTACATAACATCGACAGACGATGACAAGTTCTCACGTAGTCTCGACTCTAAATAACCTCGACACTTTTCCTTGGTCTCAATATTCGTTTGTATCGACACTTTATAACCTCGACACATTATCTGAACTATGTGTGGATGTTATGTCGTGTCGATACAACGCAGAATCCTGCCAGAGTGAAAATACACACACCCATACACAACACCCTGATGTCCCAAAACCCTATAACATCGACACCCCCTCCACTTTTGTCTATCGATGTTATGTAGTGTCGAGACTATGACTTGACGAGACATCGTTAAACCATGTCATGTGTCGATATAACGACAAGTTTGCACAGAACAAAAATTAGTCACGTGACACCCCTGTCCTGATTCTGCGTAACATAAACAATTATAATACTGTCGAGGGCTGGTGGTGTCGGTACCCCGACGGGTCTGGAAATATATATTTTTAATATTTCCACTCTGGCAGGATTATGCGTTGTATCGACACGTCGATGTCTCGACACGACGTAACATCGACACATGATTTGGTTAAAGTGTCGAGGTTATGAAATGTCGATACAACGTAAAATCCTGCTACGAAAAGTGTCGACGTTATGAAGTGTCGAGACATAAACGTGTCGTGACTACGATGCGGTACCGGTAACGGTAAAATCCGTAACGTGTTATAACTCTTTAAAAAAACGATAGAAAAAGATGGATATATATATATATATATATATATATATATATATAATATAATATATATATATATATATATATATCTTAATAAATATTTATCTATTAAGATATTAAAGGCTTTATATTAAGCTATATTGACATTCATTTTATAAAGAGTACAATAATCCTCCCACAAATATTCCAAACCATTCAAGAACAATGCATATTCTATTAAGATTTTGAAGGCTTTAAATTAAGCTATATTGACACTGATTCTATAAAGAGTACAATTATCTTTCTACAAGTATTCCAAATGTTGACAAAAAGTAATAATGTAAATAAATCTTTTTCGGCCTGGTCCGCTCGCCTTATACAATAATCTCTTTTAGTCATTATATTTTCCAGGGATTACCACTTCATGATTAGAACCTAACCTCCACTGATCAAATTTGAGTTTGCAACAGTAATGATGCGGAGGTCGCATCATCATACTTTATCACTCTATTCATTATGACTACTAATTTGAACCATGTTGTGATGAATACAGTGTGGTACACTAAATACAGTAATTTCTATGATTTCCTTAATTTAAATATGTGAGTAAGGTTATTGTATATTTCTTTGAACTATACAAGCTGCAGTTCGTTAAAATTGTATTAAGTGTCGCACATTAATCCTCTATAACAACTGTGCTTAAACAATTTAATTTAAAATTTAAAATTTTTGTCTCACCAAACGAAGTGTCACAGTCTACATCGTGAATGACAATTTTTATGGCTTCTCCGTCCTGCACAGACTGTTGTCTCCGCACAGGCAAGTCCGGCTCCGGAGGCTTTGGTGATACTTTTGGCATATTTCTGATGGCACCTCCCTCGGGCCTGTAAAATAAGTCATTAGCAAACTATAGAGTTAAAAAAAGCCAAAGCGATATCTTGTACTGATTACAATCACTAAAATGACTAGTAAACAATAATAATAATAATGATAATACTAATCCAAGGATAACAGATATTAAACAATTGCTAAGACTAACTATAGGATGGTTACCTCAGGTTAAATTTTGGTTAGTTGAAATTTGGGTAAATACAAGTCATTTTAATTTTAATAAAAAGATCAGGTAGTTTGATGGAGAACAAAGAGTCTTGAAATGCTCAAATCATCAAGGCAAGTTCAACACTATCTGAGGGCACGGTAGTTCCCCCGCCAAGTCATGCGGTCTCACTGGAAGCATCTCGAGGCTTTTTTACCTCCTCGTATCTTTTTATTGAGGAGATTAAAAAAACAATTTCAATATTAACTAAAAGATCTTGTTGAGCTGACCCATTCTGCCGATTTTCATATTTTTAACCATTCACAGGTGTTGAGATATAATGGCTCAAAGTTAGGCAGTTTTGACACTCACACACTCACTCATCAAAATTCTAAGGTACTTCCAGCAATCGTAGACGCTTGCGATTTTGTATATAGATAAATGTTGATGAAAAAATCAATGAAAAATTGTCAAAATCTAACATTTTCAGTCCCTTCTACCTAATATGTTTAACCTAAGTTGAAAAGTGATCATAAACTGAATTTTACGTATAAAGAAAAAAATTGACAACTAGCTCAACCTAGTTGAGCACAATGAAACTAAGATTATCGAATTTATTTTGACAGAACACAAAAAAAATATTATTACGCAATTCATCTATTGTTTAATTAAAAAAATGGAACTGTTTAGTAATAAAAAATAAGTGGTGTAATTTGCTAATAATTTAATAATATTTTTTGGCGTATTTTTGTAAGGAAAAATGTTGAAGCTTACAAAGAGGAATGAAATCCCAACAAAAATACATCCGTGTAAAAAAGAGCCAAGTTTAGCGTAAAAAGTTGATAAATCATTGAAGAAGCCAAGTCGTAGGTTCCTAATAATGTTTGCAAATATATGAGGTCTTGGCGGTTTCACTTTGTTATTTGGCCATTACTCAGCTTAAGGTAGCATGGTACTAAACTTCTAATATCTGTGTGAGCTGCGTGATGGCAAAGTCACAAAGTGAAATCGCCAGGACCTCGTATATTTACAAGCCTTATTGGAAATCTACGACTTGGCTTATTTAATGATGTCTTTTTACGATAGACTTGGCTCTTTTTAAACGTGTTTTTGTTGGGATTAAAAAACTTATTTTAATATATCATTTGATACCAACAAGTTTCCAAAAAAAAAAAAAATGAATAGTTGACACAATATAGACATGGAAATTATGTCGAGCCATCAATGATGACGAACGTCGAATGGTGGAACAGTTCCCAGATGTAGCATTGCACTTTGCTTGTTGCATTTTCTAGGTGTCTCTAGCACAATTATATTGTGTCAACTATTCATGTTTTGCAAAACTCGGTAGTATCAATGATATATGTTTTTGCTTGCCAAGCATGATGGCGGTAAGGGAGCAACGCTCGTCTCTGGTAAATACTTCACATTATATTCTTCGGAATTTTAATTGAAGGTCAAAGTGAATTTAGGCTCTATCAGCACCCTGATGAGTTAGAAGTAACGAAACAGAGCGGGACATGACATTATGTCGAGCCATCAATGATGACGAATGTCGAATGATGGAACAGTTCCCAGATGTAGCATTGCATTTCCTAGGTGTCGCACAATTATATTGTGTCAACTTAATTTTACAAATGTAAACCTAGAGTAAGGTCTATAAATGCGCTTCACGATTAAAACGTATTAAAATACGATCAATTTCAATAAGCTACTAAGACTTAGAAGAATAAAGATCCCCATGGTGTAACCTTTAGCGCGTGAGCCTGTTATCAGGCAGTCTATGTTTGATCATAGTCAAGGCATCTTGGAATTATATTCGAATAATGGGAATCCTTAAACAAGCTGTCCTCAGAAAGGGACCTTGATGCGATGGTTCTGAGCCAGTTTAATGTCAGGTACCCGTAAAACATTCCTAACTCTAAATGCACCTTGTTTGGGTAAAATTTAGAACACTAAAAGTACCTTGTATTAAAAAATCCACAACAAAATTTAACATTTAACTTTATGATGGGGATTTTACTTAAATTAAATTTTATCAATAGAAAATTATATTTAAGAGCCATAAGAATTTACAGCAAGGATGACGTTACAGACATACCACCAACTAAGCCTAGCATAGATGTTTAAGCAATAGATTTCGATGATAAACATAGTTGAACGAATAAACAATATTACATCAAAAAGACATAAAAGATCAAATCAAAAACTAACACTTCAGATGCATTGAGGTAATAGATACAAATACACGCTGACAAAGAAAATAGTAAATCAACTCTGACCATTCCCAAAATTTGCAGGTAAGAGAATAGTTTTAAACTGCGTCCAGAATTTTTTCTCTAATCATACCAGAATTGCCGTCTTATGCAAACTGACGGTTCTACTAACCAAAGTCTACATTGTTTGCTACCATTAATTATTTATAATCATATCAGAATTTCCAACGAATTATGCAAACTGACGGTTCTACTAACCAAAGTCTACATTGTTTGCTACCATTAATTATTTATAATCATATCAGAATTTCCAACGACTTATGCAAACTGACGGTGCTACTAACAAAAGTCTATATTCTTTGCAACCATTAATTATTTATAATCATATCAGAATTGCCGACGACTTATACAAACTGTCGGTGCCACTAACCAAAGTCTATATTGTTTGCTACCATTAATTATTTATAATCATATCAGAATTGCCGACAACTTATGCAAACTGACGGTGCCACTAACACAAGTCTGAATTGTTTGCTACCATTAATTATTTATTAGTCCAAAGTTCTATCGTTTATGCTACTAACAAGTGAGTTTTCAAAGCCACCAAAACTTACAAATTTGGCCAACCCTTTCCATAAATTTAAATAGCATCGTAGTAAATTTAAATTGAGGTAGTATCGTAGTGAAATCCTACCCCTATTTTTAAGTAGATTGGATCATAGATTGGAACGTATTGCTTATCTAAGACGACCCCTCCCAATAAAAAAGATATTGAAAAGTTAGTTACAGTAAAACTTTGGACATTTCTCACCCAAATGTGACCATTAAATTTAAAAAAATCATGTTTGTGCCCTCAAAACCTTATTTGGAATAAAACTTATTTCTCTATGAAGATATACCACGTCATTAATGTTTAATCAAAAAATTTTCGTCGAAATGGAGAAAAAACCACTAGTTAAAAAAAATATATAAGTTAAAAAGGTCTAGTTCTTAGCAAAAAAAGGTTACGGGGTACCAAAGTACCCAGTGACCGTAAAAATTGATGTATGGTTAAAAAATTGTACTTTTTGAATGGCGCCTTTGTTTAGGCCCTGCGGGGTTGGAACAGGCCGTAAAATGAAGAAAATTGAAATCAAAAGAGAAGAGGGGTCGTAATTTTTTTTATTTCTATTTGCTGATGATATTTCTATTTAAATTAACTTTACCCCTTCTCTCATCTCTCTCCTTTTAGCGGAAAATCTTTTAAAATGTTTTTTTATGAATCGTTTACATTTTAAATAATAATAAGATAAAATTTGAAAGGGTTTAATCGAGTGACGATATTATTTAAAAACTTTTCCATTTCTACAACACATCTTCAAGTCAATAGAACAACCCCACGGGGCATTCCAAATTTTCTCTCAAGTTGTTCACTACGTTTAAGTCGAGTTTTTCCAAGTCCTCCTCAAAGTATTTTTACTCTCGAGCTAACTTATTCTTTAGAAAGTTTGGTCCTTTATTTTATGTGTCAGCTAAGTCGGTTAGAAAGTTTTAAGTTGATTTTTGTGAAGGGGAAATGTTTTTAGCTTTCAAAAGAATTTCACCATTGTCAGGAAATCATGTTATACGAACATTTTAGGATAACATGGGTTTTGTAAGAAGTATCATGGATTTGGACTTAAAATATAATAAAATTGATTACTCTTAGTGATTTTTTACCAGAATAATTTACATTAATACTTACTAGTATTAACATACTGGTAAGTATGTTCCTGCCTGATAGTATGTTTCTACCAGTTTGGCCAAGATTCTCAGCTTGGCATATGCCACACTGTACCATGTAAATTCCGCTCCTGTATTGTAAAATAAATTTGCAATTTAATTGTAAAAATAAATTGCGGTAGTATTGGGTCCTTAACGCAGCTTAACATACAGGAACATACTTACCAGGGCTAGGGAACATAGAACAAGACAAAACAGTAAATTTTATCAACATTTACTGACTGAAAATTACTTTAACAGTCCTCATAAAGTCGGGTGTCTGCATTTTGTTAGTAAAGGAGAAATTGGAAGTTGAGCGGAGTCAGAACAGAGTAGGTGATTTAAATTTGAATGAAAGAGAAGAGTCATCCCCCCTACTGAAAGCTATGCTACCTCCTACTGTCAGTCTGACTCTGATATAAAGTAAAAAAAACATTGACTCGTTCTTCTTCTTTTTTAACATCTCAACGGCAATCACTTCAAATTTACACTATTAAGATTACTTATTTATTTTGCATCATAACTTGTTTCTTCACATAATTTTATTTTAAGTTTTTTATTCTGTTGTACTTGTTTGTAGGTTCTGCACTGATGATGGCCTCTTTATAGGTTGGGGCGCTTTGCCAATAAAGATTTGTTTTGTGGAGAGACTTCGTAGTTTATTATTTGAAAGTTATCTAGGTTTAATTAAAACTCTATTTAAATACGGAGTTTAGTTAGTTAGTGTTTCATCGGTTAGCAATTGTTTGAACGAATTAATTAAAGTGGCTATTATTTGGAATCCTTATAAACTTAGAAAAACTTGAATGTGGTTTATCATTACAAAGTACTTTACAGAGGTATGGATTAATCTTTTGAAATACAATGCAGAGAGATCAGATCAAGTTCAAGATAAAAAGTCAATACAAAGTCTCAAGATGTGTAAAAACAAAGTAACAAGACATTGAATTGTTAAAGCTTGAAGTTTTTAGTTGTAAGAGAATAGAATCGAAAACTTAATACGGAAAATTCTTCTACACCGTAGTGTAATAAAAAAAAGAATTTCTCATAGTAAAAAGACTAAATGTAAAGTACTACTCATTTCTTAGAGTAAAGAGCAAATAGAAAAACTGATGTTAAAAGAGTGAGGTTACGGATAGAATTAACGAGTTGCGAGAGAACAGTGTTTTAAGCGTAGAGTGTAAATGTCTAGAGGTTAAAGCTGCAATGTAAAGTACCCACTTGTCTTTAAAGCGACAACAACGTCGAATTTAAATCCTCTTTTCTTTTTCCCATTACTTTTAACTCTTTTGTTAGTTGAGGCTTAAGTCAGTGTGGCGTTTAAATGTTTTGCTTTTAATACTTTTGAAAACAAAGGTTTCATCTTGTTGAGAAATCGATAAGATGAAATCTCGTGAAGATAATCGCTAGTAGATGTGGCAGTAAGTAAAGATATACAAGAATTTGAGTATAGTCTATAACAAGGATCTTCAATAAAGGGAAATACGCGATCAGAGAACTAAACTGATGTCGCGTGAACAGGGAAACATGGAAGTTGCAAGAAATAGAGAAATAGGAGCAAACTTACCTTTCCCAGCGTGCTTATAGCCACAAGAGGAGCATAAAACCAAAAATATGTCGCTACCGTTTTCAAAGGAAATAGATGGGCATTAGACAACTTGTCCCATATAGAGTTTAAAAGTAATGGAGAAGCGTATCTAACACGTTTAATGTCAACATACTTTAATTCTAGAAATTTTTACTTTTCCTCATTTATACCGTAGGTATATAGCAAAAATATTGTGTTTGCAAAAGAAACGAAACCAGGATGAAACCGGAATTATCTCTTTCAGGTGTTTTAAAGGCCTTCTGAGTGGTTTTCTCAAAGTTGTCTGTCTGTATGTGTGTGTGTGTGTGTGTGTGTCTGTATGTCAGTTATCATCGTAGTTATCACTCTAGCAGTGTATTAATGCTAGAGAGTTGAAACTTCGTACAAAAATAAGTCTACCGCTGAAGTTGTGCTATTCGGAAAATATTTTTTTATGACGTCATTAACTCGTAGATATGACTCAGTGAAAATTAAAATTTCGAAAAAATATAAAACGCGAAATAATTATACGATCAGATTGAGATATGGCACGTATGTAGCCATATGTGGCACTCCGACAACTAGTTAATATATTGAAGACTAGTCACACAAATCTGCTGCTTACAATTGTCAAATTTACAGATGTTATTTCAAACGCCGCAAGTATTTCCAATTAACAAATAAATGATAAAACTTGTCAAAATAAGCTCAAAAGATTTCTAATTTAACAGAAAAAGTCATCGGGTTTTTCCTTAAAGCTCCGCTTGAAAATTGTCTCGTAGAAGCCTAACAAGTTGTTTTCTTTGACACAACATTCCCCCTAACATTTCAAGACAGCTGACTCGTTATTTATATCCGTCGTTATTATGCAGACCTGTGAAATATTATGTTGTTCTTTTTCTTCATTTCAACTCGAGTTTTCCAACCCCCGCTTTTCTCATTGTCAAGTAAAATCTACTGTCTCACACTGAATAACTCGGCTGACAACAAAAATTTAATTAAAACGAATAAATCATCTCGCCGAGTCTTAGCTTTAGTACAAATGAAAAAAAAACTCAAATTCTAGGGAACTTTTATTTTATACGAAAAATCAATCTTCAGGTCCAGTTGAGCTATCCGGAAAATATTTTTATGACGTCCTACCCTTATTTATTAATGCGTCATGAAAATCAAAAGTTAATATATCATGAAGACCAAGTGTTTTGTTATTATATCATGAAGAAAGAGTGTTTAATTATTAAGTCATGAAGAAAGAGTGTTTAATTATTAAGTCATGAAGAAAGAGTGTTTAATTATTACGTCATGAAGAAAGAGTGTTTTAATATTACGTCATGTAGACCGAGTGTAATCATAATGTCATGAAGAAAGAGTGTTTTATTATTATGTCAAGAAGAAAGGTTTTATTATTATGTCATGAAGAAGAGTGTTTTATTATTATGTCAAGAAGAAAGAGTGTTTTATTATTATGTCATGAAGAAAGAGTTTTTTATTATTACGTCATGTGGACCGAGTGTCATCATAATGTCATGAAGAAAGAGTGTTTTATTATTATGTCAAGAAGAAAGAGTGTTTTATTATTATGTCAAGAAGAAAGAGTGTTTTATTATTATGTCATGAAGAAAGAGTTTTTTATTATTACGTCATGTGGACCGAGTGTCATCATAATGTCATGAAGAAAGAGTGTTTTATTATTATGTCAAGAAGAAAGAGTGTTTTATTATTATGTCATGAAGAAAGAGTGTGTCATTATTACGTCATGTAGACCGAGTGTTTTATTAAGTAACCACTTGAATGAATTTTTCATTACATAATTTATTTAGAAAATCTTGTATTCTCTGTGCAAGCATACATTTATTATTTGTTGTATGTTTATAAACTTCACATCACAGTACGTATGTTTTTGTAAAATAAGGAATGTATGCGTTGTCGCTGTTTGTATGTATGTTGCACATAAACATGAGTACGTATATGTATAGGTTTGCACGTATGGTGTCTAGTATATTAACACTCTTAGTTTAACAAGATTGAATAATACATGAGAAGGGAAATTAGGCAACGAACTTGTTTCTTTGAATTTTCTTTTATTTTTCATTTCCCATGTGTATTATCATCGCGTTTATTATTTATCTTATAAATTATATTTGTATATTTATATAAAAGGAAACTTTTCTCTTAAAGCAAAGAGGACGTCGGTGGAATGAATTATGTCATTTTATATCCTTTGCGAACTGTAGCAAAGGTGACATGTAAATTTAAGAGAGTTAAGAAGAAATATATTAATTTTTTTTCGTTTGAAATAAATTTGGCGACTTGTATATTTGAGGAGGAACAAAGGTAGTCCGAAGTAGAGAGGATAACCGTAGCGAATCTGATGTGGTGTTGAAAAGTTCCGTGGTACCCCGTACCCGATTTTTATTCTACTTAACCATGGTATAAATGAGGAAAAGTAAAAACAATACTTTAGTTCTAATGATAAAAAGAAGATGAGCCTCCTTACGGAATATAAAAGACATAGAAGAACGTTAAAATAACAATCAAAACACACAAAATTTATTATAATCAATGATCTTGAATAAAGAGGATGACGCATTAAGGAACTATTTTGACCGCATGGAAGTTGTATGAGATAGAGAATTAGAAGCAAACTTACGTTCCACATGGTTATAATGAAAAAAAGGCGCCAAACGTAGGTAATGTAGCAAGGTTTTCGAGTTTGCTTCTTAACCTTCTTCTGTGCTTCTCGTGATTGTTACATTTGTGGTGCTTGTTAAGGTATTTGTTCTTATTTAAGTTTAAATTTTGGACTGTACTTAGCCACTTCAGTGAGTTATAATTTAAGCGTGTTTATAACCTTCTCAAGCAATAAACAATGGGAAACCATTGAGAGGTTTGCCTCTAAAATTTAAGACCTGCGCTGTTATAAGAATTGTAAGCATGCGCAGTTTGTACCAAGCATGTGCAGTTGGTTTTTGACATGTGTTTCGTGCTGAATTCTCTCTATTTTTTTTTGGTTTTCGATGGTGTTACTTTTTGTATGGCAAATCGACTTAGTGCGTCATCCCCTTTATTCAAGATCCTTGATTATAACCCCAATTCACTCTTGAAGGAGGAGTTAATAAGGTTACATAGAGCCCCTTAGAGCCCCAAAACGATGTATCAGGCCTCTTAATGGATTGAGATAGGCTAGGATCCCTCTAGTATTTACCTCAATGATGATAGAGGGATGGGCACGATTAAATACTACTGAAAAGAAACCTATCGAAGTCAAGCTTAAGACTTAATTTATTATTTACAAAATTTAGTGCATCTGCTATGAAACATATATTGGAAATTAAAACGCGTGAACGTATTTAAATGTTGAGATGACATTGAGAAGCTATCAAAGAGAATTATACTACTAGAGAGAGGATAAAACCTCTCTGATCGTGACCTGGTACCACAATGAAGAAAAGAGTCTCTCCACAAAACAATAATTTATTCAAAGTGCTTTCAACCTAACATGAGGTCATCATCAGTGCCAGATATAACAGTAAAAATAAACGGCTAAGAGAAAGACATTAAAGGTAAATAAATACAAGTCGAACAGTGGAATTCGCAGTTTTCCTTCTCTTCTTTTTCGACTCGACGATGTCGGTGAGTCTTGATAGACTAATGATGGCCTCATGTTAGGTTGAAAGCGCTTTGAATAAATTATTGTTTTGTGGAGAGACTCTTTTCGTTCGTTTTATGAACAACTCCACTGGTGCTCATTCAAAATCATAAGTGAAGTAAGTTTTTGATTTTTATATTAATTATGACAACACATTAAAAGTGCATTATTTTCCATCAAGCTAAGGAGAACATTGTATTCATATAAACATCACCTTTCTGATATCAATAAACAGTGCTGCTCTCAAGCCAATTGTAATTTACGAATAAAGTCGAATAATGAAAATTAAAAATGCAAATTTATATGTTTACTTTGACTCTCATAAAAGAAAAATATCAGTCTCAACTTTGAATACTTAAATACTTAAAAAACTTTTGGGAAAAATTTAAATTGCAAAAGAACAATCCTAAGTACACAGAAGGAGAGGGTTAGGTGGACGGGGTAGGAGAGGGTATTATAGAGAGGATAGGTACGGCCAGTTTTGAAAACCAAATTTTAAGTCTACCCTTTCTTTACTACATATTTGTAAGGGATGGGGCGTGATGCATGGAGTAGGAACCTACTGGAAGGTCAAAAGTCTCCTATAAATATTTCATTTCAAAGTACTCAAGAAGAGTTTTTAGTTGGTTTTCTAAAAGGTTTTAAGGAGGAAATTAAAAATTTTGTTGGTCTGAAAAATTGTTACATTTATTTTGAGTTTTTAAATGGGATTTTTCCTATTTTTATTAAAGAAGTAAGGCGACTCAGAGTTTAAGGTGTCATTAATTGTTTTTACTAAACATTATTGTCGAGGTTTGACTCCTGGCTAAGGTATTTGTTTCACTCTCTTTGGTCAATGATATGTGTTTTGCTATGAATTAAGATAGTCTATGAATTAAGATAGTTGATTAGGGTCAATGATATGAGTTTGCTATTGAATTAAGATAGTTATATAGAATGAGTTTTGCTATGAATTAAGATAGTTGATTTAGGGTCAATGATATGAGTTTTGCTATTGAATTAAGATAGTTGATATAGGGTCAATGATATGAGTTTTGCTATGAATTAAGATAGTTGATTTAGGGTCAATGATATGAGTTTTGCTATTGAATTAAGATAGTTGAGGGTCAATGATATGAGTTTTGCTATTGAATTAAGATAGTTGATTAGGGTCAATGATATGAGTTTTGCTATTGAATTAAGAAGTTGATTTAGGCAATGATATGAGTTTTGCTATTGAATTAAGATAGTTGATTTAGGGTCAATGATATGAGTTTTGCTATTGAATTGATAGCAATCTCATCCTACGGACAGTAGGATGAAGACTAATAACTAACTGATTTAAACAAGAAGTTCTGCTATTGGAATCCTCCCTTATAAAACTCATAGCATTCAATGCGAAAAAATCGGACCGGTGTACCTCGGAACTTTTCCTCAATACATTCCTTTTCCTCCCTACTTCGGACTCGCTTCACTCGTCCTTAAAATATACAATTCGCCAAATTTATACTGCAACACGTATTTGGACTCGCTTAGCTCGTCCTCAGATAGTAAATACATCTGTTTCATTCTCGAGGGTCACCCATACAGCACTGGCATAATACAGTATGGGACACAATGTCCATGTCCCACTCTATTTCGTTACTTCTAACTCATCAGGGCGCGTCAGAGCCTGAACTCACTCTGACCATCAATTAAAATTCCTAAGAATATAATATGAAGTATTTACAAGAGACGAGATTTACACCCTCAATGATGCTTAACTTTTATGATCCAACAAAAATCATAAATATACATGTCGTATTAAACGAAACGTGGTGTACTAATTTATTACCACAAGCTAACTTGTACCGAATTTCAACTCAATTTATTTTCCGATTTAATACAGTTTTTAAAAAAACGTACACAAGCCATTAAAAAAAATCTAATGCTAATAATGAGATGAAACTTGGGACATAAGTTAGTCTTATACATGATAACATGCGTGTAACCATCATGTAACCAAAATCTCTCAAAATGTTTGCGACATTTTTCCGCGTTTTATGATTTTTTGTAATTTTTGCTGAGTCATTATTGCGTGTTCATGATATTATTAAAAATTTATTTTCTGATTAACACAAGTTCAACTTTTCCTTTATACCTACGATATAAATGATGAAAAGTAAAAAAGGGCTTATTATTATTATAGTCAACTTATTTTGACCAGAAAATATTTAGGCATATATACTTATTCATACTAGTCTTATCAAATTTAAAGAGGTAACATATTACTATGAGCTGAAAATAGGTTTTACTACACTGTGTTTTAATACTTGAACTACTTAAAACATAACCTTACTTTAAATACAGGTCGTGAAACAAATGTCATTTAGGTAGGGTCAAAGAATACATAGATAAAGAATGAAGGATCTGGGATGTATTATTTCGGACAAGAAAATGTTAGTTCCATATCCAGTTAACAGGAGCGCTAGTGTGTAATTTGGTAGCTTCACTATGCCAACTACGAGAATGCGCCAATGTCATCTTATTTTCAAACTACTTCTGGCACAAAACTGATTAATCCAAATATTTGCTTTATATAATAATGACTTATTTTCAAGTAGATACTCATGTCGTTAAAATGGTAATGGTAAGGAAAATTAGTTCCAGAGCTGCCGCTAGATGCCAGCACTGAGTTCACCCCCACATTCTGTCTAACTTTTTCGTATATCTTCCGACATTCTATACCTATTATATTCTTTGGGTAAAGGTACTAAACAATTATGGTGTACTGACACTGAATTAAGATAACAGATTTATAAAAACGCACGTAAAACACAATAACACACTTGATAGGAAATAACTCTGATGGGGTCAAACTTATTGGAAGATTAGAAAAGAAGAATGAAACACTACAACATTGGAAACAACATCTCTGAGGTTGTTTGATGATCCTTGGATTTAATCGACTGAGCAAAGAAATAAACAACAATAATCAAAAATAACAGTTGTACATAAAAAGTTTTAGGATTGCTAAAACCCTTTAACAGGAATCCTACCAGAATAAGTTGGAAATACTTGGATTTATTACAATTACGACATTTGGCATTAGAATACGCAATCGCCTAATGCTTTCGGTATCGAATCGTTTTATAGATGTAGTTCTCACAGACACAGAGGGAAAGTAAAGAGAAAACAATCTAAAGGGAGGGGTGCACACTGTTCATTTTTATATGAATTTTGGTACCAGCATAGATATGTGGTTAGTATGTAAAGAGATAAGATAGCATCGGCAGCACAAGATGATAGACTATCTTCCTCGTGCTCCAAGCTGCAGTAGACACATAATCTGCAAATATATATGTCATTGTACACCATGCACAGATGATCATACTATGCAATACAGATGGATAAGAGCAAAACTAAAAAAAATCGTCAAACAAGTTATAATTTTTGTCATTGAGTGCGCATATGCGCCATTATATGGCATGAGCAAATACATTTTGAAAAAAAGTGGACTGAAAAAACATAAACTGCAAGAATGCGTAAAAAAAAATAATCCGCTTAACTCAAATGGCAAAACAATTCCATAACTCTCATAGAGGTCTCAGAAAATCTATAAAACCTATACCACACGTAATATATATATATATATATATATATATATATATATATATATATATATATTATATATATATATATATATATATATATATATAATATATATATATATAATATGTATAAATGAGAATCGTAATTTTCAGTGGAAATGTTGTAAAAAATAAAATAAATAATTTGGAGAATTGTGGTAAAACCTCATGAATCAGAAAGTTAGTTATAAGCAAACTAAAATAACTTCGTTCACAGAATGTTTACAGCGTCTGAACAGAATTAGGTTTTCTCCATAGTTCTAAAAACTTCACAGAGGATATAAAGAGCTCGTAGAAACCCTAGAAGGAAATTTTGGCTCTTTGAAATAAGATTTATTACTGTTTTCAAAAAAACAACTATGAAACTTTAAATTATCGTTTATTAAAACTTTAAAATATGGGGGGTTTCTACTTCATAAACTTAAGTAGGTATTTAATTATAGTTTAGGTGTTCTGTTGAGGAAGATGATAAATCAAACGTTTTACTTTCAATGTAGGAAACATCTTCAGGGATGTAGCACATTATGGTCGCAATAAAACAATAAACTAAAGCTGTTAGTCGACTTAAGTTTTTGAAATGTGTATAGAACACTAATAGGTTACAAGTTTTATCTTAGATCTTGATATAACTTAACTTAAATTAGAAGGAAAGGCATTCATAACAATCGTTTGGTTTTATTCCATCAACAAGAATAATTAGAAAACTTATCCTATTCAATAAACTGACATCTCGTTGCTAAGCAACAACACAACATAAACTAATTAAAGATATATCA